>CM062804.1:887743756-888343756 GCA_031772625.1 Pinus tabuliformis | reverse complement strand
TCAAAAAGAGTCAAGGGATCTCTACCTGAATGGTTCATGAGGCACAATACTTGCTAAGGTTTTGCAAATGGGGTAACAAGCTAAGTGGGCTTGATTGTGGGGAAAAACTCCACAGTTAAGCGCGCTTGAGCCAGAGGAGTTCTGGGATGGGTGACCTCCTGGGAAGTCCTGGTTACCGGGTGCAAGCCCCGGAAGTGATGATTGATGCTATGTGATTCGTTCTCCACATTTCACTAGTTTCAATCCCACTTCTTCACCCATGTGAGCATCACCCGATGCAATGAGTGCTAAGTGAACTATTCAAAAATCATGAGAAATTAGTCACTTTACGACTACCTCTCATGGAAATGGTCATACTTTGAATGACTTACTTAACGCAGTTGAATCCCAAAAATGATATCTAATATATTGCACTGTGAAAATCCCCCATACTTAAATTCAAAAAGAGTCAAGGGATCTCTACCTGAATGGTTCATGAGGCACAATACTTGCTAAGGTTTTGCAAATGGGGTAGCAAGCTAAGTGGGCTTGATTGTGGGGAAAAACTCCACAGTTAAGCGCGCTAGAGCCAGAGGAGTTCTGGGATGGGTGACCTCCTGGGAAGTCATGGTTACCGGGTGCAAGCCCCGGAAGTGATGATTGATGCTATGTGATTCGTTCTCCACATTTCACTAGTTTCAATCCCACTTCTTCACCCCTGTGAGCATCACCCGATGCAATGAGTGCTAAGTGAACTATTCAAAAATCATGAGAAATTAGTCACTTTACGACTACCTCTCATGGAAATGGTCATACTTTGAATGACTTACTTAACGCAGTTGAATCCCAAAAATGATATCTAATATATTGCACTGCGAAAATCCCCCATACTTAAATTCAAAAAGAGTCAAGGGATCTCTACCTGAATGGTTCATGAGGCACAATACTTGCTAAGTTTTTGCAAATGGGGTAGCAAGCTAAGTGGGCTTGATTGTGGGGAAAAGCTCCACAGTTAAGCGCGCTTGAGCCAGAGGAGTTCTGGGATGGGTGACCTCCTGGGAAGTCCTGGTTACCGGGTGCAAGCCCCGGAAGTGATGATTGATGCTATGTGATTCGTTCTCCACATTTCACTAGTTTCAATCCCACTTCTTCACCCCTGTGAGCATCACCTGATGCAATGAGTGCTAAGTGAACTATTCAAAAATCATGAGAAATTAGTCACTTTACGACTACCTCTCATGGAAATGGTCATACTTTGAATGACTTACTTAACGCAGTTGAATCCCAAAAATGATATCTAATATATTGCACTGCGAAAATCCCCCATACTTAAATTCAAAAAGAGTCAAGGGATCTCTACCTGAATGGTTCATGAGGCACAATACTTGCTAAGGTTTTGCAAATGGGGTAGCAAGCTAAGTGGGCTTGATTGTGGGGAAAAACTCCACAGTTAAGCGCGCTTGAGCCAGAGGAGTTCTGGGATGGGTGACCTCCTGGGAAGTCCTGGTTACTGGGTGCAAGCCCCGGAAGTGATGATTGATGCTATGTGATTCGTTCTCCACATTTCACTAGTTTCAATCCCACTTCTTCACCCCTGTGAGCATCACCCGATGCAATGAGTGCTAATTGAACTATTCAAAAATCATGAGAAATTAGTCACTTTACGACTACCTCTCATGGAAATGGTCATACTTTGAATGACTTACTTAACGCAGTTGAATCCCAAAAATGATATCTAATATATTGCACTGCGAAAATCCCCCATACTTAAATTCAAAAAGAGTCAAGGGATCTCTACCTGAATGGTTCATGAGGCACAATACTTGCTAAGGTTTTGCAAATGGGGTAGCAAGCTAAGTGGGCTTGATTGTGGGGAAAAACTCCACAGTTAAGCGCGCTTGAGCCAGAGGAGTTCTGGGATGGGTGACCTCCTGGGAAGTCCTGGTTACCGGGTGCAAGCCCCGGAAGTGATGATTGATGCTATGTGATTCGTTCTCCACATTTCACTAGTTTCAATCCCACTTCTTCACTCCTGTGAGCATCACCCGATGCAATGAGTGCTAAGTGAACTATTCAAAAATCATGAGAAATTAGTCACTTTACGACTACCTCTCATGGAAATGGTCATACTTTGAATGACTTACTTAACGCAGTTGAATCCCAAAAATGATATCTAATATATTGCACTGCGAAAATCCCCCATACTTAAATTCAAAAAGAGTCAAGGGATCTCTACCTGAATGGTTCATGAGGCACAATACTTGCTAAGGTTTTGCAAATGGGGTAGCAAGCTAAGTGGGCTTGATTGTGGGGAAAAACTCCACAGTTAAGCGCGCTTGAGCCAGAGGAGTTCTGGGATGGGTGACCTCCTGGGAAGTCCTGGTTACCGGGTGCAAGCCCCGGAAGTGATGATTGATGCTATGTGATTCGTTCTCCACATTTCACTAGTTTCAATCCCACTTCTTCACCCCTGTGAGCATCACCCGATGCAATGAGTGCTAAGTGAACTATTCAAAAATCATGAGAAATTAGTCACTTTACGACTACCTCTCATGGAAATGGTCATACTTTGAATGACTTACTTAACGCAGTTGAATCCCAAAAATGATATCTAATACATATGAATTATTTTTCATGTGATTAAGATGACACAAGATACTTCATATCAATTTGATTTTTTTTACATAGAAATTATACCATAGAATATTTATTTGTCGTTGGAATAAAATGTGCACACACATTTCAATAAGCTCTTAACTTCTGTAACAAAGTTGGGGCTATTGTTTCATCCAAAATTATCTATACATCTATATCTATTTTTCTCCAAGGTTATGTAGCCATTAATTACTTTTATTGCATCCCTTCATCCTATTCAAATGTGCTTCATTATTAGATTTATAACTTTTCTATGCATTCAATAATTTCTATCGATTACTATTTTCATAAAAAGTGGATACTGTTATCACTCAGGTTGCTCCAAAAAGTTCTAAGAAAAGGAATACGGCCGAGGTAACCATAGACCAATCTTTTAGATGCAGGTTCTAGCCAATCTGCATCCAGAGAGGGATCTCTCTTTATAATTTAGCTTTGTTTTAAGGTATATTAGGCTAGTTACGAAATACAAGGGTTTGTTTAATTTTTGGATGGTGATATTCAAGAGAACAGGGGTGTAAATCTGAGAAGTTAAGTCCATTGGGCTAATGGACTTTATGAGGATGAATTGTTGGATATGGTTTCTTTGATAGAGGGTGGCACTACAGAGCAAGCTAATCAATCATGGAACAAATTATAAGCTGGAGTCAGATGGGATGGAGTCAGTGGGTGAAGGGCAATTAAGAATCCTTCATCATGTAGACAGAGCGAAAGTGGATGATTATTGCTAGGGAGTAGTTAAGAATTCCTTAGCTAGTACTCAAGATGTAAGAACTAGAGGAAATGGGAGCAGTTAAGAATTCCTGTTTATGCTAATTCTGAAGAAAACATTAATGATAATAGAGATTGAACACAGAGTGCGAACAAACAAATACTGAGTTATTCTTTTTCTCTATTATTCATATCATGAAACATATATGATATAGTAAACACAAAAACTGAAAACAAAAGTAAGAGGGACTTATTGTTCCATGAGATGATTCAAGAATTCTGTAACAGGTCCTTTGCTATCAATTCCACATTGAGAGAGTCCAGCAACAATGGATTTCAGTAGCTTTTGTATTCAAAAGTTTTTCAGTGTTACAACGCAGTCTAAGAAATGTATCACTAACAACCCCAAATACTTCGCTTGGGGAGGTATTTATTCAAAATTGTTTACAAAATATCTCAAAGAGATAATATCTAGTAATAACTCATTCTACCTACTTTACAGGAGAAGTAAATGATCTTGAAAACAAGGAGAAATAAATGAAGAAGTAAATGTTGTTGTGCTGGCTGCTCAGTTGGTGAGATGTGTTGACTGTAAGCTCGGTGAGTCGGCTGGTGGCTGTTTCCACTGATATTCCGCACTGCTGCCTCAACTTTCTCGAGCGTATTTAATTTTGATTTGATAGATTGTTGCCCCGCATGACTCTTATCCATTCCTATTCTCCGCTTTATGGTATCTGTTGTATCCTCGATAAAACAAAAGTTGAAACATTTCTATAGGATTTCCAACATGCTTTGCCACCACTGCTCTTCTGGTAAATTATGTCTTTGTAGCTTTCTCAAAGTCTCATTAGCGTCTGTGTACCTGAAGAAGTTAGGATGGACTGTAAAAAGATGTTTCACTTCATTCTCAATATAATATAGATTTTCCAAGTTGTTGTAGAGAGTCTGGCCAGATGGAAGGGCCTTCTTTGTTGAAGTACTTGATGATGCATTTACTTGATCAGCAGCATGTTTATTCAACTTGTGCGTGTACTCAACTTGTCTCAACAGGTGTTCATTGCTTCCCAACGGACTTGGCAAGCCCCTTTCATGAAAATTGCAAACCTTTCTATAAAAGAGTCTATCTCCACTTGCACATCCTGGCACCTCCTTTCCAGATTCTGCACCAGGGTTCTCTTTGTCAGAACTCTTTTGATTATTAGGATGGTGCCTGTCCTATCTCTGATGTCCAGTGCTGCTAGTTCCTCACTAGTCTTAGTGTTCAGAAAATGAATTAGCCTATTGGCCTGTTCAGGCATATGTCCCAATAGAGTTGTGGCCCTTTGAATTTCCCCTTGGGCTACTGCTATCAAGTCAATCTGCTCATAAATAGTTTCAATAGATCTCCACACATTACTAATGGATTCACTGATGTTAGCCCAAAAAATGCCTTTGATTTATCCCAGAGGCTTATCCAAAGAGAGGCCCTTTTCCAATGCTTTTACTTTGTTCTCTAATGTTTTCACCTCTCTTGTCTTTTCTGCCACAGTCATTTTGGATTTGTCATAACTCACTTCTAATTTTGCCAATTTCTCTTTGGCTTCTTTCAATTCTGATACTTGGAGTTTTAATTCCTCCATGGCTTTTATTAACTCCTCTGTGGTGATAGTAGTGCTGCTGCCTGCTGCTATTATTGTTGCTAAAGTACCTGTGGTGATTACTGTTGTTGCTGATGTTGGAGGGGCAATTGTGATTGTTGGAGCTACTTCAGGTGGTTGGGAGGTCGACTCTCCCTGCTTCTCTCTTATTGATTTCTCCAATGCCTGCGCTGTCTCACTTAGTCCCTCATTCATTTTTATAAGCAAGTCCATCATGTCCTCCTCTGCTTTTTGTTGTACAACCTCTGTAATTTGTGGATGCATAGTAGTAGGCAGCTTCAATCGTTTCCTGATGGTAGCAATGTCATCTTCCTTTTTCTTCATTAGTGCTTTTATGCCTTTGGCCACCTTGGGATCATGTCCCAGTTCAATGATAATATCCTCCAAGGACTTTATTTTGTTGTCTTTGGCTAAAGAAGACGCCTTCTCCAAATCTAGTTGGGTAGATGTGTTGTTCAATGAGTTTTGCAGTTTATAAGCCAACATTGCCTTATCTGCCAATGTAGAATAGACCATCTCTCCAGTTTGCTTATGCAGCTCAATCTGGTCCATAGGATGAATGTCTTTGGCAAGGACCTCCAGATTTGTTCTAATGTAGTCAGCTGCTGACTCTGGCTGCTACACTTTAGGCTTAAAGTGGATCAAGATCATTTTTCCTTCTTTAATGTCATATGCAGACATTAACCTTTGTTGGTTGGCGAGGGTCATCTTGAGAAGCTGATTATAAAGTTGCAGCCTCAGTGGGTTCTTCCCGGCTTTTATCTCTGTGAATATCCTTTTGATCTCAGAGCCCTGCTTACTTTGTCGCCTTGTGGAGGAAACTTCCACACTATGCTACCTTTCTAGGTCCTACCTATGAGAGTCGGTGTATGTTTCTATTATCGAGGAGATCTATGGGTTGGGGCCCTCTTGCCTCTTAGGCTTTCTATGGTTTCCTCAATAATTTCCTCTTCAGATAGAGGATTTATTCTTTTCCCTTTTTCCCTTGGTTGCTCTGCTGGTCCACTTACAGGTGTGGCCTCTTCTCTGTCTCTTTTCCTGCCCCTTTCCTCATTTAGAGGAGTCTGTAATGCTAGTACCTCTGGTGCTTTGGTCTGGACAAGAGGAATTTTCCCTTGGCCCCGTTCATTTGATGTTGTTGGCTGATCTGTCATTATGTGCTACTCTGTATCTAGCACTTCTTTTCCCTTTGATGTCCCCACAGCTGGTGTAGTGCTTTCTTGGGTAGGTTGCTGTGAAGCTCCAGCAGATGATGTACCCACTCCGATTTGCTGAGGCAGCTTGAAAAATACCTGTCCAAAAGAGTCCAGGTCAAGAGTCTTTTCTAGATTTTTCATTGCTTGTTCCATTTTCTCTTGCTTAGTAAGCTCTTCTATCAATGTGCCCTCTACCGACTCATCTCGATTAGCAAATTGCTCTATTTCAGGGATTTTACAATGTTTATAGGCTAATAGCCTGTTTTTTACTTTTCTTTCACTAATAAAGCCATTTGGGTCATAGGGTACCCACCAAAAGCTCTTCTTTAATTTGAGTTGTTCCCCCAATATTTTATCTACATCTTCCCATGCTTCCCTTTTGTTAATGATAAAGGAGCCTAATTGGTTCCTTATCCTCAGCTGAGCTTTTTTCTTCACATTGCAAAAATGAGTTAAATCTGCATTACTAAGTTGCCTGAAATATTCTAGAGCAAATAGTCTCATGGGCACATACTTGGGAAGCTTACAAGGGCATAGCTCGTGGCCATATATTTTGATCTCTGTGTGATTATGGTAAAGGTACCAGTCACCTATTCTGTAATTTTTTGAGAGCTGTAAAATATTCTACATATCACTAGAGAGTCTAGGAGGAGTAGCTCTCATTAGTAGAGAGGAAACCAGATGTATGAATAAGTCAATGAATTCACAGTAGGTATAAGGGGAGTCATGGACATTGTGGAAGACTGAGGTCCAAAAGATTACAGACCTCCGCTCTACTTTAGAATTCAATTTTGTGATGGGAAACTGAAAATTATCTGCTTGGAGATACAGGAACAGATGATATATATAGGAGGTATACTTGAAGACTCCTTCTCTGTCTAAACTCAAGAATTGGTCATGGATCTTGTTGGCAATGAAAGTAGCGTAGTCATATTTGACAGGAGGGGGCTGTCCTGGAGTAAATATGGACAACAAAACTAGGGTGGTCTCATCAACATATTCACTTGTCTTGAATCTGAGGACATAGGATATCATATCAATGATGAATCTTCCAGCTTTATTGAACCACACATGTAGAAAGGGAGGTGGGAATTTGGGCTGGCAATCTGGACGCATAATGTTTGAGCAATGCGGGTTATCTCTAAGTTTGGCATTTTAGGGCTCTACTCAAGCAAGATTCCCATAGAAAGAGGAGCCAGAGGTTGAATGGGTTTGAAGTGTAACATCTCATTTATGGACTTAGGAGTTATATAAAAGAGAACAGTTCCAGATGGAGTCTTGACTGCTCTTTGGGCAAGTTCATAATTGGCACAGCATAGATGGATTATATCAGGGAAAACATTGACTGGGGGGAGGTAGTACATGGGCAGGTTGGATTCCGATATTCCTTAGAGTTCAGAGTTACTTAGGTGATTGTTCCTGATTTCACAAGATGCTTGGAGGTGGTTTTGGTCACCAGTTAAGTCTTGGATTTGAAAATCTCTATCAGCCAAGGGTAACCACTCCATGTCTTTATTAGGTGCATTGAGGGGCACGACATTGAGGGTCACGGGAGCTTCCATTATTCAATTCTTTGGGTTTTTAATCTAGAGGCCAAGTTTCTATCAGAAAAACGGGCAAACTGGGAGTTCTGGTGAATTTCAGCGAGCTAATGGACTGTTCTGTTGTTGAATTTGGCTCTCACAGGTATAATTCTATAGAGGAAAACTAAAAACACAGGATTGGAAGGTGGAATAGGGTAAATACTTGTGTTTTTGGACATGCACGAGAGTAATTTGCAGGTTAATTGATGAGCAGCAGCAGGAGACTGGTCTTTGCTGGTAGGGATGGCAGACTGTAGGTCGCACAGCTACTTAGATGTTAATTTGTATGCAACGGTTTTGTGAAAAAACCTAATAGAAATGAGCAAAAATGACACTTTCACGGGTTTTTAACAAAATTTCGACTTTGCGGGCTTTTCACACTTTTGGGTTGGCTAACGTCAGCATGATGTGATGTTTTGTCGTGACGCAGTGTATGGAGGCTGACGTGGCGATGACGCGGAGTTGACGTGGCGGATGATGTGGTGATGATGTCAGCGGGGGGGTCAGTGGGGGCGGTAAGTGGTATTGGCCTGCACCGCTTATCGACCAAGGTGGTATCGGTGGGGAGGGTTGCGAGCATGTCAGGAGGGCACCGCGTGTCCTCGGTATGGCAGGAATACCACCATTCCCCGGGCATTAATCTTCGGTGTGGATGGGTTCCGGGATATGATCATGGGTCATCCAATCGGCGGGTCTGGATATAACGACAGGCGGTCAACAGAGCTGGCGTTGAGGTACGGCGTGGGACCCGCGTATATAAACAGTGTTTTTAAACATATCGGGGCAATTGTGATTGGATGTCGGGGCGCTTAAAGCGTTAATTAACCAGATTTTAATTAAACTTGGCATATGTGCACACAGGGAGGGTTTTTATAAGGTTCCAGATGAACCTATAATCCTGTTAAAACAATGACATATTGCTATAGTTAGCAGGGGCGGGATATTAAATTTTTTCGGGGATTTTCCATATATTTACATAATACGGGCAGGGGAACAAACTATATGGGGATAATATAATAAGGTTAATGTGTTAATATGAAAGATATGTTTGAACAAAAAGCACTAAGTTGTAAAGTCAAAAACTTAGGCTTAGGGAAATGAAAGGGCGCCAAGCTATGAAGTTGGATAACTTAGGATGATGGACCAAGAGGATTTTTACACAAGAAATGTGGTTTCTTTGCATTAAGCAGGAATGCTATTTTCCTCAGGCCTTTCATGAAATGGAGTGATTTAAGAGTATTGAGCAGATCCCAATCTCTTTAGGGGGAGGTTAGTAAGTGTTTTTTGGGAGAAGTGTGAAGGGAAGTTAGACATGCATCATTTGATCTGTCACCACATAGTTGCCATGGTATTTATGATAGTAATAAGATGAATCACCTTTGAAAGACAAAATTACTCATAAGCCTGCTTCTGCAACATCAAAACTGCCTACCCAACCTATTATACCTAACATTTTTTCTTTCTTTTTCCTTGGGTGCATTTAAACTAGCAAACCCTTACTCTCTTCTTTTCTTTTAACTACCATCCTATCTAAGTTTGCCCTTATTTCTTCCAGGGGCTCAGATTTAGCTGTTGAGCTCCTTTGCTTCTCTACCTAACTACTTATCTGCCAAGCTTGAACTGTTTGGACAGATTTTGTTCTCTATCTCTAAAACAAGAAATTTAAACATGAACTAGCCAAGATTAAGCTATTTGGCCATCCATCAATTATGGCAAGAGTCAACTAATTGCACACAATGAGATTCTTATGCAAAAATAGAATAGTAGTGGCACTTTGGAGTAGCACACTTTGCTGGTCTTCTTCATTTGGGGTTCATTTTCTTTCTTTTTGACCATTTCATTCTTTTTGCCCTTTGATCTTTCTTTTAGGGCATACCCTCTTTTCATTTTCTGATTTTTTGATTTTTTCAAAATATGGAACCTTTGCAGCATGGAAAGGATGAACATATTTGGGATTTTACCAGTCAATCATGAAATATGACACCTATTGGTATAGAAGCATAACACTGGCTCCACTTGGGATGGCTTCTCCTTTTGAAAAGCCAAGAACAACATGTTAGATGGCCTTATGTACAATTCTTGTTGTATTTTGAAATTTTCCCTTTGCTGTAAGTAAACCAAATGTACAGAGGAGCATGTAAAATATATACATCTCTCTTATGAGCTGATCCAAATATTTGCATTTCTATTTTGGATACTTTGTTTGAATGTTTGTTCTCATATTTTCAGCTCCCAAGTCTTCTTTTTCAATTTCTAGTAAACTAAACAAAGTAACACAAAAAGGTAGCACAGTTCCTTGACTGTTGCTCAAATTTTCCTACATATTCCTTCCCATCTTATTGCTGTAATAAAATGTAGAAACTAAACACTCTTATGTAAAAGTTGGAGTCCTAACATATCAACAAACTGGATCCAAATAATGCTTTAGCATCCAACCATTGACTAGTCCATCTTTTGCTTCTGTACCATCCAAGCTTTTCACAAAATTAGGTGTTGTTTCCTTGTGAGGACTGAATAACAAAAGGTCCCTTCCATAGGAAGTCAATCTTCCCATGTTTTCCTTTATCTTCCCTTTTGGAATCCCATTTCAGAACTTTGTCTCCTATGACGAAATCTTCTGCCTTAGTCCTCTTGTCAAATATCTTCTTAAGTTTTTCTTGTAGAACTTGAGATATTTAATACACATCTTCTCTAGTCCGCTATAAATGAATAGTCTGATTTATTCTTCTCTGAATGTCATTTGGTTCTGCCTGCACTTCTTGCAGCAACTTTATCACAGGGACTCCCAAGGATGAAGGGAATACAACCTACATGCCATAAACCAATTCATAGGGGCTTGTTCCAATGGATCTCTTTGTAGTCAATCTGTCTGCCCAAAGTGCATTGATAAGCTTCTTATGCTAGTTCTTCTTCTTTTCCTCCAATACTTTCTTAATTATAATGATCAGACTTTTATTGGATGATTCAGCTAGACCATTACCTTGATGGTAATAGGCTGTGGAGTGGCCTAAGGTAATGTGGTATTTGTGATATAAATTGATCATTCTTTTGGATTTAAAAGAAGCAGCATTGTCTGTTATAATTTTTTCAAGACAACCAAATCTAGATAGGATATTGGTTTCTAAGAATTGCATGATTACTGAATCATTAGCCTGTCTACAAGGAATGGCTTCTATCCACTTAGTGAAGTAGTCTGTGGCAGTCAAAATCCATTTATGTTGGCCAGAAGAGGGAGGCTGAATTTTCCCAACGAAATCTAAACCCCATTGTTGAAATGGTCTTTCAGTGGAAATTGGTCTAAAGGGTAGAGGTAGAAGTTTAATTTTGCCTTCAAATATTTGACATTTGTGGCAAGAAGTAACAAACTTTTTGACATCAACAAACAAAGTGGGCCAGTAAAATCTAGCTCTTAGGATTTTATTAGCAGTTGATTTCGAATACAAATGTCCACCACAGTCCCCTGCATGAAATTCTTTCAGCACTTTGTCAGTTTCATCTTTTGTTAAGAAACTCAGTAAAATGCCTTCATGATTTTTCCAAAATAAAACATTATCTAAAATACAGAATTTTGAAGATTTCATTTTCAGAAATCTCTTTTTAGTTCTGGATAACCCTAGAGGAGCCTGCAGGTTGAGCAATACATAAATTATATCAGCATACCAAGGCGATTGTAAAAAGGCTTATTGATTTGTGGAGTCACCATCTCCTATTCATTATCCAATTCATTGATGTCAAGGGCTTGAAAGTTGGTTTCAGTCATAATTTTAACTAATCGTTGTCCTTTTATCAGCTTTGTTGGTTTAATTTCAATGTCATTCAAAAATGTTAGCTATCCACTTGCCCCGTTTTCTTTCAATTCCTTCCTGAGTTAGGATATCTTTGACAACATTATTTGACACATAAGCTATTACATGCGAGAATAAGATATAAACTCTAAAGTCCTTAATAGCTTTTACAAGTGCATAAGCCTGTTTTTCCATGATTTGATACTTAAGTGGTGCATCTCTAAGTGCTTTGCTGAAAAAAGCTATGGGTTTTTCACACCCCTGATCATCTTTTTGTAGTAAAACAACAGTAATAGCATGTTCAGATGCAAATGAGAAGATTATGAAGTCTCTGTCAAATTTTGGGGTTGTAAGGACTTGTGTTTTGGTTAAATCTATTTTGATTTCCTCAAAGGCTTTTTTAGCTTCTATTGTCCATTTGACTTAGGAATCTTTCTTCAGCATGTTGTTCAGCAGTCTGATTAATTCAGCTAGATTAGGTATGAATATTCTTAGAAAGTTGATTTTCCCTAGGAAAGCTTGAAGTTCTTTGATATTTCTAGGGTGAGGAACTTGCAGAATGGCTTGTATTCTGTTTGGATCTATTCTAATGCCTTCTTTGGAGATGATGTGACCTAACAGTTTACCCTCTTCTAGGAAAAATAATGATTTCTTTCCATTTAGTGATATACCATATTTTCTGCAGATTAAAAACATATGTCTGAGATGATCTAGGTGTTCCTGATTTGTTTTGGAAAAGGCAGTGAGATCATCTAGGTATATGACCAGGAAATCATGAATTTCTTTAGCAAAAGCTATGTCCATGGCCCGTTGAAAATTTGCCCGTACGTTCTTCAGTCCAAATGGCATCTTTACATACTTGAAAGTTTCCCATGGAGTTGTAAAGGTAGTTTTTTCTTGATCATCAGGGTGAACTAAAATCTGGTTGAAGCCTAAAAACCCATCTAGCAGTGAAATTCTAGATGCACCTACTACCCTTTGTAAAATGTGGTCCATCTTGGGTAAGGCATAGTGGTCTTTTAAAGAGACTTTATTCAGATTTTTTAAATCGACACATAGTCTAATTTCTCCTGTTTTCTTCCTACTGGGCACTAGATTGGGTACCCATTCTGAAAATTTGATCGGTGCAATTATCCCAGCTTCATACATTCTTTTGACTTCCTTTTCAATTAGAGGGAGGAGTACAGGGTTGACCCTTCTAAGTTTTTGCTTCAAAGGTTTTTGATTTTCTTTGAGGCGTATTGTATGTTGAATTACAGAAGTATCATAGGACTTGAGATCTTCATAACTCCATGCAAAAACGTCCTGAAATTCTTTGAACAGTTCAACATATTTTAGCTTTTGGTCTAGAGGAAATGCTTTGGATAATTTTATTGTTTTAGGGTTTTGTTCAGTCCCTATGTTGTAGGCCTCAATTTCTGAAGTTAATGGCTACATTTTGGGCTTCCCTGAGATATCATTAGAGTCAAAAATGTCTTCCAGAGGAGTTAATCCTGTGGGTAAAAAATTGTCCTTTAAATAAATAACTTCAGACTCTACTTCAACAGTTTCATCAAAGTCTATTTCTTTAAGCTCTTGTAACTCTTTGTTGGTAAAGTTTGTTGGATGTAGTATTTGAGTTGTTGTTTCAGCTGAAATGTGAGTTTCAATTTTGTCTATTTGATCAGCTTCACCAACAGTGCCTGTGTCTATATTAGTGCTGGAAAATTCTTCTTTTAAAGTCAGGAAATTATTAATCTGAGTGTCATTGTCAAACACTTGCCAGTTTTTAACATTGTCAGGTACAATTGTCCTATGTTTAATTTCAGCTGTAAAATGATGATTATGCTCAAATGACAGTTTACAAGTGCTGGAAAATGTTGCCAAACTGTGAGCATGCAAATTGCGCTTCCTTGGAATTTTGGCAAACTGTGTTTCAAGAAAGGTATTGCGTATTTCCATTGCTGCCCCTCTATAAGATCTTAATCTTAGATCACTTGTGAGGAAGCTTCCTTTGATTTGTTGAATGACTAAATCAGAGTCTCCCAAGATTGATATCCTGACTGCCCCTAGGCCTTTGATCAATTTGAGTCCAAGCAAAAGGGCTTCATATTCAGCCATGTTATTTATGCATCTAAAATTCAACCTGTATGCATGTCCTTCAGCATGATCATTTTCCATATTATGTATCCAAATCCCTGCCCCTGCCCCTAGTTTATTGACTGATCCATCAAACTCTAGATACCATAGGATTTCTTGATTACAGCTAGTATCAGGAGTCTTAGAAATCTGCATACTATGGAGATTTGGACCTTCAATTTCATGGGGTTTCCCTTGTGTTCCTGTTGTATCATTAGCCATAGAAATTTCTTTAATCTGAACACTAGATTTTTCATTTATGACTTTTTCTTGTGCTGATGCTAAAACCTTGTCATTAGTTGGAGGGCAAATTTCAGCATTATATTGGATGAAGGAGTCCATATCAGAATGCATGGAATAGATGCAAAAATTTTGGGGTTTCCCCTGACTGCTGACTACATATTTCATCAAAGTTTCCCGGTACAATCTCTTTTGCTGACCAAATACTGAAATGGTAGCATAGGACATGTCCCACTGTAAATATCCCTAGAGCTTTGCACCCCAAGATCTGGACAGTAACATGCCATATTTTGGTGGGATATCAGCTACCACTACATCCATTAAAATTGTCTTGGCAGGGTTTTGAACTAGTGATACACATAAATCTTTGATCAACCCTAGACATCTGACCTGGCTAGAATCGAAAGAAAACACGTCTTTGTATGGCTTGGTAATATCTAGGTCCAACTTTTCCATCACAGATTTGGGCATTAAATTATGGGAAGCTCCAGAATTAAACATTGCATTGTGAAGTACTTTGTCATGAATATTCAGACATACATAGAAAGGAGGAACTCCTCCATCTACTGATTTTCCATTTACTTCAGTGTTAAAAATTAATTATGGTTTGTCATCAAGGACATTTACTGCATCTCTGCTTTCTAAAATTTGAATTGATCTGCTGGTTTGTTCTCTATAGACATCATGTTTAGCCAATTCGAACAATGGAATGGCTAGCTTTATTTTTCCTATTTCGATTTCAAGGTTAAAAGGTTTTTCTATTTGGATTTTTGCATTTCAGGCAGCAAGATTTTCTTTTCCTATTGTATTTTCTATGTTATTTTCCTTTTCGGGAGTGATGTTATGAGATGAATCTATTTCCAATTCCATTTCTGGAGGCTCTTCCATAGTTCCTTTGAGAGGAATGCAGGTTGAAGGCTATTTTCTAGGTTGTTGATTGTCTAATATATCTTCAACTATTGGATGATTTGGATTATGGATTTTTTTAGGAAAAGTTTATACAAGAGGGCTCTTAGCCTTGGCTTTGGCAGGTTGCTTAGTTTCTTTTTGCTTACTGGTTTCAGGGACATCTATCATTCTACCTTTTAGATTGTACTACTTGTGGACCTCATAGATTGTTGTATCATATCCCTCCCTAAAATCAAATGATTCACCTAATTGGGTTTGGAATTGATTAAAACTATGAGCTTCTTGGTCATCTTCAGTCAAAAAAAATTGTTGTTCACTATTGACACCCATTAAGTTAATTTGAGAGTCTTTTGTTGGCTCACTAGAAGTTGAAGCTTCAGCATAGTTTTCCTGGAACGGAGGCATGATGTTTTCGTTGGGACCAGTCTTTCCAGTATTGGGATTCTGATTTTTCCTGAAGTTTTGATTTCTTCTAGTGTTGCTCGGTTGACCATCCCAAGAGGATTTCCTCTCAATTTTTTCTACTCTATCACCCAGTCTATCCATTCCTTTAACAATTGCATCTAATTTTTGTTCAAATGTAGAAGGTTCTTCTTTGAAAGGTGTCCTCCTTTCAACTCTAACTCGAGCTCGTTTAGAAATCAGATTGGCCTCTACACTGATAGTTATATTCTGCATGTCTTCTAAGCTTGGAGGAGCTCTTTCCCTAAGCTGGTAAGCCATGTCATAATCAAATCCATCAGGGAATTTGATCAAGGCCAAGTCTGGTGGAGGTCTGAGATTCTGAGGGATAGCATTATATACATTATTAAATCTGGCACAATAATCTTAGACACTTTCTTGTGGGCCTCTTTTCAAGTTCTAATATTCTGTTAGGATGTGCAAAGGGTCCTTCTCCTTTTCCCATATGTTCAAAAGAAATTGATAAAGGGCTTCTAGATAAGAAATAGTGTTTGCGGGGAGTGTCCTAAACCAGGTCCTAACATCACCGATTAAGCTTTGGACAAAAATTTTCATTCTGACATCATCATCATCAATCTCATAATTCTCAAAATAGTCTGTCATTTTCTTGGTATGTTTTTGTGCTGTGTAAGTACCAGCACCATCAAAATAGGTAATTGCAAGGGAGAATATCAGTTTGCCATATTTGCAGAGAGAAATGTAACCACTGGAAGAATAGGGATAACAGTGGAAATATATGTTGTGGATAGGGGAGTGGAAAAGATGGCTTGAAGTGTTGATGGAGAGCTTGAAGAGGCTACAATAATGGTAGAGAGGACTGGTGCTTTTCCAGGAGTAAGCTCATATTGGAAAAGGTTCTGCTGAGGTGTGTCAAGGTGTGAACTAGCAGAATGTTCTTGAATTTCTTGGCTTCTAAGGTTCTTAGGGATCAAATTAGGATTTTCAAAGACAGGTGGGGGACTTGGATATGGATTTGATCTAGTGTAATAGATTTTCTTCTTTGGAGCTAGCTTCTGAATATATTTTTTGGTTTTTCTTGAAATATCTTGATGGAAGCTTTTGAAATATGGGATCTTTTGAATTTTCTTGAATATCTATTGGAACAAGGGGCTGATCAAGTAGTTGGGACAGTTGTTCAAAGTATTAACTAGATTGGAGATAGACTGAAGCAACTTTTATTTACTCCTGCAATTGCATAGCAAAAGCTACTTCAAAGGCTAGCTGGCCAACTTCAGGCTCCATCTGCAGCTTTAGTAAATAAACAACAGTAACAAACAATTATTTAGATCCCCAATGGAGTCGCCAATGATGTTATCACTCAGGTTGTTCCCAAAAGTTGTAAGAAAGGGAATATGGCCGAGGTAACCACAGAGCAATCTTTTAGATGCAGGTTCTAGCCAATCTGCATCCAGAGAGGATTCTCTCTTTATAATTTAGCTTTCTTTTAAGGTATATTAGGCTAGTTATGAAATACAAGGGTTTGTTTGATTTTTGGATGGTGATATTCAATAGAACAGGGGTGTAAATCTAAGAAGTTTAGTCCATTGGGCTAATGGAGTCTATGAGGATGAACTGCTAGATATGGTTTCTTTGACAGAGGGTGGCACTACAGAGCAAGCTAATCAATCATGGAACAATTTATAAGCTAGAATCAGATGGGATGGTGTCAGTGGGTGAAGGGAAATTAAGAATCCTTCATCATGTAGACAGAGGGAAAGTGGATGATTATTGCTAGGGAGTAGTTAAGAATTCGTTAGCTAATACTCAAGATTTAAGAACCAGGGGAAACATGAGCAGTTAAGAATTCCTGTTTATGCTAATTCTAAAGAAAACATTAATAATAACAAAGATTGAACACAGAGTGTGAACAAACAAATACCGAGTTATTCTTTTTCTCTATTATTTAGATCATGAAACATATATGATATAGTAAACACAAAAACTGAAAAAACAAGTAAGAGGGATTTATTGATCCATAAGATGATTCAAGAATTATGTAACAGGTCCTCTGTGACGCAGGGTAACCCCTGCAAACCCATAATCTTTAAACTTAATGTGTAGACAAAATTCATTTCACATTTATATTCCAATTTTGTTCTGAATCTGGGCAAACTCGTAATAACAACAAGGAGTTTTTTGTCAATCTCTGTTTATTTCAGACATTCAACTTCATTATCACTTGCGAAAGCTATTTCGAATGCACTGGAGCTGGGTTCAATAAACTTCTGAATCGATTCAAACAGAATCAATTACCTCAATCAAATACGTCTTAACCATATTTCATTTTATCAATCGACCTTCAAATTAATTGCTTCAAAAACAAAGGTTAATGCAGATTAAGATACCAATGATCAGTTGTTGTGATAGTACCTGTGCCCTTCATTTAAAACAGCATTTGCATGCCTTTTCTAGCAAAGTTAATATATATTTCCGCTCCACAGATCTGGTCAATCAAACGCTTAAACCAGTTCCACTAATCGATAGTTACCAATCGACACCAGCGCATATGGATTTATGTATTCTACATCTACCAACCTTCATGGTTTATTCAATATGCAATTTCCTTCTATTCAGAATCGACTTTGATTTAATTACCGTCAGCGCCCCTATGTTGACCAGACTGAATGCCAATACATATTCGATTTTGGCAATTATCAACAAACCAGATATTAAAACTGGCAATTAACTTACCTTCTCCATTATCGAACCTGACTTTGCTCCATGTCAGTGCTGCGCTCGACCTCTGCTTTGAATATCTACATTCAATGAAGATCTAACTCTTCTACCTGCGCGCTTCCATAATCAAACAATTCATAGTTTCCAGCTTCACATAAATATCGCCCTTGAGTTCTGATTCCTCAGATCAATCATTCATCCACGCATTCTGGTCTTGATTTAACTCGCTTCAATGTTGACTTATGCAAATGCCTCTGCGCCCAATCTTTCGCTATGACAACTCATATAAACTCTGATTTTATCCAGAAGCCGAATACCAACAAAATGGAATTCCTCCACTCGGTTTGCAACAACACTTCTCAACAACACTTCTCTGCTCTCATGATCAGATAAATTATGCGGATACAACGATTTCCCGATGCCAAGTGATATGAAACACCTCCGATCCGATCTGATAGATTATCGGACCTGATGTATTATACAAATCAATTGATATGGGTTTCAATCTACTCAAAGGTTCCACTAAGCGGATTCTGTCGATTTCCTGTTTTGATGACTTTACAGTTCACAATTTCGACGATGGAAGGTTTATCTTAACCACAAGAATTCATACAATTTAAATAAGAACACACAAACTACCATCATTTCAAACAATTTTGCAGAAACGAACAATGTCCAAACTTCACAATTCATTGTATAATGATGCATGCAATATTTATTAAAATCACAATAAACAACAGAACAACTCTCGGCCTTTGGCCCAATTACACAGTAAAAATTACCCCTGCCAACAGATACAGTTCACCCACACTCTGAGCTTACGATCCACACAAAACCTATTCTAATCTACCTGATCTATTTTTCCTTTGAAGCTCATTAATCTATAAAAATTGAATTGAACCAACTTGGGTTCAAATCCCTTTAATCACTCAACAAAGTCCTCAAATATCTCAAAAAAATCCTAAAACCACTCTTGAATCCCTAAGGATCCTCTCTCACCCAAAATTAATGAAACTAATCTCTAAATTAATATTTAGAAAAATCTCTCATCCCTTTACATCCTCAACTGACCAAATTCTCTCATATGAAAATATAATTTAATCACTCAAAAGCCTATTAATATTTACATAAATTTAATATTTTCTCAAAAACATGAGACCCCTTAGTTCTAATAAATACAAAGTATTTAATATTTTCTCAAAAACATGAGACCCCTTAGTTTTAATAAATACAAAGTATTTTTCTGAGTCTATGATCCTGCATCAGACTCCCAAGGTAGAAAATGATCATGATCTCCAGATCATGCGTTTTAAATCTTTGTCCGCCTGGATCCCACATTTTGTTTTGCAAGTTATCACCAATTTCCGTTTTCGTATGTTGCTTTTCTCCAGGTCTCCATAGCTTATGCTGTCTTGCTCCACTCGCTACCTTTCACAATCTGTCTCTCTCTTCATTTTGTTGCTGCTGCTTCTTCTCTTTCTTGCTGATGTCTTCCTCTGAGACATTTGCAACATGATTCTTCTGATTAATTCGATTTCTTTGTCAAATAAATCTTCAAACTGCTAATTTTTTGCTACTTGCTGAGCTAAGACAACTTGCTCAGTTCTTACTCCTATGCTTGTTTCCGTTCTTACCACCACCCAATCATCCATGCCCTCTTGTCTTCTACAACGGAAAACTTCTTCTCTGTTTTCTCCTATCAACAACTTACTGGACTGGTACATTGTGTACTCTTTTCTGCTATCTTCATCTCTCTGCATCTGCAATTCCCAATTCTGAAATTGAGATTCTTCCTATACTGAATTCTGATCATTCAGCATCCTTTCCAGCAACATAACGTCCTCATCCCATGGATTTGAAATTTCCACAGAATTTTCTTCTTCCTTCATTTGACTGCTCAGCTGAGTCAAATGTTCCTCAGCACCTGCAACAATACCTGCATTCACAAAACACTTGTTAAAATAAAAATCATAAGGCATCAGTGCCTTACTTCCCTCTTCCAGCACCTCAGTATGTTGTTCTAAATTTTCCATCTCAATCAACACATCAGTATGCTGATCCTCTCTTCCCAAAGAATCCTCTAAAGAATTCTCAAGACTATCAATTAGTCCTCCTCTCACACCATCTGTCTCCATGATGTCTTTCTTCTCTTGTTCACTATACTAAACTCTTTCTTCTGCTGCAATCTCACTGTCATATTCTGAATTTACCAGCAAATATTCCAACAATGCAATTTCTCTGTGGCATTGCTGAAGCATTTCATCATCACTTATAGCCCCTGCATTCACACACAAACTTTCAGTTTGAAAATCACAAAGTTCAATAGTCTCAACTGTTGGTTTATATACCAGCTCTTCACGCTGATCCTCTTCTTCATTCACAAGAACTTCTTCCCGTGCTGTAATAGTTTCAAGTACAAACGCATCGCTGCTTTCTTCTTCCTATTATTTATCTCCTGAAAGAGTCTTTTCCATACTTGTGACAGCTTCACAAGATTGTGCATCCTCCTCAGTAAAACCTGTAATCACATCACAATTGTCAGCTATAAAAACACAAGATTTTACATCATCCAGTTGATCTGGATCTGCCCAATAACTCAAGAAATAATCAAAGATCTCCTCCTCCCTTTCACCAATGGAAACCTCCACTTTCAACTCAGCTGCTCCAAGTTGCGTACACCCCAACTGTACATCCATCATCTGCTCGAGTTTCTTCAGCTCCTCTGTTAGCTGCATGTTTATCTATTGATCTCTTTTCTGTTGTAGTCTCTGCCACTTCACTCCCTTCCTCATATTCCAACCATGACTCAGGTGTTTTGTATTTTCCCGTAACAATTCCATCAACAACTCAAGATGAACCACGATCTCAACTTTCTCTTTCTCATACTCTTCATCAGTCCACTGCTTCAATATGCCATTTGCCTTGGCATCTTTCTCCCTCATTCTACTGTGGCCTCTTTCTGAACCTCTTCTCTCTCCTTTATGACTTTCAGTAGTCATCTCATTCGCCATGAGTTTCTCACCCATGAGTTGCACCAAGCCTCTACAACAGCAAGCTCTCCTGTTGCCACTTACCTCACCAATCCCTTCCTCCGGATCTAGTCTTTTGGTAATCACTCGTCCTCTGCTGGAACCCTTTGAGCATTTCTCCACTACTCCCTCAGGCTTCTCTCATCTGCAACTTCCAAGAACACACTTGTCCTTTTCTTTCAACCTCTGTTGAATCTTTACGTTCTGCCACATTCACCTAGAATCCCTTGTTGGACTCCTTCATCACTGCACTCTAGCTGTGATCTACTTCTTCCCACTGAGATTTCTTCACTATGCCTGTAAATCAAATTATCCAAGAATAACCTTTAAACCAGAGATAAATAATACCTGTCAGCTCACCTTTCAAGATCCTATTGATCTTGCTTCACTTCCTCAACTGCACTGCATCTCGGTGTTGCAATATTCATTAGTTCCAAAATCTAACATTCATTCATCACATGCAATTAACTCAACTTAAAAACTTGAATCTTCAAACAGAGATATTCCAGCTCTGATACCAAAAATGATGCAGGGTAACCCCTGCAAACCCAGAATCTTTAAACTTAATGTGCACACAAAATTCATTTCACATTTATATTCCAATTTTGTTCCCAATCTGGGCAAACTCGTAATAACAACATGGAGTCTTTTGTCAATCTTTGTTTATTTCAGACATTCAACTTCATTATCACTTGTGGAAGCTATTCCGAACGCACTGGAGCTGGGTTCAATAAACTTCTGAATCGATTCAAACAGAATCAATTACCTCAATCAAATACGTCTTAACCAGATTTCATTTTATCAATCGGCCTTCAAATTAATTGCTTCATAAACAAAGGTTAATGCAGATTAAGATACCAATGATCAGTTGCTGTGATAATACCTGCGCCCTTCATTTAAAACAACATTTGCATGCCTTTTCCAGCAAAGTTAATATATATTGCCGCTCCACAGATCTGGTCAATCAAACGCTTAAACCAGTTCCACTAATCGACAGTTACCAATCGACACTAGCGCATATGGATTTATGTATTCTACATCTACCAACCTTCATGGTTTATTCAATATGAAATTTCCTTCTATTCAGAATCGACTTTGATTTAATTACCGTCAGCACCCCTATGTTGACTAGACTGAATGCCAATACATATTCGATTTTGGCATTTATCAACAAACTAGATATTAAAACTTGCAATTAACTTACCTTCTCCATTATCGAACCCAACCTTGCTCCATGTCAGTGTTGTGCTCAACCTCTGCTTTGAATATCTACATTAAATAAAGATCTAACTCTTCTACCTGTGCGCTTCCATAATCAAACAATTCATAGTTTCCAGCTTCACATAAATATCGCCCTTGAGTTCTGATTCCTCAGATCAATCATTCATCCATGCATTCTGGTCTTGATTTAACTCACTTCAATGTTGACTTATGCAAATGCCTCTGCGCCCAGTCTTTCGCTATGACAACTCATATAAACTCTGATTTTATCCAGAAGCCGAATACCAACAAAATGGAATTCCTCCACTCGATTTGCAACAACACTTCTCTGCTCTCATGATGCGATAAATTATGCGGATACAACGATTTTCCGATGCCAAGTGATATGAAACACCTCCGATCCGATCTGATAGATTACCGGACCCGATGTATTATACAAATCAATTGATATGGGTTTCAATCTGCTCAAAGGTTCCACTAAGCAGATTCTGTCGATTTCCTATGTTGATGACTTTACAGTTCACAATTTCGATGATGCCAGGTTTATCTTAACCACAAGAATTCATACAATTTAAATAAGAACACACAGACTACCATCATTTCAAACAATTTCATAGAAAATAACAATGTCCAAACTTCACAATTCGTTGTATAATGATGCATGCAATATTTATTAAAATCACAATAAACAACAGAACAACTCTCGGCCTTTGGCCCAATTACATAGTAAAAATGACCCCTCTCAACCAATACAGTTCACCCGCACTCTGAGCTTACGCTACATGCAAAACCTATTCTAATCTACCTGATCTATTTTTTCCTTTGAAGCTCATTAATCTATACAAATTGAATTGAACCAATTTGGGTTCAAATCCCTTTAATCACTCAACAAAGTCCTCAAATATCTCAACAAAATCCTAAAATCACTCTTGAATCCCTAAGGATCCTCTCTCACCCAAAATTAATGAAACTAATCTCTAAATTAATATTTAGAAAAATCTCTCATCCCTTTACATCCTCAACTGACCAAATTCTCTCATATTAAAATATAATTTAATCACTAAAAAGCCTATTAATATTTACATAAATTTAATATTTTCTCAAAAACATGAGACCCCTTAGTTTTAATAAATACAAAGTATTTTTCTGAGTCTATGCTCGTGCATCACTATGCTATCAATTCCACATCCAGAGAATCTAGCAACAATGGATTCCAGTAGCTTTTGTATTCAGAAGGTTTTCAGAGTTACATTGCAGTCTAAGAAATCTATCACTAACAACCCCAAATACTTCGCTTTGGGAGGTATTTATACAAAAGTGTTTACAAAATATCTCAAAGAGATAATATTTAGTAATAACTCATTCTACCTACTTTACAGGAGAAGTGAATGATCTTGAAAATAGGGAGAAATAAAAGAAGAAGTGAATGCTGTTGTACTGGTTGCTCAGTTGGTGAGATGTGTTGACTGTAAGCTCGATGAGTCAGTTGGTGGTTGTTTTCATTGATATTCCGCACTGTTGCCTCAGCTTTCTTGGGCGTATTTAATTTTGATTTGATAGACTGCTGCCCCACATGACTCTTATCCATTCCTATTCTCCACTTTATGGTATCTGTTGTATCCTAGGTAAAAGAAAAGTTGAAACATGCCTATAGGATTTCCAACATGCTTTGCCACCACTGCTCTTCTGGTAAATTATGTCTTTGTAGCTTTCTCAAAGTCTCATCAGCGTCTATGTACTGAAATAAGTTAAGCTGGACTGTAAAAAGGTGTTTCACTTCATGCTCAATATAAAATAGATTTTCCAAGTTGTTGTAGAGAGTTTGGCCAGATGGAAGGGCCTTCTCCGTTGAAGTACTTGATGATTCATTTACTTGATCAATAGCATGTTTATTCAACTTCTGCCTGTACTCAACTTGTCTCAACATGCGTTCATTTCTTCTCAACAGACTTGACAAGCCCCTTTCATGCAAAACTACAAACCTTTCTATAAAAGAGTCTATCTCCACATGCATATCCTGGCACCTCCTTTCCAAATTCCACATCAGGGTTCTCTTGGTCAGAACTCTTTTGATTGTTAGGATGGTGCCTGTCATGTCTCTAATGTCTAGTGCTGCTATCTCCTCACTGGTCTTAGTGTTCAAAAAATGGATTAGCCTGTTGGCCTGTTCGGGCATATGTCCCAATAGAGTTCTGGCCCTTTGAATTTCCACTTGGGCTACTGCTATCAAGTCAATCTACTCATAAATATTTTGAATAGATCTCCACACATTACTAATGGATTCACTGATGTTAGGCCACAAAATACCTTTGATTTCTCCTAGAGGCTTATCTAAAGGGAGGTCCTTTTCTAATGCTTTTACCTTGTTCTCTAATGTTTTCTCCTCTCTTGTCTTTTCTGCCACAGTCATTTTGGATTTGTCATAACTCACTTCTAATTTTTCCAATTTATATTTGGCTTCTTTCAATTCTGATACTTGGAGTTTTAATTCCTCTATGGCTTTTATTAACTCCTCTGTGGTCATAGTAGTGCTTCTCTTGTTGTTGCTAAAGTACCTATGGTGATTGTTGTTGTTGCTAATGTTGGAGGGGCAGTTGTGACTATTGGAGCTACTTTAGGTGGCTGGGAGGTTGACTCGCCATGCTTCGCTCTTATTTCTTTCTCCAATGCCTGCTATGTCTCACTTAGTCTCTCATTCATTTTGATAAGCAGGTCCATCATGTCCTCCTCTACTTTTTGTTGTACAACCTCTCTAGTTTGTGGATGCATAGTAGTAGGCAACTTCAATTGTTTCCTAAGGGCAGCAATGTCATCTTCCTTTTTCTTCATTAGTGCTTTTATGCCTTTGGCATCATTGGGATCATGTCCCAGTTCAATGATAATATCTTCCAAGGACTTTATTCTGTTGTCTTTGGCTAAAGAAGATGCCTTCTCCAAATCTAGTTGGGCAGATGTGTTGTTCAATGAGTTCTGCAATTTATAAGCCAACATTGCCTTATCTGCCAATGTAGAGTAGACCATCTCTCCAGTTTGCTTATGTAGCTCAATCTGGTCCATAGGATGAATGTCTTTGGCAAGGACCTCCATATTTGTTCTAATGTAGTCAGCTGCTGACTGTGGCTGCTGCACTTTAGGCTTAAAGTGGCTCAAGATCTTTTTTCCTTCTTTAATGTCATAAGCAGACATTAACCTTTGCTCGTTGGCGGGGGTCATCTTGAAAAGCTAAATTATAAAGAGAGAGCCCTCTCTGAATGTAGATTGGCTAGAACCTGCATCTAACAGATTGGTCTGTGGTTACCTCGGCCATATTCCCTTTCTTACAACTTTTTGGAACAACCTGACTGATAACAAGTACTAAGAAGCAATTCTGCATATAGTAATGTGAGTGAAGAGAAATGAATAACCTCATCAATACAATCACTGCCATATTCATGCAATGTCCTACGAAAGATATCCATATAGACAAGGATTGATTTATTTCATCGATGAATCATGCATATATTATAACAACGACGGGAAGGAAAAGGTTATTCACTGCCTTGTCACCTTTCCGTTGGTGGAAACCATTATACAAAACTATATTTTCGAATGTGATTATGAAATTATCATACTTAAAATGGTCAGAATGTTTTCTTCACATTCTCAAACCTTTTAAATATTATTATAAATTATTCGATATTCTTATCATTGTAAACAATCTCATCTTCTTCATCCAAAGAAAAATAAGGTTGAGTTTTAACCCGTTTCTTTTATTTAAAAATAAAAATTAAATTAGGCACGATTTATTTTACTGGTTTATGTGAGTTTTGAAATGTTTGGATGACTAACTTGACGTCTGTATTATTTTTATTTTAAATTAATTAAATTAGGTATTGGGTTTTTTTGTTACTAGTTTTTTGAGTTCTGAAATAATTGTATGACCAACCTGTGGCTTGAGAATATACCCCTAGGTTGCATTTCGCCATCAAAATAACCATTTAAGCCTTTAAAATCACCTGAAGATCGCACTCGGCCCAGGCCACACCAACCCTTAGCATGGATGGATTAGAGTGCCTTAAGAGAAAACTTTTTCACTATCTATTCCGCATATTTTCTACACCCCATGAGCTTAGGTATTCATCCTTTTAGTTAATGTTCCTTAATATAATTAGGAATTACACCACATGTTGCAAAGGAAACTTCATAAGACAATAACATAGAAGAAATAAGTAAAATCTTTATGCAATTTTGTTCCTTTACTGGCTATTATCATCACAGTCCTCATAAAAATTGTCGGTACAAACTTCTTGAAAGAGAGAACAAACACTGCAGAAGATTCATTGCATTAGCTTTGTCATATTCTGTTGCCCACAAAATTATTAACTCCCAGGTATGTCAAACCTCTTCTACATCTCAATCCTCCAAAATCCATCGTAACTAAGCCAATAGATGCAAATAATTATCCAAATGATACCAATACCTTTGAGGATGTTCTCATTATCAATATTCACAAGAACCAAGGTGAACCCTATAAGTAGCTTTTAAAAATTGTTAATTTACTATAGAGAGCGAATGGAATTGTACCAATGCTATCATGTTTTTCTTATTGTTTTCACAAGGACAAAATGCTCATGCTCTATCTACTATATATTATTGTGGTGTTATCTACCTCCAATCATATATCTTATTACCATATATTTTGTATTCGCACATTTGCCTGTGGTTCATAAAGAATACTGTATAGACCTTTTCCAATGGAGTATCTAGAACTAGTTCTTCAAGGTAAATTAACATTAAGAAAAATTTTTGGAAATGAAGATGGCTTTTGATAGTCTGCAGTAAAAATTGTATACTTGACATTCTAATGCAGGTTCCTTAGGCAAATTTTTCAAAATATGGGTATCCATTAGAATATATTTTTCATTCTTATTAAGATAGACATTAGTTCAAATCGAACCTCAAAAAACTATAAACAACTAGAGTGAAATGTTTTGTTAGATACTTAGTGTTGAAAATAAAAATACCATATATCCAACGGTAACCTTAAGAATGCGATATTTTTAATTAATAGAAAACTAAAGTGTTGTAAATATCATCAAAGGAATATTACATTAATTTGGGGTATGGACAATATCTCCTAGAGACAACTTCATAACCCTGCCGAAATACCAAAACTGACAATAATGCTCAAACAAGTAACTGCAGTTATGTACGTTGAAAACAAACAAATCTCCAATACAATACAAATTTGATGGAATATAAGACGAGAAACAACTTTTAGTTTTTTTTTTTAATACAGAACACATTTATGAAGTTAAAATATTTTCTAGAAAACATTCAATGTGCTCCATGAAATGAACAAGAATCACGTGCAGTGGAGAAGAAGCTTTTGATCTATTTCATCTCTTTTTGAATTGGCTGAATCTTGCATTAAAAGTTAGACAATGCAGATGCAACCCTCCATAAATACAATCTATATATAAATTCAGGATTATTTAGTGAAGAATATCAGAATCTCTAAAATCTAAAAGAATTTTGATTTCCACCCAATGGATAGTTCACAAAGAGGAAAAAAGAGCATATAAAGTCTGAAAGTGAAATGAAAATTAGACATGGGATATTTTAAAGTTTCCATAGGCAAGCAATAATACGTTTAACATGCTTGAAATTTAAAATAAGTCATCAAGAAACAAACATTGAAAATGTGAAATAATATAATATTGAAACACCAGGTAGACAAAGGAAAAACTACGTAAAATCAAATAACATGGATATAACTCCCTTTGAATCTTGAGCTTTGCATCATAAGTTTTGGTTTTAATGTTTGATGTAACCAAGATATAGAATAGTGTGTCTGCATTCATTGATCCAATTGGACTAGTATAAAGTTATCTAGTAATATGTGTCTAGTTAGCTACATTTCGAATTTAATTTTTTTGTGATCAACTCCCATGAGGATTCACCAATTTTGAGAACATGACACTTTTGTTTGCATCTTCTAAATAATAATCACTTCGACCAACACATTTGTCAATAATGCTTGTATCAAAGGCTCATGCTTTGGGAAGTGCAAAGGAACATCTCTGATATGATTTCTACTATTGCCATCAGGATAATTTTTTAGATTGTTTCCTCAAGTTGAAATTCATATTTCAAGCTCCATAGAACATCTCCCATGATAGGCTTGTCAATTTCCTACTCTTCCAAACACTTTTCAGCAGACTCCTAAATTTTTTTTAGAGAACGAGGGTTGATGGTCCCAATAAGGTGAGGATCAATGATCTTTTCTAGCATGCCTTTTTTTCGAGTGCAATGTGCACTCTACTATATTTACTTGTTCTCTGGGAAGAAAAATATTAAGAGTTTTCATTTCACACAAGACCTTCTGTAATGTTACTCCAAAAGGATACACGTCAAATTTATCTGTCAATTGTCTCTTTCCAAAGTATTCAGGATCAAGTTACCCAAAAATACCTTTCACTGCAGTACTTACATGAGTATGATCAAAGGAGGGCTTAGTATTTGAAAGTCCAAAGTCTTCCACCTTTGCTACAAAATTCTCATTGAAAAAAATATTAGTGGTCCTCACATCTCTATGAATGATACCTTGAGCTACCCTAGTATGTGGGTAACGAATCCTTGGCTGCTCCTATACATACCTCAAGCCTTTGTTTCCATTACAATGGAGGAATATTTGATCCATAGAAATGACTTCAAACAGTCCTATTAGCCATTTATTCATATACTAGAATCATATTAGAATTTTCCTCACAATAACCAATCAGAGATACAAGATGGCGATGGCAATGGAAACGCTTTCATAACATCATAATTTATGTCTAGAATTTAGTGAGCCCTTCTTCAGATCTTGGATTACATCACTTTACAACCACTTTAGTACCATCTTCTAGATTTCCATGATAAACCTTACCAAAGCCACCAACATGAAGTTGAATCATGAAGCAGACAAGCTATCAAAAGCTGAAGTGGAAATGGACAAAGGATCTTCAAATTTTGTTGAAATGACTCTAGAAGGCTACTTTGATATTGGAAGGTGTTGGGATAATATGAATTATACATGATGACATTGTCTTGGATATACATGTTACTTCTTGAGTTTACTTTTCAATTACTTTTTAAAGACCATTAAATGAGATGAATGAAATTTTGATATGTGCGATCCAGTTCCACTATGAAGCAACATTATAATTTTAGGCATAGATTTAGAAAGTGTTCTAAGACCAAAACTTTAGGTTTTAACCCCATACAGAAATTACCTACATATGAATTCTAAAACATAGAAAATAAACAACGTGAGAGCATAACACATAAAACACATATACACAGAGATTTTCCCCTAGATCCCAAAACAAGGACTACCAACTTGATTTTTCATTATGTTCCTTTCAATGTTATAATACATATTTATACATGCTGAAGAATCCAATACCATGGATCGAAAACCATTGCGTCCAAAACCATGGACCAAAAACTATTTCGTGCAAAACCATATGTGAAAAACATGCACAAAACCATAGGTAGGTCCGCCCAACCTAATATAGGGTCCAAAAAACAAAATTTTGGGGAGGTTAGCTACACTCCTCAAACTCCCTATGAACCCCCCGCTATGCAATCAGTGCAATGAAGGGGGGGCTCGTCCTCCCCTCTACCCCCCAGTTAACTACGTGGGATAGTCATGGAAAGAATATAACACAACCCAACATTCCCCGACTTGTTATTTTCTTTCCATAGGGGGCCATAAGAGAGCTTAGTCATTTATCCAGCCCAGCAACGCCCATTGTTTGTCTACACCAAGAGAACTTCTCAGAACTCACAAATTTTGTCAATGCATCTAGAATATTCTTCAAAGTGTCCGCCTTTATCAGCAACATCTTTTTGTCTTGTATCATATCCCTCACAAAGTGATACTGAACATCAATGTGTTTTGTATTTGAATGATATGCAAGGTTCTTTACGGAAAAAATTGCACTTTGGTTGTCACAGTATATCCTTATAGCTCCCTGTACTAACCCCATACTTGAACACAATCTCTACAACCAAACTGATTCCTTGCTTGCATGAGCGGTTGCCATGTATTCTGCCTCTGTAGTTGATAGTGCCACTACATATTGTTTCATACTCATCCAACTGACTACACATCCAAATAGCTTAAACACATACCCACTTGTAGATCTTCTCTGATCTAGATCTCCAGCCCAGTCTGCATCAACAAAGCCATGAATATCCAACACCTTGTCCAATCCTGGTCTTCCTTGGTGGCACAAACCATAATCACTAGTGCCACGCAAATAACTGAAAACTTGCTTCATTGTTGTCCAGTGCTCCTTCCCTGGTTTTGACATAAACCTACTCAATACTTGCACTGCATGTGAAATGTCTGGTCTAGTACATTCCATTTCATACATCAGGCTACCGACTACACTTGCATATGGAACATGAGACATGTCCTTTTCTTCTTCTTGCATCTTGGGACACTGTTTAGCAGATAACCTCACACCTACAGGAATAGGAACATTCACCAGTTTATTATCCTAAATATTAAACCTTTACAGTATTTTCTCAACATACTTCCTCTGGTTTAACTAGAGCTTCCTCCTTTCCCGGTTTTTTTTAATTTCCATGCCCAAAATATAGTTTGAGGCACTAAGATCTTTCATGTCGAATTTGGAGGACAATTGGGTCTTCAAATATTGGATAATTTCTTTGTCATTTCCAACCAGCAACATATCATCCACATAAAAGACCAGATAAATAACATGGTCACCAATTAATTTAAAATACACACAGTGATCTACTTTGCCTCTGGTGAAGCCAAGTCCTCGTATAAATGTAACAAATTTCTGATACCACATCCTTGGTGACTATTTTAACCCATATAGAGACTTCTTTAACTTGCATACCATTTCTTTCTTACCCTTCACCACAAAACCTTCAGGTTGCTTTTTGTAGATCTCCTTTTCCAAATCCCCATGAAGAAATGTTGTCCTCACATCCATCTGTTCTACCTCAAAATAAAAAGCAGCAACAACAGATAAAACTAATCTAATAGAAGCTACCTTGGCAACAGGAGAACAAATATAACTAGAATCAATTCCTGCCACCTGGGAATAACCTTTTGCTACTGACCGAGCTTTGTATTTATCCAGGTTTCCTTCTTCATTTTTCTTCTTCTTGAACACCGATTTGCTGCCAATGGGTTTCCTTCCAACTGGAAAATCCACTAGATCCCAAGCCTCATTTTTGTGCAAATATGCCATTTCATCAACCATGGCCTCTTTCTAGAGTTTTCCATCCTCTGAATCTATGGCTTCCTTCATAGTTCTAGGATCATCATCAGTAACAGATAAAACAAAATTTGAACAGAAAGTAGATGGACTATACCTTTCTGGCTGCCTTCTTTCTCGAACTACTCTTCTCACACCCAGAGTTTGTGGCTCTTCGTCTTCTGATTCCTCCTCTGATGTAGAGTTTGATTCTTCCTCCTTAATCTCAAACTCTATCTTCTCAGGTTCTTATGGTTGGACTTCATGTTTAATAACATCTTTCACCTCTCTGAACACCACATCTCGACTGTACATAACCTTCCTTGTTATTGGGTTCCAAAGCTTATAACCCTTTAAACCATCCTTATACCCAATAAAGATGTACTTTTCAAATTTACTATCCAATTTGGTTCTTTTATGCTTTGGAACATGTACATATGCATCACATCCAAATATCCTCAGATGTTGACCAAGTAACATGCTGTCTCCACTGCCTCTGCCCAGAATTCCTATCCTAACCTGACACCACTGAGCATGCTTCTTGCGCTTTTCATCAACGTCTTGTTCATTCTTTCTGCAACTTCATTTTTCTCAGGTGTGTATGGAGTATTCTTCTACCATGCTATACCACACTTCTTACAAAATTCTTCAAATTTCTTACTGCAAAACTCTCCATCATTATCTGTCCTTAACACCTTTATCTTCTTCTCTCCTTGGTTCTCCACTAGAGTGTTAAATTCTTTAAACCTGTCAAAGACTTCAGATATATTCTTAAGGAAATATATCCATGTATTCCTTGAGAATTCATCTATAAATGATACATAGTACACAGACTTACCCAGTGATTGAACCTTCACTTGTCCAAACACATAACTATGCACAAGCTCTAATATCTGTTTCGCCCTGTTACCACCAGAGGGCAAGCTCACCCAATTCTGCTTCCCATATACATAATTTTCACAGAAATCGAAATCCAGAAAGATATTACTCATACCTTCTACCATACCTTTACCATGAAGTATTCGAAGGCCCTTCTCTCCAATATGTCCAAGCCTTTGATGCGACAACATGGTCTTCTCTCTAGAGACCACTATATTTTTTGCTCCAATTTCAGGAACCACAGAACTATTGCACCCATCAACAATAGTGCTACCTTGCAGCTTGTTTAGAGTTCCAATTCCAACTTCCTGCATCAATACCAGTGCTCCCCGAACCATCTTGCAGGTATCCTTCTCGAACGGTGTTTTTACACCTACATCATCATGCTTGCTTACAAAAATTAGATTTCTGGCCAATGCAAGAATATGCAAAACACCTGGAAGTGTTCTTACCCTTCCACCTTGCAACTTCAACTTTACTTTTCCCCGACCAATGATTCCAGCCTTCCTATCATCCCCCAACAAGACATCACCACCACCATATTTCTCATACTCCTAAAGCCACTCACTATGGGGAGTGAAGTGAAAGGATGCACTCGAGTCAATCAACCATGCCTCATGATCTACATGTGTACTTGAAGAAGCCAAGTACACATCCCCACCTTCATCTGAGGTGTTTTTTGCCTCTGCAAAAGGAGCATCATCAGATCTCTTTCCTTTATTAGGAGCTGTATATTTACAGTGCCTTTTGTAGTGCCCTTCCTTTCTGCATTTCCAGCAAACCACCTTTATATGTTTTCCTGAAGATTTAGATCTCCCTCTAGATTTATATCTCCCAATCAATGACTTTTTTATTTTTATTTTTTTCTGTTCTAGGACCATCCTCATACATACAAGGCATCACCATTCTGGGTCTCCATATTTTTCCATCTCATCTCCTCTGTCAGCAAGGATGATACTATTTCATCAAACTGCAAGGCATTTGCATTGCTACCTGTTGCAATAACCATACTATCCCACGAATCTGGTAGAGAACACAACAAACTGATGCACTTACCTTCATCTGAAATTTTAATATCAACAAATAATAATTAACTTACCATAATATTAAATGCATTTAGATGCTCTGTCATCGAGTCTCCATCTTTCATCCTCAGGCTATACAAGTTTTTCCATAAGAACAATTTACTCACCAGAGACTTAGATTGGTACAAAGACCCTAATTTGTACCACAAAGCCTTCGCCGTAGCTTCCTCTTATACATTCAACAATACTAAATCTAAGACACACAATCGTATTGTGCTCTTTTCCATCTAATCCAACTTCTTCCATTCTTCATCAAACACTCCCATTGGTTTAGTACTTGGATCTATCGCAATCCACTAATCTTTATCCACCAGTAGATCCTCCATCTTGAGTTTCCACAACTCAAAACTCTAACCATTAATTTTCTCGATCTCCATCTTTCCACTGCTCGCCATCTTCTTTCACCACCAGAATCGATCTCGTAGATCTCACATTGAACAGGGTCTACCACAGGCCCAACCAAAAACCCTCAGCAACAAAGGCGTCCCCTTGAATCCAAAATAGCTCTGATACCAAATGTAGGTTTTAACCCCGTACAACTATTACCTACATACGAATTATAAATCAAAAAAAATAAAAGATCGAGAGAATAACACATAAAACACATATACACAAAGATTTTCCCCCGGATCCCAAAATCGGGACTACTAGCTTGATTATTCATTATGTTCCTTTCAATGTTATGATACATATTTATACATGCCAAAGCATCCAATACCATGGACCAAAAACCATTGCCTCCAAAACCATGGATCGAAAACCATCGCATCCAAAACCATGTGCGAAAAACATGCACAAAACCATAGGTAGGTCCGCCCAACCTAATATAGGTTCCAAAAAACAAAATATTAAGGGGGTTACTTGCACCCCTCAAACCCCTTGTGACCTCCCCCCCGCTACGCAATCGATGCAACGAATGGGGGGCTCCACCCCCTTCTAACCCCCTGGTTAACTACGTGGGCTAGTCATGGAAAGAATATAGCACAACCCAACATAACAGTAAACTTCCTAGTGTTTACAATGTGACTAATAAATAATTTAATCAAAATGCATGTTGGAATTATGGGTACTTTAGAATGGAACGAAACAATTTCATTTTAGGCATAGTTACTGAAAGTGCTCTATGACCAAAACATATTTTTTAATGTTTGTGTTATGCCTGCAATCAAGTAATAGGTATTTTAGGAATACTTTGGACTTGAAATGTAGCATATTCTCAATCATTCTAACATTTTGTTTCAATAAATCAAATGAAAAAATATAGTTCCTAAAAAGTTAAACCTTGTTCTATAACGTTATGTTCTTATTTTTGTTTTTCTACCTATAAAAGTAGAAGGAAATCATGCTAAATAAATACACAAAACAACAACAATGTTGTTTCACCAACCCTAGCCTGTACCAAAAGAAGAAGATATTAGGAATAAATATTTAAATCATGCATATAAGAAATCATAGCCCAAGTAATTCCATTAACACTTGTGCAGTTGTTTGGATTTTACATAAGTTTAGGCTAGACCATGTTAAGTATTAGGTTGATCATAACAATTACTTGTGACGACTCATTTCACTCCCCATCGCTTCACGCAGTAACCTTGGTGTAAGATATGTAGTAGATCTTGAGGTGAAATTGGAGAGCCTTGGACCATATTTATCCCCCAATATTCCATTAGCTATCATAGTACCTTTATCTCCAAGGTTGAATTCCCCTTCTTGGGAGTCTTTCTCAGCCTATGGTGGTTCAAGTATCATGACTCCAAAACAACACAAGATTAACATGGAGTGAAATTTATGAAAGTGAAAACTCTAATCTGAAATTAAGCTTGATACCTTTTATAAACATTAACATCAGAACCATAGATCTTGAAAAACATTTATAGAGAAAAGTCTTAACAAGCATTTATAGAGCAAAGTTTGTTGACACTTAGTATTATATATGGAATCTGGATGCCCTTCTAATGAGTCAGAAGTTAAACCATATCTATTTTATTATTTATAGTTTGTATTGTAGATTTCTCATAATAAGTAATTATTATGGACATTAAAGATTGTGAATTTGATCTCTCTGAAGGGATTCTCATAAGCTACATTTGAACATAGTTATGGAAAACATATTCTGGTAGGGAAAAGTTCCTATCAACAAAATGTCCAATCTAAGAAAACACAACTCAGATAATGAGTAATTGTGTTGTAGTGTATTTTAGGAATGTAGTTCACACTATTGTCAATTGGAGTTACCTTTGGTGCTTGAGTAGAATGGTTGTTATGTTCCTCACCCAGGTTCAAATCCCCACATGTGACATGATGAACTGTAATGTCTTCATAAATATTGTTGTTGATGAGCTATAATGCCTTCATAAATATTGTTGTGATTTAGTCATACCTATTCATATTGTTGCATTGGATTCAAGCCTTGTGAGCTATTAAGTGAGTATACATGTTGACTGGCCTAGGATCAACAACCTCACTCTAGGCCTAGGGTTAAGAGGGAAGCTGATTTCTTTCCTTGGGAAAGGTATGTTTTCTAAACTGTAAATAATTTTCCTAGGAATATCAGATTTATGTTTTTTATATAATAGTGTACAACTTCCAGTATTCTCAACAACTGATTTTCATGGAAGTACATACTAACTGCATTTTCCTACTAGTATGCAAAAATATTGTCGTATGTAAATAAGCTTTGGCATGCTTTATTCACATCCATTCCATAATCAATTTCACGAAAAAGCTTCTATTTTATCACCCATGATTTTCCCAAACACTAATCAAATAATTTTCCCAGAAATATCAAAAAAAGGTTGGAGAAGCTATGGATTTCAACATAGAAAAAAAAATAACCTACCTCTAGAGATGAAATTGTGAAAAAGATATCTTCTATCAAAAGTTACAACTAGAATTGTTAAAAAACTATGAATTTGTCTTCAGCTCCGAACAAATTTTATCCATGTTTCCAACCGCTAAAAGTCCCTAGAACTAGTATAGAAATCCTCACACTTGACCTCTGAGAGAAAGTAAGCAATGATAAAAAGAACTTGCAATTTCAGTTTAATTATTGATAGGATAGGTTGGCCCTCTATCTTATTTTATATTATTGAATTCACTATGTGATCTATCTCCCATGCTAAAATTGCTTCCACCAAACAATTGAAAACCTCTTTCAGATACCGTAGAACTGCTAGAACTCCAAACAAATAGATGCAATTCCTTCCCATCATCACCAATATTTAGAGATATTCCATTATCTAGAATTCTGTTGGTCAACTACAAAAAATTAGGTGAAAAATGATCTCCGAAATTATTTCAATTAGAGAAACACCTACAACCAAATTGGTTGAGACCACTACCAGGCAATTGTGGTTTTTCTCTACTACTCCCATGTACCAAATCTCCCTGTATCCCATTCTACAAGGGCTGCAAATTATTGATGTATCTCTTCTATCCATCACATATTCCTCAATTACAGTTTGAATTATAGTTTCTAATCCTAATCCCACAATTAAAGTCTCTGTAATGATCCTCGTGGTAGTTTGATATTCTAGGTGTGTGGCCTTGGCAAGAATGAACGAAATTGGTATCAGAAACAGGTGGGATGTTGTTATTTCTATTTCTATTATGTGTATTTGATCATGGGGGGCTCATTTCTTGACTTGACATCAAACAAACATAATATTCTCTATCAAAGTTGGAATCCATGGGAGTCAAATTCTAGGAGGATTGAAGAGACTACATGTTATTATTATTATTATGGTTAGCAATCCTTCCAAAAGAGAAGGATTTGATGCAATTCAATGACTAAAATATCTGAGAAGTAGGAATAGAATTTCCTTGCGAGGAAGAGGATTTCCTCACTATAACATGAAGTTTTCCATCTTCACCCATCTCAACATCAGTTTGTGGAAGTTATCTTCCTTCGAGTGACATAACATCTAATCCAATATTCAAAGATCCAATGGAATTAGCAGCCCCACAAAACTGTTCAACTATGAGTATCTTGACACTTCTATATTCAAAAAATAACAAAAGCGTGTACGAGACAAGGCATTGCAAGACAAAAATCTACATAATTAGAAGCAATGAGTTCCCCCCATACATAGCCTTCAAGAGGGGTATTCCCATGACAAGAGTGCTGGGAAGAGTTGAAAACAAAAATAACATGGTAACCTAATCTAAGCTTCCTCTTATAGAAAATATTACCCACAAACCAAACATTGATAGAAGTGTAGGCCTCACCACTTAATAGATGGGAGGTTCAGATGGATATTTGCTAGTGTGTGTGGTCAACCTCTTTTTATAAAGGTTTTCTCTTACTAATACAAAATTAAAAACAGGAACAAATATCTTCCCTCAACAAGGTTGTAGGGCACTTAGATTTTCTCAAAGTGAGATGAAGGCCTGAAACAAATCACTACCAAATTCATAAATGGGTGAATATTCGTTATTCAAAAGAAGATAAGGTGTAGATACCTAACAAATTTGGGGGATTGAAAATAGTATTAAATATGGAAATATAACTACAGAATGAGAACTCAAGAATGGAGAGGATCGAAGTAACAAAAAGGTTGAGAAACTACAACTCCAACCATGGAAGGGAACTAATCATTAATTGGATGAAGTGAACTACAAATGAATAAGGATGTGGATGAAGTGATCTAACATTAATTGATGTGATAATTGTCACAAGTCATGGAAATGTCTGAGGGACCTAAGAACCAACAAGAAACAAGAATCACAACCAAAATTTTTACACATGAATGCAAGTAAATTGAATTTAAAGAGATGCATGCAATGATGAAAAATATGTGTTGGAAAGGATCTGTTCCAACAACAGAAATAAGGACATATCCATGAAACTCAAAAAATAAGAGGTACTCATATATAAACCAAGAACAAAAAACAAAAACTTTCTCAGATATTACAATTTTTAACTATATTACTAATCAATAGATACATGAGAGGACAAAACCCCAAAGATAGGGACTTAGGATTGTTGTGGGGAAAAATGCCTATGCAGGATGATCCTATCCACCTAAGGTGTGACAGTGCCTTAGCAACAAACAGAGACAGCTATTCTGGTTACTTCCTTTATGAAATGTAAAAGAAGAGAGATCAATAGACTTACCAGTGTCTTCCGTTTGTCCCTCGATCCGGTCTCTCTTCTCTTCGGGTGTTCACAGCTACTTGCCTTCTTGCTTATCCAGCTTCAACTTCCTGCAAGATCACAAGAGAACAACTACTTGCGACAAGAGAACAGCTACTTGCGACAAGAGAAGAACACTACACAAAGGCAGATATTCACATTCATAACTAATTTAGGATTAGAAATAAACTAAATACACTAATGCATTCATACATCAAAAATACACCAGCATATAGGAGAAACCAAGATAGCTTTATTGATGAATAACAAGGTTCAGGAAGAGATACAACCCAAAGGGCTCCAATCCAGCATCTCCTTCCCAGCAAATGGAATTCCTATCTTCACCCCTTCCAAAGCATTAAGCACCCAATGATTCCAATCTCAAACCAACAACAATTCTTTGCAATAACAAAATTCCAGCCTCTAGATCTCATGGAGGAGAGATCCATATATAGATGTTTGGAGAGAGGATGAGTCAGCTAGAGAACTGACTAGTGTCCTCTCCCTCTGTCAGTTCTTGAGTCGACTTGGAGGTTCTTGCTTCCACTAGGAGATTTGGAACCTCTTACTCATCACCAGTCGAATTCCTTGAGGCAAGTGTCATTTTGGAAGCTTCCTGGGTTTTGACACCTTGAGAAATGAGCCTGCCACATGTCCATTCTCGTTCAGCATAGGTAGCCAGTGTTCCAGTTGACATTCAACATAGGTAGCCAGTGTTGGCTTTGACATTCAGCGCAAACAGCTAGTGTAGCCACTGAAATGATCCTGATTTGACTTGTTTTGAGCAGTTTTTGGTGGAGAACTTCTGTGAATTGCTGTGGTTTGTTAGCCTTGTTCCTCTAGGGGTAGGAACAACATGTTTAGGGACTTTGGATCCCTTAGATTATGGACATTTCATGCTCAATGCTGTAAGGCACAAAAATGTCTATAACAGTTGCCCCCTAAAGTATGAGGCTGTTTATCGGGTGAAATGCTTTATCAGGGGATCCGAAGTTCATCCAATGCTGAGAGGAGACCTGTAATAAGATACAATACAATACATTATTTTTCATACTGCTTTCATGATCTAGCTGAGGCGGGCATTCCCATGCTCAGCTTTATAAATTCATTTCTCTGTACATAGAACAGACAATCGTCTGATGGTAGACTGATAATTTTGATGAAATTATCATCCTTTGAGTAGGATGATTATCTGCTGCAATGATGTACATGTCAATGTCTTTATTTTTCCTGAATATATATCGCAGCCCGGATGGATGAAACTAGATCCGGGGTCTTCAAACGCATTCGATCTTCACTCTAAGTACAAGTCGATCCATGTGAGAAATGTTCTGAAGTCGAACATGGAAAGACATCGCTTGATTACCGGTCAATGATGTAAACTGTTAACAAGCGCGAGAGGAATCACCGATAATGATAATGACCCTCAAGGTACTGCAGTACAATTCACGTGATGTGAATAAAGGACTTTGCGTCGAACATCACGCAAAATCTTTCGGTCGAAGGTCATTGATGTATACCTGTCACCGGAAGTGAGAAACTTGCCATTGAGGCATGCAAGCTTCAAAGTACTGAAGGGGTTGTTCCTAGATCAACTTCTTGGATAATGAGCTGATGTCGACAAGAAGCGATTCGTCAAAGGAGGGCCTTGATGAATCCCACATCAGTGACATGGAACGGAGCTAATGATTTTAATGGAGGTGAAAACGATCTGTGACATATGATTCAGGATGGCGGTCATGAAAGGATGAAGGATAATGTACGACAGTGGATGGAACATGGTTGACTTTTCTGAACGACTTCTCTTGAACATATGGCGACACTGATGCGATGGATCGGTAGCATTACCCCAAATATGGGTGGCATGGTGAGACCATGGATGTGACCGGTGAATGAAACAACCCAACCCGATTATGGTACGGAGGAAAAGTGTCATGTTCAAGAGCGACTTGCTACCATCAAAGTTTTCTTTAGTTTCTCCCAATTTTTCCCCAATCATTGCTGACCAGTACCTCTTTATTTTTGTCAAGCTTGAGGAGGATAACATATGCTTGTTCTATAACCTGCCCTTCAGGCAAGCCCATCGCTACGTTTTAATGAGCCTAGTGATAGTGAAACTCGTTCTCGTCTAAAGACAAGTTTGTCGCTATTTAATGATTTTAACGAGTCTAACGACAAGGATAACTCGGTCCCTTTCATTTTTAGAGAGTTTGAAAAGGTACATAAAGTTAACTCCAAAAGTCCTTTTTCGTCATCTAATCCCTTAAGTCCGAAAAAGTATAAAACAATACAGAAGGGATGAGTTTTCGATAGTTTTAACGAGCCGAACAAAACAAGTGCTCGATCTTTTTGTGCAATAATCCCTCAGGTCCAAAAAGATTAAAATCTAGAGTAGGGATAGCTCTTCTGGTCGCTTTAACGAGTTGGAAGGCCAAAACTCGGCAATCTTTTCATATTTTACGAGTCATTTGAAAAGAACTTAAAGAAGACTCATCTTTTGAGGAACGAGTGATAAACAGGGTTAGCAGCTGATTCCAGGTACAGGTTGGAATTTTCCAATCACGGCAGTGTCACAAGGATGGCTAGGTGTAATCACTCTTCGTAGCTGTTCCTCAAAATGGGTAAACAATCATATGGAGGTGAACGATCGGCCAAATGAAAAGTGGAGGTGACGGTGCAAACACGACCAAGGCTTTAATGGCTGATGATATTACATTCACAGTGGTTATTTACTGGGATAGTTCATTTTTTAACGAGCTTAAACGCGGGTGGAAACATTTGCTCGATCTTATGTTTATTTTTTAACGAGCATGAACTATGTGCTAAAACTGCTTGGATCTTGCGTTTATTTTTTAACGAGCATGAACTTTGTGCTAAAACTGCTCGATTACCCAGTCATAAGATAAGAGTGTCTCATTGAGATTCTATTTTTTATGGAGCTTCATCTCACAAAGCTTTGCTCCGTATCCTTTCTTTATGCAAGATAGGAAACGGCTAATCCAAAAAAAAAAAAAAATAACCGCTCTTTTCTTGCACTCCAAAAGGTTTGCATGCCCCCAGGTATAAAGTACGATTTCAAGGTTACCTCTACTTCTCTTCCTTCAAAACAATTGTTTTAAAGAGAGATACTTCACCTCTTTCAAGTTACCCAAAGATTGTCTCGTTAATCTTTCAAACAAAACACTTCCTCAGAAATGTCTAACGAAATAGACAAAGGTGAGCGACGTAGCCCGCCAACTCACATAACTTTGACAAAAGAATCTTATTCTAGAATAACCCTCTTCCTAGACGGACGGGGTACAGACTGGTCATATTCTCCCGCGGAAACCTACTCTATACCCGAAGTTTCCCTGCCGAAGCAGGCCAGGATGCATGCCCCCTGGGTTCCAGTCATATCCTCCCGGATTACTCGCGCTCATCAGGAAGATGGACCGTGGGTTGAGACACTTCTTGCATGAATAGAACATTTAGGGATGGTATATGACTATTTGCGATGCATGATCCGGGAAATGAAAGTTGGTCCACGAGCTTGACCACTCTTCCTTCATGCGGAAAACACATTTCTGTAAAGAGTGAGGAGAGTATAGCTCCCATGCAATATATATAGTCTCGTCCAAGGAGTAGGTTATAATCCAAGAGTCCTTGAACCACCATCAGGTTCATTTGAACAGTCTTCCCTTTCAATGTTATGGGCACATTGGGGAGGATCCCTAAAGGTCGACTGGTTCCTTTATCAAAGCCTGATAGATTTATCATTTTAGGCAAAAGCGCTGGTGAGCCAAGCGCTTTCCAAGCAATAGAGGAAAGGATACTCACAGATGCCCCCTCATCAATGATAGTGCCAGCCATTACTATTCTGTATATTTGAATGATAATTCTGAATGGTATGCTTGCTGGCAACCGGGGTCTGCCTAGTTGGTTCCAATCAAAGGACACAACCAGGTTGCTTGTTGGTGGGACCGAATAGACGGCCGCATATCGCTCTGACGAACTTCCTTCCTGCGATAAAGGAATGTGGGCATTGCCCTCTTGTTCATCAGAATTAGTGTTGATGAAGAGAATTTGGACGGTGTCATCTTTATTCTCCTCTGTGATGGTATCATTCGAAGATAGAGCCTCTGAAGGCAAAACCAGGTCAACTGTCGTATCAACCTTTCGAATTTCGTTAGGCATGGATCCACACGGTTCATATTCAATGATAGGTGCTTCGGCTGACCACCTGGGCGGGCCAGCCGGGTTCTCAACTAGTGAAGGACTTGGCAGGAGTTTTTGATATCCAGGAGGAAGTTGCGCTCGTAAAATCGGGCGATCTTCCAGAACTCTTTTAGCCTTGTCTAAGAAGGGACAACAGTGGATGGCGTGATCGCCTTCACACAGTTTATAGGGAAATTTAGCTTTCCCTCTCTGTACTGGGACTTCACTTTCACTAGTTGACGGTGAGCTGTCAACATGGCTATCAGAGGTCGACGCTACTGAATTGTGCAAACAGGGAGACCAGTCCCTTAGTATCCGAGGGATGCAGGGAAAATCTCTGTGGAAGTGGTCTCCCTTGCATATGACACATGGCGATTTAGGCCTGGTCAGTGCTGTGTGTGGATTTTTGTCAGACGACACTTGTTTGCCCCCAGTCACCTTTGGCTTCTTCTTCTTCTTCTCTTTCTTCTTCTTTTCCTTCTTCTCCTTAGGAACTTGGTTTTTTGTTTTACCAGTTCCGTCAAGCGAAGAGGAAGGAGGAGAGGAAGAGTTAGATGAAGTTGAAGGCTGATTGGCAACTCTGGTCTGGTCTAACTGTTGACTTGACTATTCAGGAATGGTGGTGTTCTAAACGACATTGGTTGAAAAGAGCCAGATTGGCAGGCCAATTGTCAGTCCTGGAAGCGACAATGTGGCCATGTGGGGCGCACCAACATCTCCCCAAGAGGAGAAGGGACTAGGATTTCCACCAAGGGGAATTCCTTGGTTGATGTGCTCCATTTTTTCAACCTAAATATCAACGCAGGAATAGGGGTGATTGTTCTATTTAAAATAAATTTTAACGACGCTTTAGACACAACTTGCTTTTTCAGTTTGAAAGAGTCGAGAAAAAGCTAAAGATGACTCTAGTCTCCTTCGATGTTTTAACGAGCCCGAAGTGACAAATGCTCGGATGGACTTTTTCTGTTATAGAGTCTGAAAAAGGCCAAAAGGAACTGCTCTGGAGTTCTAGGCAGAGGGTGTGCCAAACTTTTCGCAAAACCGCAGAATACTTTTTAAGGTACGGGCGGTCGATCTTCCTGAATGCTGTGTTCAGTGCATTGTGATCAGTAGGGCGGCCGACACGGCTTCCTAAGGATAAAGGTTTTATGCCTATAGGGGTCTCCCAATATATACACGACGGTACGTGGGAGCACAATCCGTACTGGCGCTATCGTCCCTCAGGAGGAATCACCCACCATCCACGAGATCGACAGTCACCAGGCTTAACGACGCCGGAACACATCTCTAGCCTAGACCTCTATGTTGTGCGTTATGTTACAAAGTGTTGTTAAGTTCATTCAATTTATTTTAGGTTGATCTTTTTAAATTTTGCCTTTCAAGGTTCACCACGAGATGTATGATACAAATTCCTAAATGCAGTCTAAAGATGATAAGCAATCTTTATATCTTTTCAACTTTGAAAATCCTAGCTACTAAGGGAAAAGAAAGACACCATCTTTTCTCAAAGAGCAATCAACACACTCTAATGCACTTTTCCTAAATCAAGCATGCAAACTATCAAATGCAAATGCACAATGCAGGTGTTTGTTTTCCGCTTTCTTAGTATTGATGCCTACAAAGAAAGCTTTTTGTACAACTTTGAATTTGCTTTTAAATGATCAATACAAACAAGTTTACTTTTTTCTAAATCAGAGAGGCTAGAAGAGATTACAACACTTAACGATTTTCGAAATGAAGACTTGTTTTGACACTCAAAAGAGACAAATTCAAACCAGTAAGCAAAAGTAAATGTATAATCAATCTGCAAACAGCCAATGAACTCTTTTCTAAGATCACAATCAACAGATCTGAATCAAGGGCCACAGGATGACTATTTCACTCATGCAAAGGAAAACTGTAAATGACGCCACAAATAAAAACACTCACAATATTTTTGTACAAAAGGAGGCGAAATGTAAGCAGAGAAAAGGAGTTATCAGACTGGTACCTATGCTGGTTACAGGCTGCAAAAATCAGAGATCAAAACAAGGCAAAACAGAGTAGAGAACCCCAGCTGCACAAGGGAAAACTGGTTCAACGCAACCTCAATATAGGGGTTTTGACATTCAGCGCAGGTAGCCTTCACGGGACCTGCGTTGAAATGCGGAATCCCTTCACTGGGTCTGCGCTGAAGGAGAAACTCTCGTTTCTCACAAGTTCTGGGTCACAGATTGCTATTTAATCAACTGTTTCAGGCCAAATAAAAGCAACAAGCAAGGTGTAATCAAAGGGATGCTTTGAAGGATACTAAGATCTATCACAAAGGATCATCAAATCATTTGTGAGTTCATTGTTCAGATCATAGACAAGTCCAGTAATTGGATCAAAGCAGCAACTGTCTACTTTGCATCCGGGATAGATGCAGTTCGATTGTTGCTGTCAAGTCTATGCAACAAACAATGATAGAAACACAAATAAAATGACTAAACAGATTTCCCCAGCGGAGTCTCCAATATGTTGCGGGGAAAAATGCCTATGCAGGATGATCCTATCCACCTAAGGTGTGACAGTGCCTTAGCAACAAACAGAGACAGCTATTCTGGTTACTTCCTTTATGAAATGTGAAAGAAGAGAGATCAATAGACTTACCGGTGTCTTCCGTTTGTCCCTCGATCTGGTCTCTCTTCTCTTTGGATGTTCACAGCTACTTGCCTTCTTGCTTATCCAGCTTCAACTTCCTACAAGATCACAAGAGAACAGCTACTTGCGACAAGAGAACAGCTACTTGCGATAAGAGAAGAACACTACACAAAGACAGATATTCACATTCATAACTAATTTAGGATTAGAAATAAACTAAATACACTAATGCATTCATACATCAAAAATACACCAGCATATAGGAGAAACCAAGATAGATTTATTGATGAATAACAAGGTTCAGGAAGAGATACAACCCAAAGGGCTCCAATCCAGCATCTCCTTCCCAGCAAATGGAATTCCTATCTTCACCCCTTCCAAAGCATTAAGCACCCAATGATTCCAATCTCAAACCAACAGCAATTCTTTGCAATAACAAAATTCCAGCCTCTAGATCTCATGGAGGAGAGATCCATATATAGATGTTTGGAGAGAGGATGAGTCAGCTAGAGATCTGACTAGTGTCTTCTCCCTCTGTCAGTTCTTGAGTCCACTTGGAGGTTCTTGCTTCCACTTGGAGATTTGGAACCTCTTACTCATCACCAGTCGAATTCCCTGAGGCAAGTGTCATTTTGGAAGCTTCCTGGGTTTTGACACCTTGAGAAATGAGCCTGCCACATGTCCATTCTCGTTCAGCGCAGGTAGCCAGTGTTCCAGTTGACATTCAATGCAGGTAGCCAGTGTTGGCTTTGACATTCAGCGCAAACAGCTAGTGTAGCCACTGAAATGATCCTGATTTGACTTGTTTTGAGAAGTTTTTGGTGGAGAACTTCTGTGAATTGCTGTGGTTTGTTAGCCTTGTTCCTCTAGGGGTAGGAACAACATGTTTAGGGACTTTGGATCCCTTAGATTATGGACATTTCATGCTCAATGCTGTAAGGCACAAAAATGTCTATAACAAGGATACAATAAGAAAAAATTTAAAGGGAACACATATAGCTTAATATTAACTCTAACGGCAACTTTAGCCCTAATGGCACTTTTATCCCTAACATCTATCCAATTGCCAAAATCTAGTAGTCTCTTGTAAACTATAGAGTTTAGATATCAGAATAATTACAAATACAAATTTTTTTTTGATGTACAAGTAACAATATCTTTGGCAGAAAGAATTTTTCTAACCTTGGAACTCACGAGGATAAAAAGAGTAGAATGCATTACTAGTCAATGAAATTTTTTTCTAACCACAATTCCATCACTTTCAACCATAAAATGCACAAATAACAAGTTGTGGATCGTCAAACTCCCAGTACTATAAGCCTCAAGGTAGATGTCAAAAAATATGATGTAGTGACATAGATGATACCTTATGTCAAATGCCCAGCTCATAATAACACTACAATTATATGCAATGATGAAGATTCTAGCTACATAAGGTGAATCCTTTATTTGTTTTATTTTTTGGACTAGACATGAATATTTTGTAACTACCATCATGTGCTGAGGGTTGTCCATGATTTGTTTGTATGCTACTTGGATCATTTCTCTCTATGTTGAGCACCCATATAAACTTGGGTTTTGAGTTCATTATTTTCCAATCCACTATCTATCAAACCAACCAATTCTATAATCCACTAATCAATACCAAAGCACACAATACATAAGCACCAAGTCGAGTAGAGAAATCCAGAAGGGAGTTTATTTGTGCATTACATGTTTGGTCTAGACTTACCTGTCTAACATGGGTTATAAGGATCTTGATACACATATGGGTTTTCTCCAACTATATGAGTATCGCTTGGTTCTACATTATCAAAACACTAAAGTCGGTTTTCCATCATTAATTAATACCCTAGGATAGGACTAGGTATCACTTTGGTTAGGCTTGAGATTCATGTCAAGCGTTATAGCTATTCCACACCCTTAAATTTGCTCATTACATGTTTCAAGGCCCATGTGATCAGGGTACTATGTCACATGGCCCTCGCCATGGCTAATGAATTGGGTATCAATGCCCTATATCTATCCTCATATGTCAACAGTGTAGAACCGCACTACCAAGCCCTAGCCCTTTTCCCTATATGCTCTCCATTCACTTGGATGCATTTCTCTGCAACCAGAGTTGAGGGCTCTACAACGAGAATGTGTGGCCTCATCTGTTATCCCTATGGCATGATTTCTCTGTCACTTCCATCTAGTACCCTGCCTACTAGCTTGGCTCTATTTTGTGTTTAAATAGTTATACCTACCCGTCCTCTTCTACATTTTCCCTTATCACCAGTGACAATGTTTCAGTGGGTGGTGACAAATCTCCTGTATATGGGCTTCATTTACACTAGGTAATTTCCTCCCTTACTTCATGGTAAATCCTATTCTCGTGAAGTGTAAAAGGAACCCTTTTGTCTTTCACATTGTTCTAAATGCCTTCCTACACAGGAATAGAGTTGAGGGCTTTCCACAGGGCTTGGCTTTCTGCTTCTATCAAACTAGTTGGTAATCTCTCTCGGCCTCTACACGTGCTCATAGGTAAGGTCTCTCGCCTCTACTTCCATGGCTAGTATGTTTACCCATTCAAGTGTTCATCTTTACTAACACAATTAGTTTTTGGTTTTTTAATTTGTTGGCTCAGGTGTAGGAATAAGAGCCTCAGTTGCGCTATCATTACATAGGTAAAATCCCCTTCCTTCCTCCTCCTATGTATTTTGGTTACACTCTCTTCTAATACCTTTTAGATTTGTCTTATAAGCGGCAATTTTTTTATCCCCTCTGCATTTGACTGTCATAGGTATATTTGCAACATTTTTATGGTCATGCAGTAATTTTTCCATAACTCAAGTGAGACCTAAAAACAACATATTACTTCGAGTTCATTTCCCTTGCCTAAATACTCCCTTCCAGGAGTGTCTTGCCACTGTTGAGGAAATGGAAAATCAAAAAGAGTTTGTCTAAGCTAGCTCTTCATCTCCCAATCCGCGACTACCTGTCATAGGAATTTGACTCTAATTTAATGGAAAATATTAAACCCTTATTCAAGGGTACCTTATTATTTATTGTGGGTGGGACCTATGGATGCCCTACTGTGTATAGCCAAAACTAGTAGTTGTAACTACTAATCAAGGGTCACTCATTTTGGACATTACATTATTGTCGACCTATGTTAAGCATTGACTTCACTCTTTTTATTGTGACTTATTTGGTCAATATTTCTACTATGTTTGAAGTCCAACATTATGTGTGAATTTAATTATCTGTTTTGCTAACATGAGTAGTTATCCAATAGTTATTCTATGTGTTGAATACTTGCAATAGGTGTGAAATTCGCTCTTCATTTTTTTAATTTGATTAATTGTTCTATAGTTATTAGATGTGATGGAGAGTTGCATTAAGTAGGAGTTTCAATCTCTGGTTTAGTCCTTCAATAATTATTAACGAGTTCTTAGATGTAAGCGTAAATCTCACTCTTAGAGTTGAATACGATTATTGCAGTAGGTCTCTTTTGGATTGGTTTTCTCGTTTGCAATAAATTTGGCCGCTACTAGCTCAAGATAAAGTTAATGGTCTAATTCACCTTCAGATACGCTACAACATGTAATGTAAAAGGAAACTTACATTTGTATGACCATAATCACAACTGTGCATATTGTTCTATAATAACTTATTTTCCTATTTATTTGGATCATGGCGTTTATCTCTATATTTGGTGCGACCTCATTTCTGGGTCTACGTTGGTCTTTAGTTTCCAACCCTCATCACTTTTAATTTTTTTCTATGTATATTGAACCACACATCACTCAATGTGATCTACAGCGAGTATATGCATGCTCAGGTTTCTATTTTTGTCATTATTTTGTAAGGTGAAATTCCGTCATTAAATTGGTATTTGGAAATTGCAATTCTTAGATGTATGTTGAATACTCAGTTACAAATGTCCTTATTTTCTATCTACTAAGTCCATTCTCCTGTACAGTCGAATGCGATTAGATCCATGTTGACATGTATGAGTTACAAACTAGAGTAGGTTTCAAATAGGGTAAGATTGTGGGTTTTCTATTAGTTCAACCTGACTCCTAATATTATCCTTTTTAACTCGCTTGTGTGATTTTGTTGGAGGTTTTCACAACTTTGCATGTCCAATCATTACTATTATAACCCATATAATTACTTCTCCTTCTGACTTACAACATTTTAGAATATAATTATTTATACCAATACAGCGAGCAATTGTTCTTACCTATCTCTTACTTCCTAGAGTACATATAAGATACTCGATTTTTTCATGCAGTAATTTACTAAACCTTTTGGTCACTCCTATTCTTAACCCCTACAACACTAGGTCCTATTCTATGGACATATACGATATACTTGGAAATCCCAACAGATTTCTAAGTTAAACATGCAAGACCATAGAAATTTGTAGGTTAGGGTTGAATAATCCCCACCAGGTATTTAATACTGCCCTTTGCACAATATAACGAAGTTGCACCTGCAACTTAATCGACATGCAAATTTTCACAAGGATGTACTATGCTAGCCTCTACCTAGTACTTTTGTGCTTTATTGTTGTAATCATGTATATATAAGAAACTATATTCTCTTAGCCAAACCATTGAAGATATTTTCATAACAATGCACTACCATTTAATTCCACAATGCAGAGATTTATCCTGATAAAAAAAAACACTAACGAAGGAATTATCATAATGAAAAATTTCCATTACTTAAAAACATGTAAAGATTATCATTAACTCAAATCCATAGTGCAATTAACAACAATAAACATATTCTCTAACCAAAAATTTAGTCTGGAAATCGTGCTTGAGACAACACTGATCCACCCAACTGTGGACCAACCTCTGATCCCCCCTCAGCTAATATATTCTTTCCTAGAATCTGTAAACCCCCCCCCCCCCGATTCCAAATAATATATTTCTTAACATTATTTCCCAACATATTTCCTTGGCAGTGTCTTGCCTTTCAAGGATCTACTCACCCTTCAGCCTAGGCTTTTTCTTTTCGTTTTTCCTCATAAAGCCTAATTTATCTCCCATAATTCTTTTCTCAGTATTTATCTTCAACTGATTATATTGATTTAAGGAATTTTTAATAAAATCTTATCCATTCCATTGGTATTCATATTTGGCAAGAATTAATTATTTTACTCTAATGTTTCTTTCCAAACAATTTCTATCTTTATTCATGAAAGAAATTTATTTAATTACATTAACTTTTCAACATAATCAGTTCATCATGGCTCATCAACCAACATTCTCACAATAGGCAATACAAAATAAAATATTTCTATAACAACAGAGGGGTATTACATTTTCCCCCTATCAAAAATAACATCGTTGGTGATGTTTATTATTCCTTAAATTTTACTGGAATAGGGTTGGGTACAAGTTGCCTCCTCATGTGTAAATTTATTCCACTACACCTTAACTTGAATGTTGACTCAATTCGGGAGCACAGTTTCCCTCTGATCCAAAATGCAAAGTGGCTCAGGAAGGAAGTCTCCTTCAGGTTCCACTTGTATCAAATACCAATCAATAACATGAAAATTATCATGAACATACTTTTTTAACGAAGACACATGAAATAAATTGTGAACTCTAATATGGTTGGGTAAAGCCAGTTTATAAGCCACTAGGCCTACTCTATCTAGGATTTCAAAAGCCCCACAAAATTGTGGTGAGAAATTTTCACAATTTCTTATGCATAGAGTACTCTTCTTGGTCTTTACTGGTAAATACACATGGTCTCCAATGTTAAATTATTTATGCACTCTCTTTTTGTCTGCATAACTTTTCTGTCGATCTTGTGTTGTTTTAATATTCTACCTGATTTTCTGCACTATCTGTTCCATTTCCTGCAAATCATCTAGCCCCAATATCATCTTATCTTTTGGTTGGCTCCAAATCAGGGGTGTACTATATATTATGCCATACAAAGCCTCGAAGGAACTCATTTTAATGGGAGCCTGGTAACTACTATTATATGCAAATTATACTAAATGAAGAAAGTAGTCCCACTTGGTAGGTTGATTCATAACATACATTCTTAGCATATCCTAGAGATTCTGATTAATCATTTTTGTCTGCCCATCTATCTGTGGGTGAAATGTCATACTAATACTCAATTTTGTTCCCATTCCTCTGAATAATTCCTTCCAAAACGTGGAGGTAAACTTAGCATCTCTATCCAACACTATTACCTTGGGTATTCCATGTAAAGGAACAATGTCTCTCATGAAAATACTAGCTATCTAGGCAGTCCCAAATGTAGATTGCACTGGTATAAAGTGGGTTTCTTTAGTCAACACATCTAACACCACCATGCTATAACTATGTTGGCATTTTGTCCTTCGTAATCTAGTGATAAAGTCCATTGAAATTTCTTCCCACTTCCATTAGGGTATGGGTAAAGGATCCAACAATCTGGATGCTCTACTTTTACTTGTTGATATTCTATGCACTTAGCTAGATACTCGGCCACGTCCCTCTTCATACCTAGACAAAAAAAAAAATTCCTTAATGTTGTAATCATTTTCTGGTAGTCGGGATGGCCTGCATAGGGTCTTCTATGATACTCATCTAATATTTTTCGTTCCAATGTGCTGACATTAGGAATATACAACTAAATTCGATAAGTGAGTTGTTTTTCTGAATTTTTAACATTATCTGAATTTCTTGTTTGTTGCAACTTTTGCTAAATTTCTAAATATTGAGCATCTTCTTGTATTGAATTATTCACCTCCTCTAGAAAATTTGTTCTTACACCACTAAGATCTATCCCTAACACAACTTGAGCATGCCTAATTAGATCATCAACTATTTTTTTTTTCCTTCTCTTTTGTGTGTCCTATTTCAAAGTCAAAATCACTGAGGAATTCCAACCATATCACTTTCCTCACATTTAAGTAAGCTTGGCTAAAAAATATTTGAGACTGATTTGATTAGTCACCCATGAAAATTTCTTTCCAAGTAGATGGTGTCTCCACACTTTCAGTGCATGCATCACTGCTCCCAATTCTAAATCATACATTGCATAGTTCTTCTCATGTACTTTGAACTTCCTATACCCATAAGCTATTACAGCAATATCCTACACAAATACTCCTCCAAGGCCCTCCAAATAGGAATTTGTACATAAAGTTAATTCTTTACTTGGATATCCAGATTTTAGTATAAGAGTTGTGGTTAACAATTATTTCTTCTTAGCAAAACTTTCTTGTTATTTGGTTGTCCAATCAAAATTCACACCCTTATTTTACAAGGAGGTGATAGGATAAGCCAATATTGAGAAGGCTTCTACATACCTTAGATAATATCCCACAATTCCCATGGTCAAATGAAATATGGATACATCCTTTGGTGTTGTCCAATTCATGACAGCCTCAATCTTTTTATGATCCACTGATAATTCTTCCTTGGAAATAACATGTCCCAAGTATTGTACTCAGTCTTTGTAAAACTGACATTTGCTGAGTTTTACATATAGTTGATGCCCCCTTAATGTATGTAATACCAGCCTCAAATATTCTTTCTACACCTCATTGTTTGAATACACTAGAATATCATCAATGAACACTGGTACGAACTTATCAAGGTAAGGGTGAATTATAATATTCATCAATAAAATTAAAGTTGTTGGTGTGTTTGTGAGACCCAAAGGTAGCAAAACAAACTTATAATGGTCGTATCTGGTTATAAAGGTTGTTTTCTGGATATCTTCATTCTTTATGTGCAGCTGATGGTAACTAATTCTTATATAATTTTTTGATAAAAAATTTTCTTCTCTCACCTGATCAAACATATCATCGATTCAAGGCAATGGGAACTTGTCTTTTATTGTTAATTTATTCAAATAACGATAATCAATGCACATTCTAAATGTGCCATATTTTTCCTTTAGGAAAAGTATAGGTCCCCCCCATGGTGAGGTATTGGGTCTGATATAGCCCTTGTTTAAGGGCTCCTGTAATTCCATTTTCACTTCTAACAGTTCCAATGTGATCATTCGATACAAGGCTCTAGACAAAAGAATGGCACCCAGTACTAAATCAATGGTAAAATATATGTCCTTATGTGTGGGTAACCCCAAAATTTCTTCTGGAAATTCCTTAATGACTGGTAGAGTATTCAAATTTATTTTTTCTGTTGTCTAATCACTAGTTTCCACGTATACTATATACAACTGACATCCTTTTCTTGCACTTTTTCTCACCTATAATGTTGAAATTTGTCGAACTGATACTGATTTTTTCTTTCCTGTGATTAGTCACGTGTGTCCATTTAGATGAACACAACTAACCATTTTCTCTAGAATATTTATAACAACTCCTTCCTTTCCAACCAGTCCATGTGTATCGATACATCATAAGACCCTAAGGGAAGAATAGTTAAATATGTTGTTTTAGGATAACCATTTATATTAAGGAGACACTTTTTTGTTCGACTGGTTACTTTTCTTTTGGTACCAGTTTCCAACTGTACCAACCACACACTCTTGAATTTTTCAAATTTTAGATTACATTTTTCAACAATTTTGGGGCTGATGTAACTTAAGCTAGATCCACGATCAATTAAGACAAACACAATTTGGTTTAGTATATTACCTTCAATATCCATCATAGTAGATTAATGCTCTTCTTGTCTTTCTTCCAATGTTTCACAAATTATAGGAATATTTCAGGCAATGTCATTCGTGGTCATTGCCTCTTGAACTACCTGAATGTTCTGGACAGACCTAGGACTATGCGAACAATCCCTTAGCTAGTGTGGATCGCCATAGCTCCAACATTTAAATGGTTCCCTTTCCTTTATGTTGCTATTTTTCCTACTATTCAAACCTATGGTTTTCGGGCCAGTATATGACTGTGCAGGTGGAAGTGTGTTCCCTTTGTTAAACTTCTTACTTTGATGATCCTTACCAAAATTCTTGAGGTAGTAAGGTTTTTATATTTTTACGCTCCTTCCAACCTTGGTAATCTCTTTGTTCTTCAACGATTTACCACCCTCATTTCTATTTTTGAATTGTTGATAACATAATCTAGCGTTCATGACCACTTCATCCATATATTTTGGGTTATCAAACTTAATTATCTCCTTATACGAGGCTAGAAAAAAATTTCAGAATTGTTGTACTTTGGCGTTCGCCTCTTTAAGGCAGGGCACATACCGTAGAAATTTTGTAAAATTAGCTATAAACTCATCGATGGTTAGCTTCCCAGCAGTAATTCATGAAATTCATTGGTCATGTCATCATAATAATGCTCACTGAGATACTGTGACTTCAACTGTTTCTGGAATTCCTCCCAAGAGATTGTCTTTTCTTCTAGCAGTTCCACACTTTTCACCTCTTCCCACCAATGAATAGCTTTACCCTACAACCAATAAGTATCCACACTTACCTTTAGATTACTGTTGTACTCATACACCTAGAAATATTTTATCATGTTCAGCAACCACACCTCCGCATCCTCCTCCCTTTCCCCATCAAAATTAGGCGGTTTGATCTTCCTAAACTCCCATGTAACTCCATCTTCTTCTCTCCTTTCCGTACTTTTGGAAAATTACGAGCTAATTCTTCTCCACTTTCATATTTTTCAGATTCTCTCCTGCTCTTCTTCTGGTTTATCCCTTTTGGATGTATACTTTTATGGCTACAAATTTCAGTCCATCCTTTAATCAACATTTCCTGTTCCTCACTAGATTTTAATAACGCTCATTACTACTTTGGAGCTATTCTAATTCTGGTTGCATATTTCTTACTATATCCATGAGTTGAGATGGTACTGAAGTGCTACCTTCACCCAACGCCACATACAAATCCTCCCCACTAGTGATAGATGAAGAAGAGTTCTCAATTATTCTACAACAATCTGCTTCAATTCAACACTCTACAAAACATACCAATTACTATTAGTAAGTTACATTTACTTCTACTACCTCTTATTCTATAATTATGGTGGTGCCTTTTCATTAAGACTAGTGTGATAACTAGCACTCTGATATCATTTTTCAAATGCCCAACTCACAATAACACTACAATTATACTCAATTCCCAAGCTTCTGACTACATAAGGTGCCTCGTTTATTTTTTTTTGAAAACTAGACATGCATATTTTGTAACTATCATCATGTGATGAGGGTTGTAAATTCCTTTTTTGTAAGATAATTAAATCATTACTCATTATGTCGAGTGGCCACCTAAACTTTTATTTCGAGTCCATTCGTTTCCAACCCACTATCTATCAAACCAAGCAATTCTATAGTCCACAAATCAATACCAAAGTGCACCATACATAAGCACCAAGTAGAGTAGATAAATCCAGAAGGGATTTTATTTTTTCATTACATGTTTTAGCTAGACTTACATGCCTATGTTAGGTGATAAGGATCTTGATACACATATGGGTTTTCTCCAAATATATAGTATCACTTAGTTGTAGGTTATCGAAACACTAAATTATGTTCTCCATCATTAATTAATACCCTATCTTAGGACTAGGTATCACTATGTCTAGGTTCGTGATTCATGTCAAGTGCTACATGTTTTCCAAACTCTCCAATTTTCTCGTTACACATTTCAAGACCCATGTGATCGGGGTACTATGTCACATTTCCCTTGCTATGGTCGAGGCACTGGCCATCAACAACCTAGATCTCTCCTCAGACATCAAGGGTGTAGAACCCTGCTATAAAACCCTAGTATTTTTCCATGTTCACTCTCCATTCACTTGGTTTTGTTTCTATGCCACCAGATTCAAAGGCTCTGCAACGAGAATGTGTGGCTTGTTTGATATCCCCACGACATGCTTTCTCTCTTGCTGCCATCCACTACCCTGCCAACTAACTTGGGTCTATTTTTTTATTAAAGTGGTTATACCCACCGTCCTCTTCTGCATTCGTCCTTATCATCGACGACGAAGTTTCAGTGGAACCTATGTGTGCCCTACTCATTATGGCCAGAAATGGTACCTATAAATACTAATAGAAGGTCACTCTTCTTGGACATTACATTATTTTCAACTTGTTTTAAGCACGAACTTTGCAATCAGTATTGTGACTTGGAATGTTTGGTCAATATTTATGCTATGATTGAAGTCCGACATTATGTGTGAATTTCATTATTTGTTTTGTTAACATGAGTAATTATTAAATAGTTATTCTATGTGTTGAAGACTTGCAATACGCGTTACATTCACTCTTTCATTTGTTAAATTGAGTAATTTTCTATAGTTCTTACATGTGATGAAGAGTTGCATTAAGCATGGGTTAATTTGATTATTTTTTCTATAGTTATTATATGTGATGAAGATTATCATTAAGTGTGGGTTTCACTCTATATTTTAGTCCTTGAGTAAATATTAACTAGTTGTTCGATGTAAGCATAAACCTCGCTCTCGTAGTTGAATGCGATTACTGCACTAGATCTCCATTGGATTGGTTTTCTCATTTGCAATCATTTTGGCCGCTATTGGATTAAGCTAAAATTAATGGTTTAATTCACCTTCGGAGAGATTGCAGCATGTAATGTAAAAGGAAAGTTATAGTTCTATGACCATAGTCACAATTGTGCATCTTGTTCTACAATAATTTCTTCTCTTATTTAGTTTGATCATGGCATGTGTGTCTGGCGTGACCTCATTTATGGGTCTGCGTTGGTCTTTATTTTACAACCCTCATTGCTTCTAACGTTGTTTATGTATATTGATCCAAACATCACTCAATGTAATCTACAACCAATATATACATGCTCAGTTTTTTGTGTTTGTCATTATTCTGTAAGGTGAAATTCGATCATTAAATTGGTATTTGGAGATTTCAATTCTTATACGTATGGTGAATACTTAGTTATGAATGTTACCCTTCTTTTATGTTTTGTATGTCCATTCTCATGTACAATCGAATGAGATGGCATCCATGTTGACACGTATCAGTTACCAACTATAGTAGGTTTCAAATAGGGTAAAATTGTGGGTTTACTATTAATTCAACTTGATTTCTCATATTATTCTTTTTAAATTGCTTGTACGATGTTGTTGGAGGTTTTCGCAACCCTACATGTCCAATCTTTACTATTCTAACCCATCTAATTACTTCTCCTTCTGACTTACAACATTCTAGAATATAATTGTTTATAATAATACTCCAACAACTATTCTTACCTATCTGTTACTTCATGGAGTACTTGTAAGATACTCAATTTGTGCATGTAGAAGCTTACTAAACTTCTAGGTCCCTCCTATTCTTAACCCCTGCAACACTAGGTCCTATTATATGGACATATCACAACAAAATTTACCTTTTTGACATCAACAATACAACGATATACTAAGAAATCCAACCAAGTTACTAGGCTAAACATGCAAGGACACAAAAAAATTTTAGGTTAGGGTTGAATAATCCTTATCAGGTGTTAAATTGTACCCTTTTCATAATTGAATTACGAAGTTGCACCTGCAACTTAATTGATGCAAGTATTCACAAGGATCTACTATGCTAGCCTCTACCCTAGTACTTTTCACCTTTATTATTGTAATTATGTATGTATAAGACTTTGTATTCTCTAGAAAAACCACTAAAAATATTCTCATAATACTGCATTACCATTTAATTCCATATTGAAGATATTTATCCTCATAAATAAAAAACTAAGGAAGGAATTCTCATAACAAAAAATTGTCATTACTTCTAAATATGTAAATATTATGATTAACTCAAATCCATAGTGCAATTAACAACATGTTGATGCCTCGAAAATCGCTGCAACAACATTGGGGATAACCACCCGGTCCGGACCTTAGTACAGCTCCTTTTCCGTTTGGAATAGTGGCTCCGACTGGGGATAACGGGACCAGTTTCCAAAAAGTGGATAAACGAGATGAATGGATGATTTATAAACTAAGCTAGCGGTAAGCGAATAACTAAATTATTAATAAGAATACAAGAACTATAACCTATCCCGGGAATCTATTGAACTTTTAAGTGCAGCGTTTCATGGTCTGTGTCTAAAGACAAGCATATAGATGACTCCATCTAACAGACATAGATATTAATTCATTCAATATTACTGTGCCTAAATAGTTAAGCCCAGTGATTACAACGATATTACCACAGTCATCATTTATATTATTGACATATACATGATTAAAAGGAAAGCATATCATAAAACATCCAATAGTGGTATGAATGTAGATCTGCTGTTACAGCGCATGCATATCGTCAACAATAGCAAGGATAATCAAATAACAATTCACATAAGAGGAATGAATTCAGACATAGATAGAAATACCATATGAGCTACTTTGACACTCCCCATATCAATCGCTACTTGTAATTCTTTCTCCAACGCAGAAACATTCTCAACAAAGACAATAGTGCACAATTGCATAAAAAGCCTCCTTGTTGAATTAAGAACAACTGGTCCAGTTTCATAAAAGAATATTGACTGAAGCACAATAGTGCAAACCTTAGTCTTTAAGTCTCGTACAAAACTTTACGACCTTTTCCAAAACAATGAAAGGGTCTATAAATACTAAATTAATCTAAATATCTATTAAACTGAAATGCAACTAAATCGGCATCAATAAATTTTGATCCTATTTTTTCAGCGATCTGGCAATCGGCGGCATGACACATCAGGTAGGCTGCTTGCCTTTAAATCTAAGCTGACTTATCGCAAGCATTGGCTCTACTTCAGGAGGTTTGTTGAGGCGCGAACTGAGCTAGGCGGCATAGGTGGCATCCTGAATATCGGGAATTATATACCCGATCACATCTGTTAGGCACTTAAGGGCGGCTCTCTGTGTATGCGGCTTTACCAGGAAGAGCCAATATGCTTCCATAGTTAAACTATTAATCCCAGTGATTAATCTCCCCTTTTCCTCTAAATCAAGATAGCATGATTGCTCCAATGTGTTTGTTGTTGTCAACTTTCCTGGTGTACATTGGGAAATCATATTTGATAAGTAGAGAGTGTTGTTGACTAGTTCAACCAAATTACTAGAAGTTGATTTACATCTTGAAGCTGCCCTTTCTGCTTTCATCATCTGAGAGTGCCTTTCTGTGAAAAGTATATCTTTATATGTTTCTGAAATCTTGGGCAAATTTTCTGCTCTCCCTTGATCAGAATCTTTCCAGTCAAGAAATGCAGTTATGATCTCTTCGGCCTGATCTAATTCATTTCTGGCGTTTTCTACCTGCTGATTTATGGATGTCGTTAATTCACAGAGTGGCTCTGCCTAAGCGATTTGTTGACACAGAAGCCTAATTTGAGATATTAATGCAGTGTTTATTTGTAATGCTTCTGCTCTGAACTCAGCCACTTGTGGAGCGTCCTTTATCTTTTCGAGCTGCGATGACAATTGAGCGATTTTCTCATCCTTTGTTTTCATCATTTGCTCGTTTGCTACCCTTAATTGTGCTAATGCCTCTGATAATTCCTTTTGTTTCTAGATTGCGCTTTGGTCGACCCTTTGCTTTTCTGCCTGCAATTGTTGAGTTAGTTGACTGTTCACTTGCTGTTGTGTCAACAATTCCTGCTCTGCCTTCTATTTTGTCTCATCCAATTCTGCCTGTAATGCAAAAATTTCTTGATCCTTGGTTTTCAGTAGAAGACTTACCTCTGATGCCTTATCGATTGTCACTGCCGAATAGGCTCCCGCATACTGCGACAGTTTTGTCAGGTCATCGGAGGGGTCGAATTCCTCCTTCCAAACCACGCTGCCCATAACAGTTTGTTCTGGGAAAAGGGGAGGATGATCAATCTTCCTTCTTTTCCTTTGTCGTTTTACCACTGCTTTGTGCCTTGGGCTATAGAAAACATCCAGGGGAGGAATATCTTCTACCTGGAGAATGATTTGGTCGAAGGGTTCTTTTGGTATTACCTCAACATCCTTGGAAATGGGTGGGCCGTTGGTTCCACTTAGAACCTGAGGTGAAGTAATGTCCTGTGTATCGTTTGTCTTGGAGATGTCTGTATCCTTGGAACATTCCAACCCACTGATGATAGAGTCAAATTTCTTCCACTCCTGGAGCAATTTAGGGTCAATATGAGTATCTATATTGACATCAATGGTGGTTTGTTTTTCCTTTTCAGCTTGGGACTCCTTCCGCACCTTTTCCTGCTCTCTCTTCTGCTGTTCCTCTTGTTCTTTCTTTTGCCTTTCCTCTTGCTCTTTATTTTGCTGTTCCTCTTTCTCTTTCCTCTGTTTCTCCTCCTGTGCTCTCTTTTGCCTTTCTTCTTTTTCTTTTCTCTGCCTTTCCTCATGTTCCTTCTTATGATCCTTTGTTACAACCGGAGGTTCCTTTGACTGTCGCCGACCAGGCTCGCTTGATGATGTCGTCGAGGTTGTTGCTAGTAAATCTAGAGGCAGATTTTGCAACCTCTGTTCTCTAAGCTTATTAAACTCAGTCAACCCTTCATCATTATATTTCATTCGAGCAAATTCCTTAGCCTGACCTATTGATTCGGCTGAAACGAATAGGTCGTCAAACATATCTTCTTTGTGCTCAAATTTTGTCAATTTGGCCTGTTCTAGTGCATTGTAGGCAACTTTCTTTGGATCATATGGCCTATTTGGGATAGTCACGAGAGTTAAGGATTGAATCTTTGTGGCTTCCTTTTCTGCATGTTTGAGATCATGCAGAGTATAGACACCACACCTCAAGGGAAAAGAGGGCCAGCCCCTCTTCTTTTCTTTCTTGAGAGTCTGTGTAACACTCTCAGCCGTAATCTGATAAGCGATTTCTCTTGCTAGCAGTTTATCTGGTATGTACAAAGGGAGAACATGTGGGTTTGCTTGGCTGCCGAAAACTCTTATGTAGGTAAATCTCTCCTCTCCAAACCAACTCCCTACCGCTGTTATATCAAACGAAACTTGATAGGAAATCTTGGGAATGGGTTTATCAAAAATAGAATAATGAATAGGCACCATAAAGCCATTGCACATTTGGTACAGATGGTGCTTGTAAGAGGACTTCCATAATTTCTGATGGTATATGTGGATAGCCGTGGGATCTTGTGGCATCCACCTCCAGCTGAGCACGGGAAATTCAGAATTGAAACATAATGTATCTAAAATATATGCACTGTAATAGAATGGGGGAATTTTCCTTTCAGAGACAGCAGTCTGATTTCGAAAATCAAGCACAGCTTGTGCTAATTTGTCAGAAAGGATAGTGGCCCAATCCATGATTATACTGTTGCATGCTGCTTCCATTAGAGGAACCATTTCTATGGTAAAATTAGCAGAGTCATGCAATCCCCATAATCTACACATCATTATTCCAGCATGGCAATAAGGAGAAGCCAGACAATCAACCGAGTACTTACCGGAAGATTCGTGTTTGTGCTTGGCTGGATTTTGTCTCCAATCCCGGATGGGTTCGGATTCAACTTCATTTCCATTTGCGAATTTCTCCAGGAATGCCTTATTATATATCTTCTCTGGCTCGGGCAAATGATACATTTGCCTTAGATCATCCGCCCTGAACGATCCGAAGATTCTTCCGTCTCTAGTGCTGAAAATTCTATCCAAGATTGGGATTTCTTGAATCGCCCACCGCACTACGTCTGTGTATGGGAGGATTTGCTCCCTGGCCGCTATTCTGTGTAGGAAAGAGTCGGCTAAATCCTTGAGAGTACATTCAGACTTCCGAGTAGGATCCACAGTAGATTCAACTATTTTCCTTGTTGGTTCTTCGGCTTCAATCAGGTTGTAGGTGCCTTGCCAAGTAACTCTGACGAGACCTGTACATGTAGTATCATATATCAAGCCCTTCTTTTTGTCCACGAGAGCTTGTCCTGCAACTGGTGTAGCGGAAGTGCCTGTGGTCTTCTTGGATTTCTTCCCCATCTTGCTTGAGCTTTCTCCTTTGGATGAATTCTGCACAGAGGTGCAAATATACGTAACACAGAGAAATAGCAATGAAAACTTGCAAGTGATGAGAAATATTGAGAAATGCGTAATAAGGGATTAGCTTTAAAAATGGGCGCAAACACAATCCATAGGAGGATCTTACAATTACATTAAATGGCCGTTTAAGACCTGCCACCCCTTAAATGCTCATTATACCATTATTCGGCCAAATGGCCCATTTAAGCGTGCTGTGGACGTTTTGGCGGTTGAGCGCGGGTGAATGATTGCTTAAAAGATCAAGCTTTAAATATGAATGAATCATGATATCCCTCCATTTAACGTCTTTTTTGAAATCCGTGCTATATCGTAATCGGGCGTCGGGAACACTTAAATCCTTACGTTGACAATTTTGAAATCCCGATCGCCGATAGCGAAATCGCATCGCATCGGGGGTGAAAGGGTTGGGTTGTTTTAAGACTGTGTAAAGAATACCGCCGATGGCCGATCGCTGATTGTGCATCGCGTCGGAGCTAATGGCATGGGGCGCTTTAAAATGTGCATGGAGTATTGCCGATAGCCGATAGCGATATCGCATCGGTGGAGACCAATGTGCCACTTATTTGTGTTTTCTATGCCATTGCGATATGCGATCTTGCGATCGCTTTATCGCAATGATAAAAGATTGTTTTATTTGACCAAAAATGGGTTTCTAAAAGGTTTTATATAATTTCTTCATTTGGTTTGCGGACCTTTTTCAAATAATGAAGTATTGATACCAACTAACTTCTAAATGGACCCATTTCATATGATGATTTAGTAAATAAATATGATATGAAATGGGGGGTTGTTGTAGGGCACAAAAATTGGTGATTCACTGGAAGAACCAGTTATCTGTGGAAAGCATAAAAAATACTTAAACTTTTTTCACAATAGAGTTCTAATCAAAGGGGAAGATTCTAATATAACTAGGTATATATGCATTCCGAATAAAATGAAACTATTTTGCTAACTTCCTTTCTTTTTCAAGAAAATAAATACATTCTAAGTTTTAAATAGGCCTTTATTGGTTTATAATGATAAAACAGAAAACCTTTCCAAATTAGCTTTTAAAGTGAACTCCTCTGTCATAGGTAGAGCCTCTGCTGCCAGCAAACGTTCATAGTTTCGACAGGGATACCTTTTAACCATGCTATTGTCCATTGTTCCATCCAATTAAGAGTGTGATTAACAGAATGAATTCAAAACATGTTTTCATATTTTGTATTTCATTTCCTTTTTCTGTTATTGATAAGATAAAAAGCCATTGTCCTGGTTTGGTGGCCAGCTATTGACAATGCCATTCACTGGTAATAATCTAACCGAACAAGCTAGCTCATGATGAGACCCCTTGTCTTATAATTTCAAGCCATTACCCTGTTTTGGTATGCAGTATTGGTAATGTCGGTTAAACTATTTCCCTATGAACATGGTAAGCAGGCTTGTAATAAGACCTCTTATCTTTAATATCAGATATTTTAGAATTACACTCTGAGTAATCATAAACTTTAGTGAATGGGATGAACAATCTTCTCCTTAAGAGTAAATGGATGACAGGGTAAGAGTTGAAGATGCTGAAATTGGATTGGCTTCTATCTTGATATTGATAACCTTTTGAGACCAATTTGAAAACAGAGAATGATTTACAATACTTTTAAACTTTGAAAGGAGTTCACAAAACTTGAACTGTAGTTTCAGAATACAATGATACCTAATTTCCTAGAAATTATCCCTTTTGGTTAAGAGTTCTATTATTTTAAAAGCAAATATTGTTGTACTTCTGTAGATCAAATTTTCAAACACAACAAAGGTCAATAGTAGATACCTTACAACATTATTTTCTGCAAATCCTACAAACTACAAAAATCTATCAAACTAGAAGGAGAAGGGGTTACCTCCTCAATTAAAGAATTTCTTCAAGATAAGGCCATTAACAGGGAGAGAATCTCTCAACCCTGATAAGTCTTGCAATATAAAGGTCGAATGGCCTATCTTTTCATAGATCTGAAACGGTCCAAGCCACATCTTCTGGAACTTGGTATGTTTACCCTTGTCCTCATGGGCTTTCTCCCATTTCAGAACTAAATCACCGACTTGGAATTGTTTTAAACCGGATGAAACTGAATCAAAAGCTGCCTTGATGACTTGCTGATGTTTGGCATGAATAACCCTGGCTTTTTCTCTTTCCTCTTCTAATTTTAGAATTTGGTCATGTCTAAGCTGAATAGAAGAGGAAGGGCTTTCCTCAATGAACTGCACTAGGGCTAAAGAAGGAAGAACAAGATTTGTGGCTAGTACTGCTTCTTTTCCATACACAAGATTGAATAGAGAAGATCCTATAGAAGCTTTCTGTGTTATCCTATCAGCCCATAATGCAAACACTAAAGATTTGTGCCAGTTTTTATGATTTTGTTCGATAGTTCGCTTAATGATTTTGATTAGATTTTTATTAGTAGACTCTGCTAAACCATTACCCTGGGGATAGTAATTAGCAGAATATTTTAATTTAAATCCTCTTTTAATAGCGAAATCAAACATAGCATTCCCTGAAAAGTAAGATGCATTATAAAAAACAAGAGCATTTGGGACACCAAACCTGGTAATGATGAATTGATCTATGAATTCAATGATTACTTCAGAATTTGATGTCTTTAAAGGGATTGCCTCAACCCACTTAGTAAAATAATCGGTAGCGGTAAGGATATACTTATGCTGTTTGGAAGATGATGGAGTAATCTCCCCAATGATGTCCAATCCCCATTGCTCAAATGGTTGTTCAATGTTGACTGGTTGCAGAGGGAAAGCTGATTTACGTTGTCTTCCACTAGAAGTTTGACAATTGAGGCATTTCCTTACATACTCGTGGGCATCTTTAAACAGAGTAGGCCAATAGTAACCAGCATGAATAATTTTGTGAGCTGTTGTATCAGCTCCAAAATGTCCTCCCGCTGGTCCATCATGTAACTCCTGCAAAACCTTTTGTGCTTCAGTTTTCTCAAGGCATCTCAATAAGATGGAATCATAATTCTGCTTAAAAAGCACATCATCAATAATTGTAAAATTCTTTGCTTTCAACCTAATGGCCCTTTTGTTCTTGTAAGATAGGTTTGGAGGTGCATAACCATTCTTTAAATAAAAGATTAAATCTGCATATTGAGATTCAGAATCAGTAACACTTATCTGATTGATTTCTTCAGTTTGCTCTGTATCGCTTGATTCTGGAATGTTGGATGCTCCTACCAATATCCTGCAAAAACCTTGGCCCCTAACAATCTTTGCTGGCCTAATTTCTAAGTCATACTCTTGAAGCGCTGTGACACAATTTGCCCTTTTTTCACCCAGTTCTTTTTGGATTAATAGTTGCCTAACTGTTGGGAAAGGAACTATAACTTTTGTGTGAGTTTTCAAAAGGAAGGGTCTATAATGCTTGACTGATTTAAATACAGCAAAGGCTTGTTTTTCTACATCAGAGTAATTCAATTCAGCACCCTGAAGATTTGAGCTAAAAAATGAAATGGGTGCTCCCAATTGTGATCATTTAGTTGCGTGAGTACTGCAGCATAAGACAAGTTGGATGCGATGGTATACAATGTAAAATGATTAGAAAAATTTGGAGTATTTAAGGCTGGGGCGTTGATTATTGATTGCTTGATTAGATCAAAAGCTTCTTTTTCTGCTAATCCCCACTTAAAGACTGAACTTTTCTTAATCATTGTTTGAAGTGGCAAAATAATTTGAGAAAAATCTGGGACAAATCTTTTAACAAAATTGATCTGGCCTAAAAATGACTGCATCGATTTTTTATTGTGTGGGAAAGGGATTTCATAGATTTCTTTGATCCGATCAGGATCAATATAAATGCCATCTTTGGATACAATAAAACCCAAGAGCTTTCCTTGATCAAGAGCAAAGAAAGACTTTTTAGGGTTAAGAGAAATACCATATCTTTTGCAACGCTGAAAGATTTGATTTAGATCATGCAAATGATTATACCTCTCCTTAGAGAATACAGTAATATCGTCTAGATAGACGACTACTGTTCTATTAATCAACCCTCTAAAATCTATATCCATAGCTCTTTGGAACGTCGCTCCTGCATTTATAAGTCCGAAAGGCATTTTCTGATACGCATATGTTCCCCATTTCGTCCTGAATGTGGTTTTAAGCTGGTCATCAGGATGAACCAGAACTTGGTTATATCCTGAGAAACCATCAAGAAAGGACATCAATTCAGAGCCTGCTACTGATTGGAGTATTTGCTCCATAGTAGGCAATGGGAAATTGTCTTTCAAGCTCGCTTTGTTCAAATTTCTGAAATCAATACAAATTCGAATGTCGCCAGTTTTCTTTCTGACTGGCACCATATTAGAGACCCAGTTTGAGTGTCGGACAGGAAAAATAATCTTGGATTTCAAGAGTTTGTTAAGTTCTGATTTTATCTGGCTCTCCAAATTTGGATGTCTTTTTCTTAACTTCTGCTGAATCGGTTTCTGATCGGGAAGCATGGGAATGGTATGCTGGATAATGGATGTATCATAAGTCTTCAAATCATCATATTTCCAAGCAAAAACCTATTTATTTTTCCTTAATAGTTTAATAAATGCCTCCTTCTCTTCCAAGGAAAGTCCTAATCCTAAATTAATATTTTGAGGAGCATGCTCAGTACCTAGATTTATCAATTCAAACCTAAGGGTAGAACTTTGGAGCTTTGCATTAACTACAGGTTTAAACCTGTCTTTGATATCATAAAGATCTTCGAGCTTTACCACTGGCTTAGGAATTGAATTTTCCTGAGGTGTTTCTTTCATTTGTAGATCATGGTCATTTTCCTCAATAATTTGATCGTCATAGGACTTTTCAGAAGTTAGAAATTGTAAAATATCCTCATCATGGTTGAATACTCTCCAATTAGTGACATTGTCAGGAATTGAAGGCCTAAAAAGCAATTCTACAGAAAATCTATCTAGGCTGTATTCTTCAGAAGGTAGAAGCTTGGAAGCTACATTGGCTAGGAGATCGGCTGCCGAGTTTTGAGACCTGGGGATGGAGGAAATGTTGAATGAGGAAAAGTGTGAAGTAAGTTCTTGTACTAGCGATTGATAGTGCTTGAGGTCATTTGAAAGACAATGGATTGCATTCCTCACCTGTTTAACAATAATTTCAGAATCACCGAATACTTTCAAATATTTCACTTTAAGACCGATCACTTTATACAGTCCCTAGACTAAGGCTTCATATTCCGCTGTATTGTTAGTGCATTCAAATTCCAGCCTACAGGACAACATTGTCTTTTCTCCTTGTGGACTAACCAAAATGCAACCTGCTCCTGAGCCCTCATTGGACTTAGAGCCATCAAAATATAAAGACCAAAATAAAGAGGTATTAACAAACGTATTTACAGTTTTCTCAGCATCATTGAAACATCTAGACTTATTAGTTTGTGAAAAATTTTCAATCTGAGATGCAAAATGATTGACTGAAAAAGGAGATGGTTGGGCAACAAAGTTGCCAAAGAATAACTCTGATGAATAATTCCCCAAAATGTTGTTGTTGAACGCTACGGGTTCGTTTTCTTGCTCAAATTCAGTCACTGTATGGGTCATATGTTTCTCTCGATCGATCCTTATTTGATTTGGCTTGCCCTTGTAGGGAAGCCACATATGTGACCAATCAGTGGATATATACCCATGCAATTTTTCGGACCAATCCCTACTCAGAATTAAACCGTAAAATTCAGGTATATCGGCTATTAGGATGTCAATCCTTTGTACTACTCTGGGATCAGCAGACAACCTGATAGTTACGGAATTAATTTCTCCCACAACCTGCACTTTGGTCCTATCCAACTATACAATATGAATAGCAGACTTCTGGGGTTCAATGTTCAGTTTAGAGCAAACTGAAGCTGGCATTATGTTAGATGATGCCCCTGAGTCAATTAAACAGTTGTGCAGGTTTCTGTTGTAAATCTCATAAGTTAGCAGGAAGGGTGGAGTATGAGAATTTGATCTATCTCCAATTAGAACTGAATCGGTATCTTCAACCATACCTGGAGGAGGTTGGCCTGAATCATTAGCGGCTTTTGCACTGGGAAGTGGTGTAGAGGGAACAACATTCAATTCTTTAAGAAGTAATTTCTGTTGATGCTTTAATTTACTAAGCTCAAACATAGTAATGTTTGCTTTAGTTTTCTTCATGTCATCAACAATGTTATACTCCATTGAATCGGATACGACTAATGTTTTGGATGTTGAAGGAGTATTAGAAGTTGAAGGCTGGTTTTGGGGAATTGCTGCAGGTGATTTCTTTGCTGGTATTTTTTCTTTGGTTGTAGTGGCACCTGCACTCCTCTTCTTTGATGATACCTGAACAGGTTCAGAAGTACTTTTGCTCCTAGTAGTGACCGGGAACGCCTCTTCTTCATTATCAGTATCGGAGTTGGGGAGTATAAAATCCCACATTCCATGACATTCTACTACTTCTTCTTCATCATCAGTCGGTGTGATTGTTTCCTCTTCCTCTTCTTCTTCTTGCTCTGAGTCTGCATTAGATATGACATTTGGGGGCTTTGATTCATTTTTCTTATAAGTCCTAAAGGGTCTTTTGGTTGAGGTTTCGGCCACTTGTTTCTTTATTTCAACCATTTCATTTGATAAGGTTTTTAGGACTTTTTGTAAACCCTCCATGTCGTATGGGTCTTTTGGGGTTTTCTTTCTTGAGTCATCTTTGAAAGAGACTTTTTTGGCTTTTCTATCTTCCAGAGAAGCTTTCTTCTCTAGAGCATTGATGCACTTTTCCACAGCAAGTGCTTCTCTCATGTTTTCGGCTAAGGTAGGTTTCCCAGCCCTGTCTACAAAAATGGCTATATTGGCAGGTAGGGCGGTGATATACCATTCGCTTCGAATTTGTTCACTTGGTTTGGAAGCTGTAGGGATTTTGTTCAGGAGTTTATTGAAGCGAGCATTAAATTCCTTAATTGGTTCCCTATGATCTATTCTCATATTGGAGAGATCGTTTATTAAAGTTGCCAAAGACCTATCATCTCCATATTTGGTAAGAAACTGCTCTTGGAAAGTGTTCCAACTGGTAATGGAACCAAAGGGTAAAGAGAAATACCAGGATCCTGCTGATCCTTGCAAGCTGTAAGGGAAAAGTCTAACAACAACATCTTGTTCTGTTACTCCTTTCAAGTTGACAGCTAACATGAAGTTATTGATGTGTTCCTCAGCCTGGGTTCCATCATCTGGATTAAACTTGGGTAGCCATTTTTCAGGATAATCTGGCAATGGATGCAATGGCGCAGGCATATTGACTGCACCAGGTCTGGTCCATGGATCTGCCATTGTAATAGCAATAGTGATTGATACTATTGTTGGAATTCCAGATGTGTGGGAAGGAAATAATGCTGAGGAGTGGGCAGGTTGGGATGTTGAAGTTTCTAATCCCTGGTGAACAACAATATGTAATGGGGGAGTGGATGGTTGACTTTGCAGAGGGGAAGATGCAATGGAGGATATGGATGAAAGCTCTTCACTGTCAGATCCTTCAGTATTTTTCTTCGCCTTTTTCCTTTTGGGTAAAGGGAACGCAGTGGGTTCAATACCGAGCTTTTCGCTCTGATGTCTGGTGAGAGGGTGAGGTAAATTGAACTGGGAAGTCACACTGCTTTGTGATACCTCAGATTTCTGTGGTGAAATCGAGAAGCTCTGAAGTTTGTGGATAAGAGACTGGATTTCAGGTGATTCAAGACTTAATTGTTCTGGAGTATGATGGGTTTGAGCAGTGGTAGTTGATTCCTCTTCTTCTTGTTTGGATACTGGAGAACCAGCATGCGAATGAGAAGTCCGAGGGGATTTGGAGGGAGAATTACTCTTAGAATGGCTTGCAGATTTAGGTTTATGTGCCATTCACAGTTGAGGCCCTCCTTCTAGCGCCAAAAATATTGATGCCTCGAAAATCGCTGCAACAACATCGGGGATAACCACCCGGTCCGGACCTTAGTACAACTCCTTTTCTGTTTGGAATAGTGGCTCCGACTGGGGATAATGGGACCAGTTTCCCAAAAGTGGATAAACGGGATGAATGGATGATTTATAAACTAAGCTAGCGGTAAGCGAATAACTAAATTATTAATAAGAATACAAGAACTATAACCTATCCCGGGAATCTATTGAACTTTTAAGTGCAGCGTTTGATGGTCTGTGTCTAAAGATAGGCATATAGATGACTCCATCTAAGAGACATAGATATTAATTCATTCAAGATTTCTGTGCCTAAATAGTTAAGCCCAGCGATTACAGCGATATTACTACACTCATCATTTATATTATTGACATATACATGATTAAAAGGAAAGCATATCATAAAACATCCAATAGTGGTATGAATGTAGATCTGCTGTTACAGCGCATGCATATAGTCAACAATAGCAAGGATAATCAAATAAAAATTCACATAACAGGAATGAATTCAGACATAGATAGAAATACCATATGAGCTGCTTTGACACTCCCGATATCAATCGCTACTTGTAATTCTTTCTCCAACGCAGAAACATTCTCAACAAAGACAATAGTGCACAATTGCATAAAAAGCCTCCTTGTTGAATTAAGAACAACTGGTCCAGTTTCATAAAAGAATATTGACTGAAGCACAATAGTGCAAACTTCAGTCTTTAAGTCTGGTACAAAACTTTACGACCTTTTCCAAAACAATGAAAGTGTCTATAAATACTAAATTAATCTAAATATCTATTAAACCGAAATGCAACTAAATCAGCATCAATAAATTTTGATCCTATTTTTCTCAGCGATCTGGCAATCGGCGGCATGATTCATCAGGTAGGCTGCTTGCCTTTAAATCTGAGCTGACTTATCGCAAGCATTGGCTCTACTTTAGGAGGTTTGTTCAGGCGCGAACTGAGCTGGGCGGCATAGGTGGCATCCTGAATTTCGAGAATTATATACCCGATCGCATCTGTTAGGCACTTAAGGGTGGCTCTCTGTGTACGCGGCTTTACCAGGAAGAGCCAATATGCTTCCATAGTTAAACTATTAATCCCAGTGATTAATCTCCCCTTTTCCTCTAAATCAGGATAACATGATTGCTCCAATGTGTTTGTTGTTGTCAACTTTCCTGGTGTACATTGGGAAATCATATTTGATAAGTAGAGAGTGTTGTTGACTAGTTCAACCAAATTGCTGGAAGTTGATTTACATCTTGAAGCTGCCCTTTCTGCTTCCATCATCTGAGAGTGCCATTCTGTGAAAATTATATCTTTATATGTTTCTGAAATCTTGGGAAAATTTGCTGCTCTCCCTTGATCAGAACCTTGCCAGTCAAGAAATGCAGTTATGATCTCTTCGGCCTGATCTAATTCATTTCTGGCCTTTTCTACCTGTTGATTTATGGATGTCGTTAATTCACAGAGTGGCTCTGCCTGAGCGATTTTTTGACACAAAAGCCTAATTTGAGATATGAATGTAGTGTTTATTTGTAATGCTTCTGCTCTGAACTCAGCCACTTGTGGAGCGTCGTTTATCTTTTCGAGCTGCGATGACAATTGAGCGATTTGCTCATCCTTTTTTTTCATCATTTGCTCGTTTGCTGCCCTTAATTGTGCTAATGCCTATGATAATTCCTTTTGTTTCTGGATCGCGCTTTGTTCGACCCTTTGATTTTCTACCTGCAATTGTTGAGTTAGTTGACTGTTCACTTGCTGTTGTGTCAACAATTGCTGCTCTGCCTGCTCTGCCTTCTGTTTTGTCTCAGCCAATTCTGCCTGTAATGCGAAAATTTCTTGATCCTTGGTTTTCAGTAGAAGACTTACCTGTGATGCCTTATCGATTGTCGCTGCCGAATAGGCTCCCGCATACTGCGACAGTTTTGTCAGGTCATCGGAGGGGTCGAATTCCTCCTTCCAAACCACACTACCCGTAACAGTTTGTTCTGGGAAAAGGGGAGGTTGATCAATCTTCCTTCTTTTCCTTTGTTGTTTTACCACTGCTTTGTGCCTCGGGCTGTAGAAAACATCCAGGGGAGGAATATCTTCTACCTGGAGAATGATTTGGTCGGAGGGGTCTTTCGGTATTACCTCAACATTCTTGGAAATGGGTGGGCCGTTGGTTCCACTTAGAACCTGAGGTAAAGTGATGTCCTGTGTATCGTTTGTCTTGGAGATGTCTGTATCCTTGGAACATTCAAACCCACTATGATAGAGTCAAATTGCTTCCACTCCTGGAGCAATTTAGGGTCAATATGAGTATCTATATTGACATCAATGGTGTTTTGTTTTTCCTTTTCAGCTTGGGACTCCTTCCGCACCTTTTCCTGCTCTCTCTTCTGTTGTTCCTCTTGTTCTTTCTTTTGCCTTTCCTCTTGCTCTTTCTTTTGCTGTTCCTCTTTCTCTTTCCTCTGTTTCTCCTCCTGTGCTCTCTTCTGCCTTTCTTCTTTTTCTTTTCTCTTCCTTTCCTCTTGTTCCTTCTTATGATCCTTTGTTACAACCGGAGGTTCCTTTGACTGTTGCCGACTAGGCTCGCTTGATGATGTCGCCGGGGTTGTTGCTAGTAAATCTAGAGGTAGAGTTTGCAACCTCTGTTCTCTAAGCTTATTAAACTCAGTCAACCCTTCATCATTATATTTCATTCGAGCAAATTCTTTAGCCTGACCTATTGATTCGGCTGAAACGAATAGGTCGTCAAACATATCTTCTTTGTGCTCAAATTTTGTCAATTTGGCCTGTTCTGGTGCATTGTAGGCAACTTTCTTTGGATCATATGGCCTATTTGGGATAGTCGCCAGAGTTAAGGATTGAATCTTTGTGGCTTCCTTTTCTGCATGTTTGAGATCATGTAGAGTATAGACACCACACCTCAAGGGAAAAGAGGGCCAGCCCCTCTTCTTTTCTTTCTTGAGAGTCTGTGTAACACTCTCAACCGTAATCTGATAAGCGATTTCTCTTGCTAGCAGTTTATCTGGTATGTACAAAGGGAGAACATGTGGGTTGGCTTGGCTGCCAAAAAATATTATGTAGGTAAATCTCTCCTCTCCAAACCAACTCACTACCACTGTTATATCAAACGAAGCTTGATAGGAAATCTTGGGAATGGGTTTATCAAAAATAGAATAATGAATAGGCACCATAAAGCCATTGCAGATTTGGTACAGATGGTGCTTGTAAGAGGACTTCCATAATTTTTGATGGTATATGTGGATAGTCGTGGGATATTGTGGCGTCCACCTCCAGCCGAGCATGGGAAATTCAGAATTGAAACATAATGTATCTAAAATATATGCACTGTAATAGAATGGGAGAATTTTCCTTTCAGAGACGACAGTCTGATTTCTAAAATCAAGCACAGCTTGTGCTAATTTGTCAGAAAGGATGGTGGCCCAATCCATGATTATACTGTTGCATGCTACTTCCATTAGAGGAACCATTTCTATGGTAAAATTAGCAGAGTCATGCAATCCCGATAATCTACACATCATTATTCCAGCATAGCAATAAGGAGAAGCGAGAGAATCAACCGAGTACTTACTGGAAGATTCGTGTTTGTGCTTGGCCGGATTTTGTCTCCAATCCTGGATGGGTTCGGATTCAACTTCATTTTCATTTGCGAATTTCTCCAGGAACGCCTTATTATATATCTTCTCTGGCTCGGGCAAATGATACATTTGCCTTAGATCATCCGCCCTGAACGATCTGAAGATTCTTCCGTCTCTAGTGCTGAAAGTTCTATCCAAGATTGGGATTTCTTGAATCGCCCACCGCACTACGTCTGTGTATGGGAGGATTTGCTCCCTGGCCGCTATTCTGTGTAGGAAAGAGTCGGCTAAATCCTTGAGAGTACATTCAGACTTCCGAGTAGGATCCACAGTAGCTTCGACTATTGTCCTTATTGGTTCTTCTGCTTCAATCAGGTTGTAGGTGCCTTGCCAAGTAACTCTAACGAGACCTGTACATGTAGTATCAGATATCAAGCCCTTCTTTTTGTCCACGAGAGCTTGTCCTGCAGCTGGTGTAGCGGAAGCGCCTATGGTCTTCTTGGATTTCTTCCCCATCTTGCTTGAGCTTTCTCCTTTGGATGAATTCTGCACAGAGGCGCAAATATACGTAACACAGAGAAATAGCAATGAAAACTTGCAAGTGATGAGAAATATTGAGAAATGTGTAATAAGGGATTAGCTTTAAAAATGGGCGCAGACACAATCCATGGGAGGATCTTACAATTACATTAAATGGCTGTTTAAGACCTGCCACCCCTTAAATGCTCATTATACCATTATTCGGCCGAATGGCCCGTTTAAGCGTGTTGTGGACGTTTTGGCGGTTGAGCGCGGGTGAATGATTGCTTAAAAGATCAAGCTTTAAATATGAATGAATCATGATATCCCTCCATTTAACGACTTTTTTGAAATCCGCGCTATATCGTAATCGGGTGTCAGGAACACTTAAATCCTTACGTTGACAATTTTGAAATCCCGATCGCCGATAGCGAAATCGCATCGCATCGGGGGTGAAAGGGTTGGGGTGTTTTAAGACTGTGTAAAGATTACCGCCGATGGCCGATCGCCGATTGCGCATCGCGTCGGGGCTAATGGCATGGGGCGCTTTAAAATGTGCATGGAGTATTGCCGATAGCCGATAGCGATATCGCATCGACGGAGACCAATGTGCCACTTATTTGTGTTTTCTATGCCATTGCGATATGCGATCTTGCGATCGCTTTATCGCAATGATAAAAGATTGTTTTATTTGACCAAAAATGGGTTTTTAAAAGGTTTTATATAATGTCTTCATTTGGTTTGCGGACCTTTTTCAAATAATGAAGTATTGATACCAACTAACTTCTAAAGGGACCCATTTCATATGATGATTTAGTAAATAAATATGATATGAAATGGGGGGTTGTTATAGGGCACAACACAACAGTAAACATATTCTCTAACCAACAATTTATTTTGGAAATCATGCCTGAGACAAGACGTTATCCACCCAATCTTGGACCAACCGCTAACCCCCGCCCCCGAGCTAAGATGTTATTACCAAGAATTTGTAACCCCCCTGATTCCAAATAATGTCCCTTTTAACATTATTTCCCACCATATTTCCTTGGTGGCATCCCACCCTTCAGGGATCTGCTCACCCTACAACCTAAGATTTTTCTTTTTGTTTTTCCTCATAAAGCCTTCTTTTCTCTCTCGTGGTGATTTTATCAGTATTTATCTTCAACTAAATATATTTATTTAAGGAATTTTTAATCAAATATGATCCATAATGCATCTCATTTTTTTACTCCAATTTTTCTTTCCACATAATTTTTAGCCTTATTCATCAAATTCATGTATTTAATTACATCAATTGTCCTCATAATCAGTTCATCATGGCTCATCATCCAACATAATAACAATAGCATATACAAAATAAAATGTTTCTATTACAGTGGAGCGGTATTACACCTTATGAAAACTATAAAAGCTTGATAGCTTGATTACTTTAAAAAGACATATGGAAAAGTATCAAATTTTTTAAGTTGTGGAAGATAGGAAATAAAAACTCAATAAAAGTAAATATCATAGATTAACAATAGAAGCACATAAGTTCAGACTCTATGTTGGGCTTAACTCAGAAGGGACTTTATGTTAATCTTCACACCAATCCATTTGCAATTGGTATATAGACTTAGCAAGAGAACATATGAATAAACAAGAAAAACATTATCGAATCAATGATGCGGTGATCGTGTTTTTTACAAAAAGATTGATTTCCCAGAGGGAAATATGATAAATTAAAAATGAATAAATTTGGCCTTCATGAAATTTTAGAAAACTTTGGAAAGAATGTCCATCCTCTGGATCTACCAAGAGCATTGGTTGTGTCTTATATTTTCAACACTTTTCATCTTTATAATTATAATTAAGAAGAGAAAATAGATCGTATTGCACATTAATTGCCAAGTTAGGTGGTATATTTACCTAAAAACCCACGAACCATTTTAGATTATGCTCTGCTACTCTTTCCCCTGCTTCTCTTGATATTGTCGCCCAAAGCCTCACATAACCACTCAAAACCCTGTCATGACAAGATAGGTTGCATTAGTTAATGATACTTGAGATTTTAGATTGTTGTCTAAGTAAATGATTGAAAAAAAAATGGGCTTGATGTTACTTGAAGCTTAGATTTTTATTTAATAATTCTATCAGACGAACCAATTGGATTCACATTTCAAGATGAGCATATCGATAGCTTTGTGAAAGTTGATGCAATTTCCTAACCAATCGGACCAATAAAGCCCAAAAAATTCCCAACGCTTAGTCATATTTCAGTGTGAAATTCAAGAAACTAACTAAAAGAAATGAAGAACTATGTGTGGCATAGTATTATAACTAACCAGTAAACCATATGAGATTCAACCGATAATATAGGGATTCGTTACCTCTCAAACTGTCTGGGGTAACTACCTTATTTTTTAGCTTACTTGATGTTGAGGATCATTGGGGGTTGAGCCACCTTGCACCATGTCTCATGCCATAGATATACTTCAGTTGCCTTGAGACTTGTGGCTTGAGATTCCACACCTGGGATACACATGTAGATTTTATACTTTGACATATTTCATTCTGATGGTTTCATTAGTGTAAACTTACAAAGTCTCATTACACTAAGTACTAAAAAAAAATATTTTAAGTATCTCACCTTCAGTCTATTACATTGTAGCTATTCATGGCTTTTTCTTTCTCACGTAGGGGACTGCACATAATGGCATGGATAAGAGTTCTTCTCAAAGGAAATTCCTTACGACATAATTAAAACTTTAAAGTAATGATAATTATTTGATTTAAATTTATGAAACTAAATTAATTTGATATAAATAATTTTTTATTTAATGTTTAAATAATTTTCATTAAAAATTATTTATTTTCATTAAATTTAATATCTTCTTTATTTTTTATTCAATTTTAATGATTTTGAATAGTTTGAATGAGGTTAATATTTAAAAATCTGTATTCAATTTCTTTTTCTTAAATTACATGTTCAAATCTAGATGAAATAGAGTTAATATATCTTTATAAAATTTAATACTCAGATTGTTGCATAGAGGTGGATTCCCTTTCTCACAAATAAAAGAGTTTGATATAAAAAAAAATTGTCTAACTTTATTATGACCTCAAAGTTTTGTTTTTATTATTATTATTGTGGTAATATTTTTTATTGTTTTTTATTAAATTTATTATTTTCTAAATTTTGGATACAACTTTATAAACTTTCTATAATTTGAATGTGTCTACTTATTAAAAATATGTATTTTCTCTTAATAGATTACAGGTTCAAATTCAAATAAAATAAAGTATAAATTGAAACTGAAGTAAGATAGAGTATGTACATTTTCTTTAAACTTTAATAATGAAATTCCTACTTTAATTAGGTCTCTTATCCTATAAACAAAAAGATAACAAAAAGATATTGTATATCAACTAATGTAATATTTAACCTAATTGTAACTTTAAAATTATATTATTATAATATAAAATAATTTTTTAATTTACATTAAATTTAATATCTTTAGAATTTCAACATTAAAATTAATTATTTGTTTTATATATATATAGATAGATATAGATATAGATATATATAACTTCAATCAAATGTGAACAATAATTTAAATTTAGATATTCCTCTTGATTTTAATGGCTAAAATTATAATATTATATATATATAATTAATTATAATTTTAAATTTAATAAAAATAATTTAATTATATAATTTTTATATTATAAAAAGGTTATTTATATTTATATATATATATATATATATATATATATATATATATAATATATATATAATAATAATTAAAAATATAATTATAATATAATTAATTTTTAAAATTTTAATAAATAAAATATAGTATGAGATAATTATTTAGTTTTTTATTATAAAATGATATTTATCAATATTTATTAATTATTTAATATATATAATTACACTCCATTATTGATTAATTAATTTAATAATTAATTAATTAATGTGAAAAACTTGAAACAATATCACTATTATTATATAAACACACAATTTTATTTTCAGTGTATTTTATTTATTTAAACATTATATAAACGAAATGATAAAGGTTTTCAACTATGAATTATTATATTCACGTTGTAAAGTTACAGATTCCTATACTAAACTCTATGTTTATGGTCTTCGCATCATGTGTTTCTAGCGTTGATGAATTAATGAAACGACAATATGTAGAAAGAGGTCCAGATTTGGCTCGCTGTTGTTATTTGTGTTCACGTTCTTAATCTTATAGACTAAGTTCTTAATCTTATAGACTAAGTTATATAATGATGTTGTTAGACCAAACAATGCGCAGTGGAAATAAAAAATAAACATAAACATACAAACACAGCACATACAAAATCACAAAATCATAACACAAAGATTTTAACGTGGTTTACCCAACCAATCTGGGCTACATCCATCAGAATAGAGGCATCGGAAATCTTATTATTCAACAGGTGATTACAACAATTTAATTCTTCACACATACTCTCATCTCACCCTATTTTCTCTACACACACACACAATCCTCTACAGGATTGCATTTCTTATAGCTAGAATATAAAACTGAATCATAAATTCCCTCACAACAAATATAGGATGTATTAAATCCTCCTCAAAAAACACTGGAGCTAATATAGCAACTAATCCTATTGTTGTCACATACATGAGATTTTTCCAAAATTAATTAAACAGAAAATCTCAACAATCTCCACCTTGACAAAAATTAGCCTGATACCCTGTTCATTTATTATTTTTATTTTCTCTACAAGCCAAGAGAAGCCAGACACCAACGTAGCTTCTCTAACAAAACTGGTTTCGTGAACATGTCTGCACAGTTTTCCTTCGTATGCACTTTTTCAAGAGACACCCTTTTCAGTGATAAGTTGTCTTACAAAATGGTACTTGATAGGTATATGCTTAGATTTACTATGATAGGCCGGATTCTTAGCCAAATGAATTGCAGTTTGACTATCACAAAATAACTTGATGTTGTCCTGTAACCTACCAAACTCACCAATCAAACCTTTCAACCAAGCCACTTCTTTGCAAGCATGCAAAGTAGCTATGTATTCTGCTTCAGTAGTGTATAATGCAACAATATTCTGTAGCTTTGACATCCAGCTAATAGCTCCACCTGCAGGAGTAAAGACATACCCCGAAGTTGACCTTCTCTTATCCAAATCACCTGCAAAATTGGAATCAACATATCCACAAACAAATTCACTACTTCTCTTATAGGTGATACAATAATCACTTGTGCCTCTCAAATACCGAAGCACCCATTTCACTACTGACCAGTGTTTTTTTCTTGGATTTGCCATATACCTGCTGACAACCCCAACCGCATGTGAAATATCTGGTCGAGTACAAACCATCAAATACATTAAACAACCTACTACATTGGCATATGGAATTCGAGACATATATTCCTTTTCTTCATTTGTATTAGGACATAAACTTGAAGAAAGCTTAAAATGGGAAGCTAAAGGGACTGAAACAGGCTTCACATTGTTCATACCAAACATCAAGAGTATTTTCTCAATATACTTCTGTTGTGATAGCCACAACTTACCATTGCTCCTGTCTCTGAAAATCTCCATGCCCAAAATTTGTCTTGCTTCTCCTAGATCTTTCATATCAAATGTCCTAGCCATCTGAGCCTTTAACCTGTTGATCTCTGTTATGTTTTTGCTTGCTAAAAGCATATCGTCAACATATAACACTAAGATAATGAACATTCGATTACTTAATTTCTTAAAGTAAACACAATGATCATATTCACTTCTTATATAATTTTGACTCAACATGAAAGAATCAAATTTCTTGCTCCATTGTCGAGGCGGTTGCTTTAGACCATACAATGATTTCTTGAGCCTGCAGACAAATTTCTTGTTGCGATCTTGAACAAACCCTTCCGGTTGTTCCATGTAAATCTCCTCATCTAAATCTCCATGTAAAAATGCAGTTTTAACATCTAGTTGTTGTAACTCTAAATCAAGTAAGGCAACTAAAGCTAATACAATTCGAATTGAAACAATTTTTACAGCTAGTGAAAATATCTCATGAAAATCAATGCCTGCTTTCTGAGAAAAACCTTTCGTGACCAGCCTTGCTTTGTAGCTGTCCTTTGAACCATCAACACCCCTTTTGAATTTGTACACCCATTTACATCCCACAGTTTTTCTGTCTTTAGGAGTTATACAAGATCCCATGTGTCATTCTTGTCTAATGCCATCATCGCGTCCTTCATAGCTTCTTTCCACTTTTCACTTTTAGAACCTTCTACAGCTTCCTGATAGCACAAAGGTTCATCATCATTAGCGGTTAAAGCAACTGAAGTAACATAATCATCATACCTTCTAGGAGGACGTTTGATTCTCGTGGACAATTTGCTGATTATTATCTGTAGGAACTTCTTCATGATCTGCATCTGAAACATGTTCACGATCTACATATGAAACTTGTTCATGATCTACATCTGAAACTTGTTCATGACTATCATCTGAACCATGTTCATCTTGATCATCATCAGTATTTGAACTGGGTTCAAACTGAATGTGTTGAAGCTTAGATACATTATCCTGTTTCAATTTATCATCTACATCTGAATTTTCAAGTGAGGATTCATTAAATTTAACATCTCTATTAATGATGATCTTGTGAGTATTAGGATCCCACAATCTGTATCCCTTAGTCCCATCACCATATCCAACAGAGGTATATCTTTTTGATTTAGGATCTAATTTAGAACGTTGATGTTTTGGAACTAGAGCATATGCATCACAACCAAAAACTTTCAGTTTAGAATAATCACAAGGATGACCTTTCCATACCTCTTGAGGAATTTTGCATCCTATTGCAGTTGATGGTGATCGATTTATCAAATAGCAAGTTGTAGCAACCGCTTCTATCCACAATTCCTTCTACAAATTGGTGTTACTCAGCATACTTCTTGCTCTCTCTAAAAGAGTCCTGTTCATGCGTTCAACAACTCCATTTTGCTGAGGAGTATACACAGTGGTTTTATTTCTTTCGATCCCAGCTTCCTTGCAATAATTACCAAATTCTTTTGAAGTAAACTCACCACCATTGTCAGTTCTTAGACATTTAATAGTTCTTCCAGTGATGTTTTCAACTAATGCTCTAAACTGTTTGAAAACTATAAACATATGAGACTTCTTCTTTAACATGTAGACCGACACTTTTCTAGAGAAATCATCAATAAAAGATACAAAATATGATGAACCTCCATATGAGGTTGTAGGAGATGGACCCCAAACATCAGAATGGATATAATCAAGGATTCCCTTACTAGTATGTTTTCCAGTTTTAAACTTCTGCTAGCTTTGTTTCCCAAACAGACAATGTTTGCAGAAATCTAACTGATTAGACTTTAAATTAGGAAGTAACTTACGATCAGATAAAATCTTTAATCCTCTTTCGCTCATATGGCCCAACGTTTCATGCCATAAACGAATAGAATTACTGTCGCTTTCAGACACTGTAGAAACATGATCTGACTCTGTTCTTCCTTCTAACTGAAAAAGATTTACAACCTTCTTTGCTTTCATTACTAGTAAAATTCCTTTATAAACTTTCATTACTCCACCTTGAATAAAGGTTTTATATCCATTAGTGTCTGGTACTCCTAACGAAATGAGGTTTTTCCTTCGTTCAGGTACATGTCTTACATCAATTAAAATTTTATTTGTCCCATCAAACATTTTAAGCTGAATGGTTCCAATTCCCACAATGTTACATGTGACATCATTTCCCATGTAAACTACTCCATCATTGATTGGTTTATAAGTTTTAAACCTTTCCCTATGAATACACATGTGATTTGATGCACCAGAATCTAATAGCCAATGTTGATCATGACTAGACAAATCAACTGATAACACTTCATCACTCATACCTGTCTTGGATGCCGAACCTGTATTTGTCGTGTTTGCTTCTTTCTTCTCTGTTGAAGAGTCTTCTTTGGATGCTTGTTGTCTCTTCCAACAGTCCTTCTTCAAATGTCCCAATTTGCCACAAAACCAGCACTTTACCTTACTCTTCTTCCCTTTCTATTTTGAACGTGAGTCGTTGTGCTTACCGAAGCATCTTTCTCTAGAACGACCTCTAGCCATCATTGCTTCTGATGTAGAGGTTTCGGAATTTGACCTCTTCCTTGTCTCTTCGGACAACAAAGCTCCAACAACATCATCAAATTCAAGGGTTTCTGATATACATAGACTTATAGAAGTAACAAAACGATCCCATGACTCGGGCAACGAGCATAATAAAGTTATAGCTTTATCCTCTAATTCAAATTTATCTTCTATACTTCCTAATTGCACCAGGAGAGTATTAAAGACATTCAAATGATCAGTAATATTTGTACCTTCCTTCATGCACAGGCTGTACAATTGTCGCTTTAGAAGAATCCTATTGGTTAAGGATTTTGTCATGTACAGCTTCTCAAGCTTTGTCCACAAACCAGCAGCAGTTTTCTCTGACACGATGTTAAACAAAACATCATCCGCCAAACACAGTCGAATACCGCTCAGAGCTCTTCCATCCAATTCATTCCATTCATCATCTGTCATAGTGTAAGGCTGTTTGGATTTTCCCAACATTACCTTCGCCATGCCTCGTTGCACAAGTAGATCATGCATCTTCACTTTCCAGATTTCGAAGTTATTTTTGCCATTGAACTTCTCAATCTCAAAACGAGCACTTTGAGTTTTTGCCATGTTGTAACAAACAGAATCTCCAATTCCAAATTAAAAAATGCCTTTTCTTTATACTATAAAATGCCTCTGTCGTACCGTGTAATTACAATTTGAAAACAGAACAAAAAATTGCAGGTTTACCAAAAGGAAAAACTGCCTGGCACTCCTCGACAGCGGAAAACCCGCGCCTGAAACAAAAATAAATTGCCTGGCACTCTCGATGGTGGAAGACCCGCGCCTGAAACAAAATCCATGCAAGGCAGGAAATTGGCATGATTAACCCTTTCGTTTCCATGCCAATAGCCCTTTCTGGCGTGTTGGCGCGCTGGCGCGACTCTTACTGAATAAACCGCGCCAGCCCCTTCTTTAGCTAAAAATTGGCGCTGTTGTTCCAGCCAAAACTGCACCAATTAAAAAAGCTTCACTTTTTTTGTCTCTGTCACGCATACCAGCTCCACAACCAGAGTCATGTAGGTTATGGGCCCTCCATGCTTCCGCTGTGCCGCTCTGATACCAATTGTTAGACCAAACAATGCACAGCGGAAATAAAAAATAAACATAAACATACATACACAGCACATACAAAATCACAAAACCATAACACAAAGATTTTAGCGTGGTTCACCCAACCAATCTGGGCTACATCCACCAGAACAGAGGCATCGACAATCTTATTATTCAACAGGGGATTACAACAATTTTAATTCTTCACACATACTCTCAGCTCACCCTATTTTCTCTACACACACACAATCCTCTACGGGATTACATTTCTTATAGCTGGAGTATAAAACTGAATCATAAATTCCCTCACAACAAATATAGGATGCATTAAATCCTCCTCAAAAAATACTAGAGCTAATATAGCAACTAATCCTATTGTTGTCACATACATGAGATTTTTTCCAAAATTAATTAAACAGAAAATCTCAACAGATGTTGGATATCTTATTAACATGGTTGCATATCAAGAAAGCGAATACTTCCAATGTAGTTATGAAGGTCGCAATTATTATGGTTAATGGAGTTGTTGTAGTTGCATGATACGTTATATCTTTGCATAACCTTGATCAGTAAATAGAAATAATTCATTCTTATTTTCCCTTTTTGCATAATAAAGTTTTGTAGTCATTGCCTTTTTTTTTTAAGTTATTAATAATTCATTAATAATAATAATAATTAACTTAATAATAATAATAATTAATTTATTAATAATATTAATAATTAACTATGTTGTTTACTTTAAAATCATGTTTCTTTTTTAATTGAGATGGATATATTTATATTTAAAATTTAGATTATATGGTTAGAACTGTTTTACATCAAAAAAAATTCTGTATTTTTAGGGGTTTTTATATTTCAGTATATTTTGAAATAGATTTTCATTCCTTTAAGAGCCATGTGGATTATCACAGTAAGCCATGTGGATTATCACATTACTGTGGGATCTATCATAAACCCCATAAAACAAGTCTAAAATTAAAATGAAACTGCAATACATATAAAAACATTAACCCCATATATGGTGGCCTGGTGTCCTCATCGTTGCTTTTGTTCCCTCCACTCATTTTGGCTCCATCGCTTCCAACTCCCACATGTCCTTGCAACTAACCGTTGACCGAGTCTTGAATACCAACCATTATTTATCAATTGACCAAGTCTGGAAGGCCAACGATTATTTCCTTTACCTGAGTGAACATACTATTATTGATCAGGTCTAAATTGGAGGAAAGCAGGTTTGACTCCAACCTGACAATCTTCCACTCCAAGGATGCCTCTACACTCTCGAACTTGGCATCAATATGGTCTGCATTTGTCGTACAATCTTTCTCCAGCAATCGACCATCCACGTGAGGAGGTCGAGCCTACCCATCAATAATTTGAACTGGAATTCGATGATCCTTTTCCACCTAACCGAATTGATATCCATAGGCTGCCCTATTTGTGAAGTCATTCTCAGATCACTTAGAAAGACACAATTACTTAGCTTATACTCCGTGTTTGAGCCAATAGATGCCCCATATGAAGGCAAAGTTTCCTTATATAAGATTTTCTCCTAAGCTTCCCAGCTGCCTTCGAATCTCAACATTAATGCATACAGGTTCTTGATCTTTATGCCCATTAAGTATTCGTCATACCGAAGGGACCTACTCAACCAACCGTGCAACCAATTTGCTTTAGCACGAGGAAAATGTTTGTTCCATCTCTTCGCCATCAAAAATCCTGTGTGAATTTCAAAACTCCCAAACACAAGAAATAAGCACTTGTGTACGAAGTGCTTAAGCAGAGGTATGTATCTCGTTAGGGATTGCAGTGCATCGCCTTGGGATTCCAAGAGATCACCAAGTGGTAAATGCTCTTGATCCTTCATGCACCTATCCCGCATGGAGTCCATTACACCTCTCATCATGTATCAGATAGTTGCATCATTGATGGCTATGTGTTCCATCCAAACAAATATTCCTCTATCGTATGGGAGAATGACCCTTATCACTACGATTTATTTCACATGTTCCCACTCCCAACAATGATCGGCAGTTAGCCATCTCATCGCCTTTTTGGTTGACCCGACGAGAACATGGAAGAATGAGAGCTCATCAAACTTATTCAAATAATAATTAATCATTTTAACTATGGAGGAGCTTCAGGGATCCAAACTTTCATTGTGGTTTAAAACATTCGGATGACCATGAGTGAGACCCCTTCTGTAACGTCCTAAAGTTCCACCTGGTTGTGCGACGTGGTTGGGCGTCGGGCGACCTGGGCGCATGCACGGGCGAGCTGCGGTTATGCGACAGTTTGCGACAATATGCGACGAAATGAAGTAACAACGATATGCGATGGCGTTTATACCCTCGGTTGAACGACTTGCGATGTGGTTAGAGGCCGACTTAACCATGGAGCGATTGGGCATTGGAGAGGGGTGTGCAGGCGTTGGTTGGGCGGTCGGCTGGGCAGCCCACCCACACATTATGGTGGATATATATTGAATGCATTTGGAGAGCATTCAATCATCGAAAATCATTCGATCATCACATCTTCGCACAAGGGAGAGGTGCAGATCTGCAGTGCGCAAGTCTAAGGTGGAAAAGGCGCAGTTTTAAGGATGCACCCGTTCTTGGGTGATCGTGCACGGTGAAGTGCTTTCGTGGGTGAAGGTGCGGGCAAAGGTGTGCTCGGTAGTCGAGTGAGGCGTGCACGGTGAGCATGTGGCTTCCTATTTGTGTAAAGACTTGGCGTGGGTGTCTTGGCGACTCAGGTGAGCGCCCGCCCATCATGCAAGTGTGCACGGAGACTTGTTGGTGTGTTGCGTTGTGAACGGAAGTGGGTATCGGGTAGAGGCGCCCGTGTGTGGCGACTTGGAGGCGTGCCCAAGTTGGTCAAACGACACGACCGTGAGACGAAGGTTGGAACCAGAGGTCGTAGAGTTGGGCAGGCGGTACTACGTGTTGTTCACACAATTTGGGCATTTGTCAAAGGTTGGCAAGTGGAACTGCGTGTGGGCAGGTATACACGGTTTGGGCGTTTGCGACCAAAGGAAGAGCGAACTAGCAAAGACGTGCGATGAGGTGAACGATGGGTTGGAGAGTCGTGCTGCGACCGTGCGGAGGTGCCGACGAGCTAGGCAACCGAGTTTGCCGAAGTTGGAAATTTGGCTAAGTATAATTTGGGGTTTCCCAAGGACTTAGTCTGTACTTTGTAAAAGTGAAAAAATTATATATATTGATATTCGGGCAGACTCATATTGTAGGGAGTTGCCCCTCCCTTTATACTGTTGTGCATTTCTCTTGTTTAATGCTGTTGATAATGAATGTGTATGGGCGTTCATTGGTATAAAGGCACACTAATAATACTTGGTAACGAAAATAAAACTAAGTATGGAATTTTAAGGCAAAGTCCATGAACATAAGTATTGGTGAAAAGAAAGTGTTCGGTGGTGCCGCACCTCGCTATAAGCAGTTGGAAGACTACCACATGTGTAGGGGCGTGAAAGTTGGTATCAAAGATCGGTTGGAGTTGGTGTTAGAGCATGGTTGCTCGTGACAAAGTGCAGGTGTGGATGCACTTGACAGTTGATGACAGTGGAAGCAGGCACTTGCAGGTGAAGGAAGTTGGTTTCACATACATGTGGAACAAGGGCTGGTTCATGGTTGCAGGGAACTTGGTGAAGCTGGTGAATGGTGAAACAGGTTTGGCAGAGGTGAAGCTTAGTGCTTGGACCAAGCTAAACGACAAGGCATGGAAAGTTTGAAAGGATGCGAAGGGAAGCTCTTGCTCACCTTATACAGGTTGAAGCGGTTAAAAGGAGAGAATCCCCAGATTCGAAAGGAACTTGAAGTCTTAAGAAAGAATGTTGAAGACGAACTTCTTCAACTTGCTTGGACAATAGAGCAAGGTGAAGTTGCAGATTGTGCTATCAAGGAAGAGGAAGCCGTGATGACCGAGGATGTTGCAGATGTGACAATGATGGAGGAAGAACTTGAGATTGATCAAGTTAGACCAGGATCGTGCAATTTGCAGACATGGATGGATGAGGATACTCACATGGAGTAGACTCATGATGATGAAGTAAGTATTGGTACTTGTGTTTCACTTGAGCATTTGGTAGATGGACTGTATGCAGGGAAGGGCAAAGCCAGTTTGCCGATGCTAGGGAGCATCTTACCATGGATGTTTATGATGAGACCTTGTATGGACAAGCAAGGATTGTTGATTGTGGCAGGACTTATTGGGGTTGTTTGTGACCTTATGGTAGAAGGTGCAAAGGCCCGTGACAAGGGAGGAACATGATGATCGTTGTGGAAGATTGGGTCGTGCTTTAGCCACATGGAGAATTGGCTAAGTGCCCCGCATGACTCATGGACAGATTGGAGGGCAAACACTTGAGGTATGATGATGCTTGGGTGGACTTCTCATGGCTGAGACCAAGAGATAGTCTTGGTGGAACCTTCAGTGGGGGGAGCTATGATGGAAGGGACTCGTGATGATGATGATATGGTTGAGTGACCAAGACCAAGAGATAGTCTTGGTGGAACCTCCAGTGGGGGGAGCTATGATGGAAGGGACTCGTGATGATGATGATATGGTTGAGTGACCGAGTTCACTAGACCGAATATAGCAGACTTGGATGAGGATGACCAATTGTTGTGATGGGTCTACTTGGTTGGACTACATGGGCAACTTAGTCATGGGCATCAGGTTGGAGACATGGAGCATGGCAGTCTTATGTAGGGACATGATGCAGGAGCACTTGTAGAGGTGTCACTTATGGGCATCCAATGAGGAGTGCCAAGGCAGGATGTTGTGCAGATGGAATTGCTAGTGTGACATGGAGACTTATTACTTATGAGCCGATGGAGAGGTTGTATGCTATTGTGCAACAAGACCATGGACTTGGATGGAGTTGTGAGCAAACTGTGGAGAATTCCTACTACGTGGAGAGCTGAGGCATCTTGCAGAGACCTTTGGCCCGAAGCTTGTATGCTTGCTGAGATGTTGGTTGGAGATGGCTCATGGAGCTCATGATGACATGAGGTTGTGACTTTTAGGGACTTCATACATGGTGGAATTAGAGGATTTGATGCATTGAGGAGCCGAGGTCAGAGACTTTGATGTAGGATGGGGTGCATAATTTCAAGTACATGTATGGGAATGGCTTGGAAGAGTGACTTGATGTGGAGGATCGATATGAGACACTTTGAAGTGATGGAGTTACAACGATGATGATGCCTTGGTGACTACACTTGGGCATGGGTTGAGCCGAGACTCAACTACCTTTTGACATGGGAGCTGATTGATCTATGATCATGGGCAGCACATGGATAGATGAGACAGGTGTATACTTGTTTCTATGGCTGACTTGAGGGATCACACATTGCAGATATGATGGAGGATGCTTCATGGACCTGGAGGTGACACATCGAGAGCCGGTTTGATGAGATGGACTCTTCATATGGAGGAGATACACATATGGATGATGTTGGGATAGAAGTCGCTGATTTCATGTAGCACATTAGTACCAGACATCATGGACAACATGTTGCAAATGAGATGAGGACTACTTCATGGACCTAGGCATGGCTTACTTATATGGAGATGGATTCTTGATCAAGTTGATGATGTGATAGGATGTTCTAAGAAACGACTGATGGTGGCATGACGATGTGCATTCTCATGGTTTGAGCGTGATAGGTGGACTGATCACCCGACTAGTTCAAACATGGGGTCCGGAAGTGTACAGAGATGTGTTAGTATTTGTTGGAGTATCATGGCAGCAGTTCACATGATGACACATGATGAGGTCGACACTAGATGTTGCAGTGGGCATGTAGCTTGGATGGAGGAACCAGCCTTCCACAATGGAGAGCAGCATGTGGAGACTGTGACAGGGTGATCGATGACCATGGATTGAGATGATCTTTGATGTGTGACATACCGATGAGGTGTATACCTTGGTATGATGATCTTAGTGACAGATGGTTGCCGAGGCGAGACATGATGGAGACGATGGTTCTACATATGTTGTAGGGATGTTTACAATATGTGGAGGAGTTGACATCATGGATATTGATGATCTTGGTGGATGGCTACCAGGATGATATGTTGTCGAGGACGACAACGATTTCAGGTGGAGGAGGATGTAACGTCCTGAAGTTCCACCCGGTTGTGCGACGCGGTTGGGCGCCGGGCGACCCGGGCGCGCGCATGGGCGAGCTGCAGTTATGAGACAGTTTACGACAATATGCGATGAAATGAGGTAACAATGATATGCGATGGCGTTTATACCCTCAGTTGAATGACTTGCGATGTGGTTAGAGGCCGACTTAACCATGGAGCAATTGGGCATTGGAGAGGGGTGTGCAGGCATTGGTTGGGCGGTTGGCTGGGCAGCCCACCCACACGTTATGGTGGATATATATTGAATGTGTTTGGAGAGCATTCAATCATCGAAAATCATTCGATCATCACATCTTCGCACAAGGGAGAGGCGCAAATCTGCAGTGTGCAAGTCTAAGGTGGAAAAGGCACAGTTTTAAGGATGCACCCATTCTTGGGTGGTCGTGCACGGTGAAGCACTGTCGTGGGCGAAGGTGCGGGCGAAGGTGCACCCGGTGGTCGGGTGAGGCGTGCACGGTGAACGTGTGGCATGCGATTTGGGTAAAGGCTTGGCGTGGGTGTCTTGGCGACTCAGGTGAGTGCCCGCCCATCGTGCAAGTTTGCACGGAGACTTGTTGGTGTGTTGGGTTGTGAATGGAAGTGTGTCTCAGGTAGAGGTGCCCGTGTGTGGCGAATTGGAGGCGCGCCCAAGTTGGGCAAACGACACGACCGTGAGACGAAGGTTGGAACCGGAGGTCGTAGAGTTGGGCAGGCGGTACTACATGATGTTCACATGATTTGGGCATTTGTCAAAGGTTGGCAAGTGGGACTGTGTGTGGGCAGGTATACACGGTTTGGGTGTTTGCAACCAAACAAAGAGCGAACCGGCAAAGACATGCAATGAGGTGAATGACGGGTTAGAGAGTCGTGCAGCGACCATGCGGAGGTGCCGACGAGCTGGGCAACTGAGTTTGCTGAAGTTGGAAATTTGGCTAAGTATAATTTGGGGTTTCCCAAGGACTTAGTCTGTACTTTGTAAAAGTGGAAAAATTATATATATTGATATTCGGGCAGACTCATATTGCAGGGAGTTGCCCCTCCCTTTATACTGTTGTGCATTTCTCTTGTTTAATGTTGTTGATAATGAATGTGTATGGGTGTTCATTGTTATAAAGGCACACTAATAATACTTGGTAACGAAAATAAAACTAAGTATGGAATGTTAAGGCGTAGTCGACGAACATAAGTATTGGTGAAAAGAAAGTGTTCGGTAGTGCCGCACCTCGCTATAAGCGGTTGGAAGACTACCGCAGGTGTAGGGGCGTGACACCTTCTACCCTTAAGTACTTGATTCTTAAGTACTTACTTGACTCTGAGGCAATGTCCCCTTCTACCCTTAAGTACTTGATTCTTAAGTAATCTAAAAACATCAAACAATTATGAACATCATTCACATAATATCTTATTAAAACAACATCACTCATAAAATATTTTAATAACCAACAATTAGAATATTATATCATTAAACCAAAATAATTCATTATCATATTTATTAATAAACATGCAATCAACAATGCATATAAATATTAAGCATTAATTATATTTTCAATATTTTAATCATACAAGATTTGAACATTAGAGTCAATACTAAAAATTAAACATAAAAATCTTGTAATTATCAAAAACTAATTATTTTTTTTTGCAAAAAATTGTTAGTGAATTAATAATGATTGATAATACTACGTTTCAATTTCATCAATAACCATAAAAACAATTATCAAGATTTAATTATCATTAATAAAATTTAATAAATATTAATAAAATCAATAAATCAAAAATCTGTTTCATGGGTTTATCAAACTTGTGGGCTCCATGCATTCCTATCCCAATCCTTTCCCCTATTTATCAGCCCATTAATCTCTAACTGATTCACTCATCTGAGTTTGATGATGGACCACGAAGGTCGGTTCAAAACGTTGATTAGAAAAAACACAGATATGATGAATCCGAAAGATATTACCACACAAAATGCAAATCACAGAAGCCTCAAATCAACTACTTCCTTGATTCTGAGGCAAGGTCAAGGCCTTTCTATAATGCAAAGATCTCGGACTTATAATTAGTTGCTATTCTTATTTTTTACACAAATTTTGTTACGTAATGTTCGTCGGAACAACTAATTACCTCTCTCTAGCTCCTACCACCCTCATCTTTTTCTTATTTTAATTAATGATATATATAATCTTTTTATAAGAAAACATATATAATTGTCATTATTTCCTAAATGAAATATAATACTTATTAATAATATTATTAATAAACTAATAATAGTAGTAGTAGGAGGAGGAAGGAAAGAGATAACCAGCCATATATTGGGTATTTAATGCCCTCATAGCAGCACGCGACTTAATGCGATAACACAAGAGCGGGTAAATTCAGCATTAAATAATATTTGCCCGCTCCCATGTTATCAAGCTAAGTTGCATGCTGCTATGAGGGCATTAAATACCCAATATATGGCTGGTTAGCTCCAGCTGTAAGAGGAAGGGAAGTTAGCCCTTTACGTGTAATGCTTTCGCTTGGAACAAGATAGTGCTTAAAATGTAAAACTTACTAGGGAGGGAAGAAATCAATCAATTCCTTTCGCTCCAAATTATAGGTGTTCGTTAAAAAAAAGGGGGTGCAATCGTAATAAGAGTGTTGGTAGTATTTTATGGTTTATAATGATGATATTGTGAGGAAAAGTTAATATTATTATAAAAAGTTTAATGTTAAATTAAATATATTTATTGTGATTTTTTTTAAGCATACTTTATCATTTTTTATTAATAATAAATTTCAAAATAAATTTTAATAATATATGTTATATGATTTATTAAAGGATTTCAAATATTTATATTATATATATTGAAATTATAATTATTTTACATTTTATAATAGTTATCAAAATTTAATCATTTTGTCTCTATAATGTTTTAGTGATACAAACAAAAACCAAATAAATATGATGTTGATAATAATATATTGATAGTGAGTGATTTAATTAATAAAAACATATATTTTATTTTAAAAGATTAGAAATTCAGTTTAAGAGACAATAAAAGTATAACCTTAACTTAAGTTATTTTGAATTATTTATAGGTTAAAACTAAGATAGGTGTTATCCCATAAAAAAAAATGAATAGATAGAGACATAATAATTATTTAAATATTAAACTCAATATGTGTTTTAATAAAAAAAATTCCTATATATGTCAAACTTCAATGTGTATAGATATAATATTAAAATTATCAAACTATGAGTAAAATAATTCAAATACAATAATTATCTAAACAAATAATAATATTTATACATTTTATAATATCTAATACGTTTAGAAATATATATATATATATATATATATATATATATATATATATATATATATTTATAATTTAAAAATAAAAAAAATAATATTTATATTTAATAAAAATATTAAAAAAAATTTATATATATAATTTATTAATTAAATATATAACATTTATATTTATAAATTAAAATAATGTAAAAGTCATTACACTAGAAATTGAGTTTGAGTGGGGAAAATACTCATCATCTATTATCTCTCCAGATATACATTTTGAATTTCAAAATTATAATATTTTGAAACATATTTCAAAGGATTGTAATATATTTTAAATATCTAATGTAGAAATTGAGTTTGAGTGGGGAAAATACTAATCATCTATTATCTCTCCAGATATACATTTTGAATTTCAAAATTATAATATTTTGAAACATATTTCAAAGGATTGTAATATATTTTAAATATCTAATGTCGTGGGGACATGGGAGATGTCCCTCCCCTGTTAGCAAGAATTACTACAAAGACATTGAATGACCCCGATGGAGTTTCCTTTATCTGCACTCTATTCAATTACTACCGAGGCAGCGAGATTGGCGCCGAGGTTTACAAATCTGAACCCTACGCATTTACCAAAACGATTATTCTGCGTGTTTCATCGCCTTTGTCTTCACTCCACAAATGTTGCGCACTCTATTTTGTTAGGTTGTTGCACTGCATATTGATTACCATGAAAGATGAGGAACCCGGTTTCATTAAAATTAGAATTCTGTGATCGTTGGTGCACATGAAGAGTGCTTGACGAAGACGGGGAAAACCTGTTACCGGACGCATGTGAAATGGCAGACATGGGGACCCTCGCAATAAGACAGGCTACTTACCATCCATATCTGTATTAGTCATTAAAACAACTCTGCTATAGTAGGAGAAGGTTTTAAATTATTTATGAGTATTATGGGAATTTTGATGAAGTTAATTTGCTAGGGTCATTAATAATTTATGATAGAAATTTTAATATAACATATTTTAGTGTACAGATTAATTTTTATGTATGGAGTTTTGGATAGATAATGATTAGGTGTTTTGTTAATGTTTTTTTTACATTATAATGTTATTTTATACATAACCATCATGTAACCTCACCAATGTTAAATTTAAAAAACAAAAACTCTATCTCATCAATCCCAAACTTAAAAAACAAAAACTCTCTTATTTTATGTTTAAAAATTATTTTTTTATAATAACAACTATATTTCACTGCTCCCAAATTTAAAAACCAAAAACTATATTATTTTATTCTTAAATTTTATTTTTTTTATAATAATAATTTTAATATCTCACTTACTAGAATTGAACCTAGTCGATAGGGTAATAATATTTCTTCTAACCACCAGAGGTAAATTAGTTGAAAAATAGACTTATTGTTATGTGGAATGGCACTTTATTTGGAAAGTTAATTTCTAAAAAACTTATTGTTATGTCTTAGATATATAATTCCGAATGGCACTTTATTTGGAAAGTTAATTTCTAAAAAACTTATTATTATTTCCTAGATATACAATTCCGTAAATAGAATATTTTCATGTCCATTTTAATTTTAAAAAAATATATATACATATATATATTAATTTTTTTTATAAATAAAAATAAAATAATTTCATTTTTTTTATTAATAAATGTTTTAGATTTTCTAATTTTAAAAAAATGTATAATACTAATACATAAATATTTTAATGTTTAAAATTATATATATATATATCTATATATATATATCTATATATATATATATAACTTTTTCCCTACTTACTATTAAATAGAATTATTAAATTATACATTTTAAATAGTATTGAATTATAAAATATTTAATAAAAAAAATGAATTTAATATAAGGTTGATGTGTGATATTTTAAACTCTAATAGGAAAAATAATTTTATCTCAATTCATAAAGTATCATTCGAAATGTTTTTACTTTAAATAATTTGGTCACTTTTAAAATAGGATAAGACGAATTTATTTTTTTTATATCTCCAATTTCGTTAACGATAGATGTCAAAATGAGAGTGCATTTTATTTTACTACACATCAATCATGCTCCACCTCCATAAGACTAAGTTTGGTAACCTTGCATGCCTACTATGTGTGTATGGGGTCGCAGCCTCGTCATTTTAAGTTTGAGACTTTTATATATATTATTTTTATATGTTCATTTTCGTAACCGATTTTTTATCCCTAAAATTGTAATTTAAAAAAATCATAATGATATGTAACCTATGTTTTGTTTTTATGTGGTTTATAATATAATTAATGTCGGTATGAATAAAGGGTTGGGTAAGACTCAAATTATAAGAGCTTTTTAAAAGAGTCACGGAGTTATTTGTTATTTTGAGATAGTATTAGAAAGTATGGTTACATTTATGATTTTATGATCAGTTTTGTTTTTTTTGTTTTTTTTTTTTATAAAGAGGTTGAATCTATCAATAAAAAGTGAATTTTGTTTTATTATTAGATAAAGATGACTTACACAATGGATTTGTTTAGAGTTATGGGAGGACTTTGAGGTAGTGATCAAATGTGTGGTTGCAACAATATGGATTACATTAAATGATCTTGTAGGATATGCACATATAAGTGGACCAAATCTCATCTCATTGTTGTTCAAAAACTTTAGAAACAATAACATTTTCACCATTCCACATTTTATGTCCTACGAGACCCTTTTCTATAGCCATGGGGTCATCTTGAGAGAGTGGTTGTCACATAGTAAGTCCCTTAATGCCTATTTAATTATATGAGATATCTCGATTTAACCTCGAAGGCTAATTTATAGAGATGGGGTTGTCAAATTCCTTCTTACTTTAACCATCTTAAATCTCTTTTCTAACACCACCATATCTTTTTCTCACTAAAATTTTTTCAATGATATAAATTTCATCGAAACTTGAGCTATCAACACAAGGTTATGATTATCTAAAGATATATCCACCAAGTGCCTCATAAACATTTATACCATTGCCACATGGCAATCCTTTTTCCCCAATGTCCCCTTATACAACACCATCCTGACATGCCATGTTGAATTTCCAATGTAGAATGTCATTTTAGAACATTATAGAGTTTTGTCAATATTAAGAGGAAAATCCTATGGTCAATATCGTGACCTCCTAAGACCTAATTATCCATTACCTTGAAAATAGATTATGTGCATTCCTAACAGCAGATTTCTCAACCTCGTGATACCCAATTAGCCAATATATTTAAATCGAACAAAATGAAATACCAAGAGCCTATATCTCGACCTTTCAATATTCAATCACTAAAAAATCCAATGAACATATTTCTTTCTTGGGAATTTATCCATTAGTCAATATATTTCCTATTAACTACATCAATAGGCCACCAGCTATTGTGGGAATACTAAAAGAGTCTTCCATAGCCCTTAGACTATTTGATTAACAAACGTTCTTCTATGTTAGTTGACATTTCTATTCATTGTGCCACACGACCACTTGACTGTTGGCCCACCTGAAAAAAACTCCACTCAATACGATCACCTAATCCAGTAATGAATGTAAATAAATAGGAATAATCTCTATTAGTTTACAAATTCTTTGAGATCTCTCAGTGTTTGGGTATTGTGTTGGAGTTTATTGAATGTGTTACCCTATACCTGACAACATGATACATTGACAACTTAACCTCTTGTCCTTCCGGAGTTAATATCCTTTTCAAAACGCTCTTGTTCAAAAAAACCCTGATTGGAGCATATTACCATGGGATAGGGATAAATCCTCCAATCTGCATATTTCCAAAACATCCACTAACAACCTCAAAAATTCAAAGGGTCATCCCCAAAATTCTAAATATTCCACTAAAGATCCCAAGCTAATTTCATATGGTTTAAATTGACTCTAATAGTGCATAAATATTTTCCAAATATTTTTTAACACGTTTACATCCTTTATAGACTATGAAGGCATCACACAACACTACCTTTAGCCTAACATATCCATAAAGGAAATATAAAATATGGTAAATGACCAAATCTTCTGAACATCAATAAACTAAGATGAAATATGCTCACACCTTTGGAGTAAAAATTTCAACATCGTGCTCTCATATCCAAATATTACAAGAAAAGGGTTATCCTTCTAAATTATGTCTAAGGTAGGTCTCTCATCACTGAAAAGCTATCGAGTCTTATCATTCAAAAACAAAGACACGATCATATTTGTTTCTTGTCATAATTGGCTTGGTAAAATCCATACATAATAAATAATACGTGAAGGGCCTTAGAGCTCAGCGTCAAATTAGGCATTCACTTTAATAAACCCCGAATACCATATTCATCATAGGTAACTTGTTTCAAAGAACACACACACACACAGAATTCATTCATGATAGAAGTAATAGTTAGCACCTAAGAGACAATATAGAGCACATTTATCTCATCACTTATACATATTCACTAAACCTACATAACAACTTCTAGCTTATCATTGCAAACATGCACAGTAACAAGCATGGAAAGAATCATGAAGCATTAAAGAAAAAAATTATATTATTAGCAAGGAAATAGATACACTTATCCAATTCACTTAAACTTGGTAGAAATTGAAGGAGGAACCACTCTCCACCCAACCACATGGAATGATACATTGTACATTTATTGTAGCTAACAACCTCAAAGCCAAACTCAATTCCTTAATAGGATGCTTCTCTCAAGGTTCTATGGATTTCAAATAAGTGCTCTAGAAATTAATGCAACTCTCCTTCAAATATAGGAAATAGGATTCTTCTTTTCAATTACAAATATTGGGGCTATTAACACTAAAAAGTATGGAAACCATTAGCCTACACAACAAAAATGGGAGCCATTCAATGATATATTAGTCCCTCAATGTCTGAATAAGGAAAACCACCCAAAATTTCCCCATATCCTTCTATCTCAAGTTGAAGGATTCGTCACTAATTTTCTTAACCAATTTAACTAGAACAACAAATCTACATTATTTTTTCTATAAAGAAATGGGTTCATTATGAAAACCTTTCTAGAGCCACACTCACAGCCTCACACGTTGTTCAACTTTTGGTCACAAGTTCCAATGGTTCACTACCACATATTCTCTAGCCTTCTCACACCACACTTGCATTCCTTGATTGGTTTCTCCTCACTTATTTCTCCACTCTTCCTCACTGTTTCCTATAGATATATATATATATATATATATATATATATATATATATATATATATATATATATATATATATATATCTTCTCCATACACATTACGTGACATGATGAGATATGGCCCCTCCTCAAGTTGTATTGTTAACCAGAAGTATTTAGAATGGGTACATAGGCCATACTCTTAGAGAAGTTTAGTATCACCCCCCTTCATTATTTTAATAATTATTATAGGTTGGGTGGTTGAACTTCCAAGTTAGTTATTTGGGCAACTAATGGAGGTAATTTAGGAAACTTTCCAAATCCCCCTTACATCTTTCCCCTTAGGAATCAAGTTGCATGTTGCCTTGTCTTTTCTTGATATTTATAAATATATGAAATAATAATGAAAATTTACATAAAATTAAGTCTAAGAAAGTACCAATACTATTTAATCCAACATTCTCAATCTTAGTCACATATTACAAAACTTTTTGTTAAATAAAGGGTGTTACTATCCCCCCGTCTTGTTAAACAAACATTTTTCTCTATCTTCTACTATTCATAATAGAAGCTTTGTCTAGAAAAATAATGGGGATGCCATTTTCATGGTATCCTCCAATTCCCATGTTGCCTCATTTACTCCTAAGTATGTCCATTACACCTTTACAACCACAATGACTTGGTTCTAGAGAAATTTCTCCCTCATGTTGAATATGCACTAAGGCTCTTGTTGAAACTCTCATTTAGGATCCACCTATATAAAAACCAAATCAATAATATCATTATCATTATGAAAATATTTCTTAAAAAAATATATGGTACTCATTACATACATTTATGGTCCAAGATAGCGGAAGTATGCCACTGGACCCATCCTCTTTAAGATCTCAATGGTTCAACAATAATGTGGTTCCAACTTAGCACATGATCCCACTTTCAAATAAATTTTCTTAGGTTTGATCTTGTGATACACGTGATATCCAACATGAAATTTATTATTATTTATGTTTCAAACTGCATATCTCTTCTATCAATCTTGTGCCACTTTCAATTTATGCTTGATCTTTTCCATTTCCTATTTTATTTATTTTAACATCTCAAGTCCAAGTGTAACCCAATCCATTGGATTTTCCTAGTTAATTGTAATGTTACATTTTTTCATATAATGTTGCAAAGGGATTGATTTTAGTGATTATAGAGATATGTATAGAATTTTTAGTAAACTTGACATCCTAATGAAATATGATTTTCTTAGGAATGCCATGCAACTTAGAAATAATCTTCATAAATAACAGTAAATATTGATTTATTTATAGGTGGAATTCATATGGATAAAGTGATATTTCTTGCTCAATTTAACCACCACAACCATGACTGCACCATGTTTCTTGGTCTTCATTGGTAGATCAGTGATGAATTCCATAGATATGACTTCCTACTTCCATTCTGGAATTTGTATTTGTTACAACAACTTTGTTGGATTCTTTTTTTCAACCTTAACTTATTGACATTCCAAACATTTAACAACATATCTAGTAATTTATATCTTCATTCTAAGCCCATAATGTAACTTACATATGAACTTGATCATCTTTTGATAAACATGGTTACCAGAAAATGGCCTTTTATAGAGTTTGTCTATTCTAAGCCTCTTGAAGTCTACTAAATTTGGTATGTACAATATACCCTCATAAGCCAATAAGCCATATTTTGTTAGTTTATACCATTCTCTAATTGGCCCATTGGGCTCTTTCTCCACACATCAACTTAAATTCTTCAATTGTTCATCACCTTATAGGGAAAATGTAATTATTTCTTTTATATAGGATTAAGATATACGAATTTTTTCCATATGTATTTTTTACACTCTCCATCTAAGTGCAATTGTTACTCAATTTTCCTTTCCCTTAATATGTTGGATGTTAAAATAAAATTCACTAATGAAATCCATCTACCTAGCTTACCTGGAAATCAATTAGGATTGAACAAACAAATACCTTATTCCACTATGACCTATCATTACTACAGATTTTCTCCCGTGAATGTATTGCCTCCATATATTTAAAACTTGATCAAGGGTTGTACGTTCTAAATCATGTGTTAAATAGTTCTTTTTATGCTCATTTTATTTATTGGATTTATAGTTGATCACATGTACCTCTTTCATGAGAACTCTATTAAGTCCTTCCCTACAAAACAATCTAAGAAGTGTTTTTTTGGATCCACGATCTTGAAGTTGCAGGAATTCATTTAAATGCACTTCAACTATTAAAAGCTTGCTACACACTCTAATTTCTAATTGAATTTTTATTCCTTTATTTTTAATTGAAGTAATTGAATGTCCAATCCGTAAAAAACCTTCAGTAAACCTCTTACAATATCTTCCCTATCCCGATGAAGGATCTGACTTTTGATGCATTTCAAGGGACATGAAATTACATGATTTACTTGATCTTCATGTAATCTACTCCCACTCCTTCTAAAACGACTTGGCCGAAATAGGGAACTCATGATGGAAATAAATCACTTTTAATAAACGTGGCATAAAGTGAGTTCTCCCTTATCACCTATAATACTGTCTTGAAGTGTTCTTCATTCTCCTCCTTCATGCTTAAATACAATAATATTTCATTAATACATACCAAGAAAAATGTATCTAAATACTTGTTGAGGATACTATTTATTAGGAATATAAAGGTAATTTATGCATTTGTTAGTCCAAATTTCACAACCAAAAACACATAGTGCCCATGATTATTCTCGAATAAGATTTTTTTAGATATCCCCATCCTTAATCCTGACATGGTCATATAAAAAACTCAATTCTATATTTTAAAATACTATGGATCTTCTCATTTTATGAAAGATGTCATGAATTATAGGAAATGGATGCCTCATATTGATGGTCATCTTGTTCAACTATCTATATTAACTATATAGTATGATGGTAATGTATTTACTTGTAACAAAGTATTTTCACTCCCCATTGAGACACATTGGACTTGATGTACCTCTTGTCCAACATTTGTTTCAACTATATCTTATATTCCACAATCTCAGGCATGCTCATTCTACAAGGAACCATAGACATAGGCACTAATCGTAGTGCAAGTTCTATTGAAAAATTGATGTCTCTTTTGGGATGTAATTATGATTTCCTCATCAAATACATCCATCTAATCATGTACCACCACTTGGTATTCAATTTTAATATTCTTATCTTTAGTTAAATTCGTCACATGTATAGCATATAATGGATATGCTTTTCTATAATATTTATTCAATCATAGATTTGTTATTTGTCTCATAAACACATGATTTGGAACTCATTAAAGTATCCATTTCTTTATTTTATCATTTTCACAATCCAAGGTTTTATTGTAGTAATCTGGATTATCCTTATTCATTACTAGTGAACCTATGTCAATCCATTTGTCATATGATGTTAAAGGTAACACATTCAAGGTGGATTGTGTATGGAAATCACTAATTTCACACTAACATGCCTTTATGGATTCTATCACTTTTTGATTTATCATTGTAGCTAGTTGAAACAACCACAACTTTTTATGTTACCTCTTTCCTGTGACACTTGTCTCAAAAATTTGTTGTGAAATATAACTAAGGTTAGAGTCGGGGTTAATTATAGTGGGATGGTTGGAAATTATACCATCCATAGCTACCACTAAGTATTGGCCGTATACTTTTCAATTCTCCATAGTTGCATAAATTTGAGATACACTCATAGCCACGTCATTGATAGTAGTGGCCTCCTCAATGTTATATGCCCTTCACCTATCATGTTGTCTCTATAGAAAATATATCAATAGGTTCTTTTACCTACACCCATGGCACCTCAATGGCCTTTCCCTTGGCTCTTATTCCCCTTCTTTTACTTCCCTAATTCGTTTATCCCCACTTTGAGTGGAATTTTTCTATTCATATTCACTTCTCGTCAGTACACTAAATTTAACATGCTTACTAAACTAGTTGTAGCATGAGGATTTTGATTCTTTCTTCTTAAATATAGTTTTATCCTTTATACACGATGTTTTGGAATCAATATTTTGTTTTATTATTCATAATAGTACTTAGCCTTCTTTATAGTGTTCGCAAGTGTTTTTTGGCTCTTCAAACACAATTATGTCCTAATAATACTATGGTAATCCACTAAAAAAAAATATGTTTTTACTTTCTCATCCTTCATCATTATGGGAATTTTGAGGTAAAAATGGTCCTCAAAACAAAACATGTACTAAAAAACTAAACTTTAAAAGGACCAATAAGATTCAAGATGGTGATGTCATCCGAAGGGGTAAATAGTTTTGGAGGGATAGGAAGAAAACTAGCTTTTATTTTTCTAATTGTGTTTTTGGTTTATCTCCTTATTGTTTACTCAAATATCAAGTGTAGAAACTAATTGGATGTGGAATTATATTTTGTATCTAATCAATATTCAATCTACATACATTTTAATAGAGCCACATAGGAACAAATTGAAAATTCATGAAAAAATGTGTTGCTTGAATGAAACATGTGTTTTCATGTATTTTAATTATTTTTTATGTGGTTCTACACAAAATTATGCATAGTGAGTACTCATTGGTTGTGGAATTATTTAACATCGAAATCGTTAGTACACTTGACATTTGGGTAAACCTATATAGAAATAACAAAAACTAAAATTGAAAAAAAGTAGTCTTCTTTCTTTTTCTTCAAAAATTCATCTCTTATTATTATTTTAACTATTATTTTATTATTTTCCTTAGGAGGCCCATTTAGATGTAAAAATTATCCCTATGGAAAGGCATATAGCTAATCATTTTTATAGATCTATTTCCATATGAATTCATGGTGAGCTACCTCAATTTGTGTTTATGAAATTTCATTATTTTTACATCATAGTACAATTCATATAAGTATTTCTCCTTGAAATGCTTCTTGAAGTTACTCCAATTCAATTTCTCTTCTTGAATGTTCTTGAAATTATTAAAGTATTCCCACCAGATATTAACCTTGGATCATAGGTTAAATATGGCCACTCAGGCCTTCATATTCTCAGAATAATTATGTACCATGAAGTATATTTTAGGCCCAATATCCATTCCTTGTCTTCTTCATTATTTGTAACTTATCCATTAAATGTTTGTGACTTATACTTACTTCAATGTTTAAATATTAAACTATTTTCATTCTTCTCCTTCTTATGAAAATCCATTCTACTTGATATGATAGATAGTTTGTCTAAACTATCAACTTCATCTTCATGTGTTTAGACTAGTGTGCCTTCACTAGTTGTGTCTTTATTGGCATTCATATGGCTCTTCCTTGAACCACTCCATTCTATTTTTCTAGTTATTGGTTCATATTTATTAATTTATTGGCTAGGAACAAGTTTGGAGTTATACTTATCTATATGAATGTAATTAGATTATGTTGTCTCTACCTCTATAAATATGACATGATTTGAAACACAGCTAAATTTAATTCAGATAAATTTTCCTAGGATTTAATAATCATTTCACTAGCTTCCTTATTTATCCTATCTTCTACCCATAAACTTCTAAGAATCGCCATCCAATTAGGAAGGGTCTCCACTACCTTCCTCTCTTTAGACTCCTCTTCTCTTTTGTGTGAAGTCATATATAAGTTGTATTGTACTATTATTTTAGGATACCCTTTCCTTTATGATTCTATAAAGTTTTCTTATGTTTTGAAACAACACATAAATGTTGGTTTAATAGATTATAAAATTTAAGCATATCTTGTTTCCTTGCTTAAACATATATTGACCTATGTTGTCTTGAAATTGATATTTTTTTGTTGCTACACATCACACTTAAATATGGTTTCGATAAATCATTTCAAATTAACCCATCAATTTTAATATATAAAACATTAAATATTAGCAATATCCAACTCATTCCTTCTCTTTTAACCCCATTCAATCCAAGTGTTAAGCCTTAGATATAATAGAACACTGTCATATACCCACTCCTTTAATTCTTGATTAAGGATACATGTTATCCTAACCAACCTATAAGGTTAATATATGGAGATCAGGTTGTCATATTTCTAGTTCATTTAACCATCTTAAGGACCTTAGAGATCTTCTACTCATCAAATAAAAATTTCATCTAAATAGAAGTTCTAGACATAAATTTATACCTATTTGAATATATATACTCCAAGTGCATCATCAACATCCATACCATTTCCATGTGGTAGGAACACGGAAATCCTTTTCCCCCATGTCCCATTTTACAGCATCATGACACATCATATTGTTATGCCAACATACTAGATCGACCTGCTATGCCATCATGCCACATTAGAAAATTATCATGTTCCATAAATATCAAGAGGAAAACAGGTTAGTTGATATGTCTATATCCAAATAGCATATCATATAATATCCTAAAAGAACATAAAATAAATTAACAATATTCGGTATCCAAACCTGCTAATATGTGATCATCCGATATCCTAAAATTCAATAGTGTGAAGTCGTAACAACCAATATGTTAACCTCCCAATACTTGATCACCTAAAAGTTCATAAACTATAGTTATTTGAAGGTAACTCCATTAAACAAATTTACTTCCCATTAAATTAGTAACCATGTCGCTAAATCAAAAATATATCAATATATATTTCTTGATCCTAGTAATTGACTATCAACTACCTTAACTCCATATTTTCTCTCAATGGACATTTCTATTGACAAGGTCTCCAAGCCACTAGACCATTGATCCACCAGGGAAGAAAACTATTATCTTACAAAAATAATGAAATGTAATAATAGACATCAATAGAAAGGAATAATTTCTATTATTTAAAAAAAATTCAGGATCTATTAATATTGAGGGTTTCCATTGGAGATTATTTAATGTCTTTCCCAAACCTAATAGCTTGGTACACTGATATCCTAACTTACCATTATTTGCAACGCAATATCCTTTCAACTAATATCTTGTTCATGGGCCCCCCATAAGACCATATGACTAGGGGCTAATGATAAAGCCTCTAGTTCAAAAATTTAAAGAACTTTCGCTAACAACCACAAAGATTTAAAGTGTCGTGCTTGAAATTATAAAACTTCTACGAAGATCCCATGTTAGTTTTCGAGAGCTAAAAATGACTTATAAAGGGAAAAACGCATTGCCAAAGACTTACGAACACTCAAAAATCTTATCCAGTATACAAAGGAATATCACAACAATATCTTCAACCTAGACTCTCCATAAATGAAATATTAAGATGGGAAATGGCTAGATCATCTCAGCCACACCCAACTCGGATGTAATACTCTCACTATTTTGGACTAACAAATTTAGCGTCACATTGTGAACTCCAAACTCTTATGAATAAAAGGGGCCATCCTTCTGGCTTACCTATATAGGAAATAATGTCTCTCATCAATGAATAAATATCAATTCTCTTGATTCAAAAATAGGGATACAGTCACAATTGTTTCCTCCCACTTTCTAGCTTGGTAATACTCATTCACATTACAAAATACATCAAGTGCCTTATAAATCAAGTCAACTTATACATTCACATTACTAAACCCAAATTCCCATAATTCATCACTGGTAACTTGTTTCAAAGGAAACCTCTATATATGTGGTATTCATTCAAGAAACAAGTAATCTTTAGAACCCAAGAAAAATTATAAAACACATTCAATTTATCAATCGTACATATTTGATAAACTATCATAACAACTACTTTATCGTTAAAAATATGCAGAATAACTAGCATGGAAAGAATCATGATACACTAAATAGTAATTTCATTTAATTAGCAGAGGAATATGCACATTATCTAATTGACTTAAAGATAATGGAAATTGATGATGTGACAACCACTCTCCACCTAACTAGAGACACAATTGTAATGCATAGTTCTTATATCCAACCACCACCAAGCAAAATTTGACAACTTAAGAGGAATATTCTTCCAAGGTTCTATGGAATTCAACTGATGGTAGAGGAAATGAAGGTCTCCTTCACATACATGAATTCATATTATTATTTTCAATTATTAAGCCTGTAATTATTAATGAAACTACGTATGTTTATCATTAGAATGCACAAAAGAAAAGGGAATCCTTAATTGATATAGAAATCCCTTAGTGCTTCTCCTTTTCTTAGTTCCCTACATGCTTGAATAATAGAAACCATTAGAAATTTCTTCCTGAGCCTCTAATTGCAATTGAAGGCTTCCTTGTTGGTTTCTTTCACCAGTTTAACTAAAATGTCAAATCCAAAAAATTATATTGTGAACCAATTAGTTTCTTTTCACCCCTATTTTAGAGTCACACTAAGAATGTTTTGTGTGGTTTAGTTTCTTCTCATAGATTCAACTAGTTCATTGACACAAATACCTTAGATTCTCAATGCACTCTCACATTCTTTAGTTGGTGTCTCCTCACTTCTATATTTTATCTTCCTCTTTTCTTTTTATGTTTACCTTTATATCTACCACACATGCACTTCCAATCATGATAATTCAATGCGCCTCATCATTTTTGGTCAACTAGATGTCTCCAGAATGGGTATATAGCCTATACTCTTAGAGTGGTTCAATGCCACTCCCACCCATTCTCCTCATATTATTCTCTAGTTTGGTAGTTCATCTATTAAATTATATATTTGTAAATTCAATTTAATTATGAGAATAAATTCACAAATCCACCTTATAACTTTCACCTCAAGCATTGGGATTCATACGAGATGTCAAGTTCAAGGGAATTTTGTGAGATGCCTTCATAAGCTAGATAATATTATATTATAAAATGGGATGGTATTTTATGTACTGATACATTAAGGCTACCCCATGGAAATATATTAGGAATGAGTTAGTATTTACATCAAATGAAGACTTTGAAACTACCCATGTTGGCGAGTTTAGCATAATCAATCTTAGATACATATTGTAAAACATGGGGTCTAAAAAGGAGTGATACAGTGGCAAAACATTTAGTTGCACTCAAGGGAATTCTATTAAATAATGTAGTGAGCCACATACACATAAGTGGATTTTTCCCCATATCTCCCTTATCCTTCACATTTTTGTGAAGCAATAAGTTTTCTCCATTTGAAAATTTTCAAGTCTCGTAAGGGTTTTTCTTGGAGTTATGTGGTTACCTTGAGGTAGTAGTTAAACTTATGGTTTCACCAAAGGAATTATATTAAATTATATTATGACAAATGCACATATAAGTGATAAATACCACCTCCATGTCCATCAAATATTGGAGAAATGGGGTTTTTCATTATTGAATGACCTTTAATTCTTATAAGGACTTTTCGTGAAGTCACTGGATGAGCTTGACATAATAATAAAACATGTAGTTTGAATTAGGTGGAATATATTAAATGATATTATGTGCCCTTATGAAATTACTATATCAAAAGCCACCTACAAAACCTTTATTTTTTTCTTCCCATATGTGTTAGATCGATTGGTGAGATAAGAGAAATTTTTCACTAGTAGCAAGGTATAATTCCTTCGAGAAAATTTCATAGAAACATGGGATAACCTTGAGCTAGTAAATGAAAACTTTTTTACACAAAAAGGTTGTATTAAATGACATTGTAACCCATGCACAAATGAAATCAAATTACCACTCTTATGTCCTTGAAATTTAAGCCCAAATGGTTTGCGATCAAACACTTTGTTACACCTAGAGAGATTATGTTATTTGATCTTTTAACCCATGCACACATGAGATCAAACACCACCATCGTGACCATAAAATTTAATCCTAATTGGGGATATATTGGTAAGGAGAGATAAATATGTGGAAATGAAGGTTAGGATTATAATTTGTAGGTCATCATAAAGAGATTATAGGATTGGCTAGAATTTCAAGAAAACTATAATTAATGGTAGAATAACCAATTATAGAAAAACCTTTATATTATCCTCAAGAAATATTAATCCTTTAATATGAGAGGATAATTTCCATTGAGAGAAGGAAATTTCTTAGGTCAAAATTATAGTGCCCTATTTTTTATCAAGTTTAGTGGCAGTTTGAAAATTAATTGCACCATAGTTACTTTCCATTATTGTTACTCTATTTTTCGTGAAAATCAAAGTTGTTGATAGAGTTTTTCTTATGCTTTCAAAGGCATGAAAATTATACGCTTTACATTTGCATCATTATATTTTTAGCTATCCTTCATTAAGGAATTTAAAATTAGGTCGTAAGGCTAGTTTCTCCAAGAATGAAATTCCCTAGTTCAGGATTGTCACTCAACTAAATTTGATACTTTAAGGCTTTGAATTTCTTTCAATGACAGTAAACATGAATGAAATCCACTTCTTGAAAGAAAATTTCCTTATATCAGTTATTTTAAGCTTAGATAAAAACAATACCCACATATGCACTTTCAAATGATGTTATTCCATAGAAACTCTTATGCTCCCTCAATTATCATGAGCGCTACTTCTCAAAAACTCCAACCCTAAGTGTATTTCCCTAGCCATCTTAGTGGTAAAATGACAAATAATGCATTCATACATTTGCATCCAATTCATGGTGGATTATTTCTATACTAATTCATATGCATGCCCTACAAAAAGAGTTAAATAATGAAAGTTGTGTTTTACTATGTAACAACACCCCCATTTATATATAGTAATAGCTAATATTAGACATATATATGGGGACCCTTTTGAATTTTTAGTCTTTGAAAAAAAAATCCTAACTCTAAGAAATTGCCTTGAAAACTCTTAGAAAACAACCCATGTTTAGGATCCTTATCGCAAAAATTGCATTTCGCATTTTTTCATGTAAACACCTTGAAGAAAATCTTGAATTACAATATGCGATCAAACCTCCCGCTGTGATATTCCGAATAAAACACCTTAAGAATTCACAATCGCACTTCACAGAAACCGCAAATAAAGAAGCCATGTCATTGTGTCATCCTTTAATGATTTTCGAAATGCGATATTGCGATATTTGCAATTGCATTCTGCATTATAAACAGGCAATGCTATATTACATCATTCAAAATTTGTGATGCATGAATAAAGAACCAAGCGTGGGAAGTAATTATGTTAATGAATGGTTTGATAGGGTAATTAATGTTTAGCAGCCTGAGGAGAGGTAATGATGTTTCAAGTTCTGGCTACTTAACGCTGAATACCTCATTTGAAATCCTCCCATGATTCAAAGTCATTTTAGAGAGCTTTCAAAATTAATTTCCCTATATCACCTGCACTGATATATCTCCTCCATTTTAGGAAAACTTCAAAAGACATATCATTGCAGAAGGTGATGCAAAAACAGAAAAAGCAGAGCATTACAAAGTCTAAACTTTCATAAATGTCTCCTATATTCTTTGATACAATCTGCAGTGTTGATGGGGGTGTAATAGCATAGGAGGTCATATACAAAAGGCTTAAGGATGAGAATCCCAAATTTATTGTCGTAAAGGCAACAACCAACTCAATAAAACCTTTGGGGGTCCAATTCAACGATGCCGCATGTTCTTTCCTTCATAGAATAGGAGCAAGAGCAAAAATACTCCCATATACTGATATGGTTAGGTGGGTGGTGGAAAACATCATTATTGAAGACAAGAAATTCAAAAACTCGAGAATGGAACCCATTGGGTCATTCAAAGTTGAAGATCTGAAGCAAATGTACCATATACCTGAACCTCAAGACATGTATGATAGCTCATACCTCGCCAACTTTGCAAAGAAAAATGAAGAACCTTTCGAGATGATCCAGGGCTGGAGGGTACTGTAGAACAAGTTCAAATTTGATAAAATGGGTATGTATCCTATAGCCTCTTTGGCTAACCCCTACAACTATGCAGCTGCTATGTTATGTAGGCTATACAGATTAACTAATAATGCTATGTTTTCCATAGAATGGATTCCGTTCATTGATGCCTATGTCAATTCCCACATTATGGATTGGGCCACTATCCTATCTGATAACCTAGCCATTGTCATCACCAGGTATCGTCACATCATAAAACCTTCCTCCATTCTATTTCAGTGCCTACATCATGGATTCCATTTTTTTTTTGCACTAAATTTCCAATTGGAAATGGACCTTGCAGGACCCCTACCCTATCCATCTCGGCCATAAACAGATTTTGGAATCGTATTACATACCTCATTTCTATAATATATCCCATGCCATTATTTTTCCATTGCATCAATTAATTTTTAATAAGAAATCCCCCAGGTTTTCCAAAGAAGCAACTACATACCTTCTAGTAGTGAGCAAGTATTTTGTTGAAGAATGGTTTACATACATCAAGTTTTTTGGCAGTATAGTGGACCCTCATGTCCTCCCTTTATATGTCTCTGATAAATAATTAGCAAGAAAAATGGCCCACCAGACTATGGGAAAAGGCTTGACCAAAGTCCTAAAAGAAAGCAAGTCATTATGGCCATCTTTTCCTATTCGGTGCGGTTACTTTTCATTAGCAATTTTTAAGCACGCAACCAAAGAGTCAGTAAACCTAGAAATCCTCAGGCTCCATTCTTTACTGAAAAGGAAATTCGATCCAGACAAAATAGGACATAACATTACTACTACACTAAATATCAAGCCTTATAATCATAAGGCTAATAATTCTAAAGACATTTTATAGTCAGTTGAATACTTCGAACAAGAGTTCAAGTGGGTAAGGGAAAATTTGAGCCCTGAAGATTTTGAAATCTTTCAAGAGTTTAGAAACAAAAGGCTCGAAATAATTCCACTACATTTGGTAAAAGTCAAGGACAAGCCTACACCCAGTGTGACTGTCAACAATGAGGAAACTAATTCTCGTATAGAGTCTCAAGTGGATACAGGGAAAACACTGGATAAAGGGAGGGTGCAAGACACTGAAAGTACAGCCGAATCTAGCAGGAGGTCAGCCAAGAAGCAGGTTACGAGAAACACACCGAGATATATTGGTTCTCAAATCAAAAGTAGTAGTTTGCAAGAGGAGTGGGATTAATTCAATAAAAAACTACAAAATACTCCCATGAAAATAGTCACCCAGGAAACCATGGAGTATCAAACTCCTCCACATATTCAGAAAAATACAGAGTCTGAACCAATGGATGAGAAAGTGACAACAGCTCAGCAAACTAAAATCATTCCCTCTTTGCCCACATTGGAAATTGTCTTAAAGGTGACTAAAATCCCTCCTCTAGATTTTTTCTATAGTCCACTGCACAAGGTTGTTGTAAGAAGACAAAGGAAAAGAAGGACAGTAGAGAAACTTGAAATCCCACCTAGGAATGAACTGATGGACATAGTCTCGAAGGAAATTCCTTCCAATCCAGCCAAAAACTTGACCACACTGTCACAATTTACAAGGGCATATGCAAATGTCACCATGGATAAAGCTACTGAGATATCTATTCTATTGAAGAAAGAGGAAGAGAAGATTGCACAGCTCGAGAAACAACTCGAAATAGAGAAGGCAAGTGTGAATAGGCAAGCCGCTGAGCATCTAGCCCAATTGCAACAAAACATGGAGGTGTTGAAGATAAGTCATGAAGTAGACATATCGGCCAAGAACATGCAACTCCAAGACTTGCAGAAAGCCATGGAAAAACATAAGGATGTTCCTACTATCAAGGAATTCATCAAAGATGTGCTAGAGCTAAATTCTCTCCTATTAAAATAGCAAGAACAATTTTCCCAAAAGATGTCACATATCACTCCTTATATGATCACCAGTGACCAGCTAACAAATAAGGCGATTGACAAAAGAACTGAATTTACTGATCTAAACACAAGAATCTCATAATTCATCAAGTTGCAAGAAATAGAAGAGGGAAGAAGAGCTAATCTACCTGAGATCGAAGAGACACATAAGGAAATTCTATTCAGAGATTGGGATGCGAGGATAAAAAAAGGTAAATTAGCAGTGGCAAGATTAGCCGGGCTATCGAAGAACATAGTAAAGTTAGTAAACCACACTTTATATGCCACCAACCTGGTGAAGGAAGGAAACCCAAAATAACAACCCGGTTTAAATGAATTGCATAAAAGTTGGAAGGAAAGAGCGAAAATCTAAAGGGAATTAATCGCAAAGATAGCAAAGACTTACTGGGAGGCATATTGGCAATACCTTGTAAATCTACACAACCAAATCATAACCCTTAACTACTCACTCCATTCAACTCAGCAGATGTTGCCACCTCTCACAGATGTTATTTTCGCAGGACAAGTGAGAACACAGTTTGGGGAACCTCCTCAAGTCAAACCAATGGCTGATATATGTGATTTAAAAGACAAACTGACAAACAAATAATCATTATCATAGCCTTTTCTCATCAAGTCACTTTTATTTTTAGAGTTAGTTAACTAGTTAGGAGGAAGGTTGTTTGAAACCTCCTCAAATTTTTGTATAACCTATTTTTGAACATTAGTTAGAATAGTATTTATACCCTTCTCATGCATTTATAGAAGGGTCCATAAGTTTATCAAAAACATTTGCAAATAATGCACTTTTTTATGTTTGTGAATGCCTTGGTGAAATTATGGAAGATGAATGTTTCTTTTAAATATCAGACTACTTGCCTTTGTTGACGCAGTATTGTATACTTGGAAGATAATTTGATCTAAAGAAAGAATTTGATCTATTTCATTAGTAAAATGAGCAGAGCTTCACATATATGGTACTTATATCTTGTATGATTAGTTATGTTTCTATTTAATTAGTGATAACACTTTATTTTCATGAATTGTATATGAGATATGTTCTTTATGTTAAGCGTTAATTACACTACTATATGATGCCTAGCTGAAATTATTTATTTTCATATATAAATCATCATTTATATGCGATATAGTTTATAAATTTCTTTGACTAACTATTTAGTCAAAGAAATTATCTTTATATGTTATCACCTCTATTTTATGTGTGATTTATCTTTATTATCACATGTCAAACATATATCTTCTTAGATTTCATATCACACATAAATATCTGGGTTTATATTAGATTAAGCTAGCTAGATATTTGCACGATAGAATAGGTCATTTAGTTATCATTATTCTATTGTAGTCACTTGAAAACCACCCACTCACATTTTAAAACCCACACTGGGAAACTGGTCCCATCATCCCCATTTAGAGCCACCACCTTAAACGAAAAAGGAGTTGTCTTAAGGTCCGGATCGGGTGGTCATCCCCCATGTTGGAGCAGTAGAAAACTAAGGCTTCGACATTTTCACACTAGAAGGAGGGCCATCCAACTATGAATGGCGTAGAAACCTAAATATCAATCAAAAAACATTCACAAGAGTCAAAACCCCTACACAACTTCTACACCTTCCAGATCTCGCTCAAAATCTCTAGATAAGAAATCTAAAATTGTAGAAACATCTCCCTCATCTCCTGAAGTAGTAATACAACCACCTTCTCCAGATTACACTCCTGAGTCTCCATAATTTCACTCTTTGATACAAAAATTGGAACAGATATCCATTTCTGTCGAGAAACTAGAGAGGCCCAAAGCTTCTGAAGAAAGTGTTACTTCCTTATTATGAGAAACTGGTGTATTAACTAGACTGCAAGTGAAAGGGTTGGAGTAACTCCTTTTGAGCTTCCCATCCCTCCATGACGTAGGAAAGTTATCACATCAAGATCTGAATCAAATACCAGTGAGATCACATCACCCTTCCACCCATTCACTTCTCCATTCACTTCTACTCAATCCACTTCTTCTCAACAATCCACTTCTCCAACTAGTACTGCTACTAGTAGTACTAACCCAGTAGTAAGTTCTTTTCCATTTATACCTACTTTTGGATAGGCCATCCTATATTCCCTGTCTCTAACTCAAGTTATGGCCAATCAACCCGATCAATCTTGGACGAATCCTGGTGTTGTTCTGGTTGCTAATCCAAATGCTCTCCCAGCAAACCTAGAAAAATGGTTACCTAAGTACAATCTTGATGATGGTGTTCCTGTTGAAGAACATCTTAATAACTTTATGCTAGCCATGAACCTTAATGAAGGTTCACATGAAGATGTTGTAATCAGACTATTTCCTTCTGCCTTCCAAGGATCTGCCGGATCGTGGTATTTTTCCCTTCCAGCAGGCTCAATAAGGGATTCAGACACTTTTCAAGAAGTATTTCTTGCAAAATTTGGTGATCACAAGACCATAGAATCCTTAGTCAATGATCTTTATAACTTAAAACCAAACTCATATGAAAGGATCAAAGACTTCAACTCCAAATTTAACAAGTTACTAAACAAAATCCCAACTGCCTCAAAACTTGCAGTCGATGTACAAATAGAATTGTACATATCCTCGCTTCCTTCAAATATCATGGTTTTTGTAGATAGAGCCAATAAGGCTACCCTTGTAGAAAACATGAAGGAAGCTCTGTCTGTAGAAAAAAGAATTATTGCTTTAGAAAAGAGGTCACAGATAGACGAAAGGAAGTAAAAAAAGGTATTATTCAAAGATGATTCAAAAAAGAAAGCTCCAAAGGATCCTTTCGGTCTTGAAGGCCTTCAAAAAATGTTAAAGACCATGTCCAATGAAACGGTCGAAATGAAGAAGTAGGCCACAGAATCTTCTGCTCCCAAGAGTCTACATCACAACCACTGAATATTATTTCAAATGCTAAATCAAATAAAGAAGCAGAAGAAGACTCACCAACAGAAGAGGAAGCTGAAATAGAAGAATAAGTTGAATTAAATGGAATGTGGGATTTCATTCTACCAGCTGAAGAGAAAGCACAAGTTGTGCCAGTAACTCCAAGAAGTAAAAACTCTCATGATATGTCTATAACAAATCAGAAACAGAAAACTGCTGCTCCTATAAAGGAGAAAACAGTAAGTAAGAAGTCTAAGACTAGCCAAACTGATCTTATTCCACTAGATCCCCCAAATGCTTCCAAAACATTGATAATATCAGATACAGTGGAATATAACAAAGTCAAAGATATAAAAAATACTAGAGCAAATATTTCATTACATGAGCTAACTAAACCCAAACAATAATAAGAAATTATATTAAGAGAGTCAAAGGCAGTTCTTGTATCTCCTCTACCATCTATTGTAGTTACTGAAGCTTCCTAAGATAACGGAAATCCTCCCTCATCTTCAAATAAAGTAAATCCCACGGATTTAATTTTAATAGGTGATAGGTTTATTTCTCATACACCTCCATTCCTCCTTACTTATGAGATTTTCAAGAGAAATGTCCATAATTTCCTTGTTGATTCAGGAGCCTCTTCAAATATGATGCCAAGGACCATGGGTACTAAATTGAACATTACACCTCAAAAATCTGTAGTACACATAGTTCAATTGGACAGGATAAAAGTAGAGGTTCTTGGATAAATAACATTATTTTCAGTTAGGCTTTCCTCTAACCCAAAATTTTCGCAGATAATCGATATTCTAGTGGTTAATATGCTTGAATTTTATGGTTTAATTCTAACTAGGGATTAGTCTAAAAAGTTGCATGGATACTTCACGACTGATTGATCTCACATGTGGTGGCCACACAATGGTAAACCAAACCAAATCGGAGTAGACCGAGAGAAGTTCATGAAATATACAATCACTGATCTCGAGGGAAGAAATAAACCTATTTCTTTCACCAATAATATCATTAGAAATTACTCAGCTTAGTCATTTTTGGGATCTTTTAATGCCCAAAGATCTCCTTTTCCAGATAATGTTGTAGTGTCTCAAATAGAAAAAATTTCACAAACAGATGCTTCCAAGTGTGTAAATATAGTCAATAAAATTTTAGATAATTCATTATTCTAGACTCTCTATTTTGATGGTTCCAAATCTGAAGATGGTGCAGGTGCTAGATGTATTTTAATCAACCCGCAAGGAGAGAAAACCATGTTAGCCTACAGACTTGAATTTCAATGCACTAACAATACTGTGGAATATGAAGCATTGATTCAAGGGTTGTATAAAGCCATTGGCCTTAATGTCAAGTATTTGCAAGTATATGGAGATTCTGAAATAGTCATTAAACAGGTAAGAAACACAATTCATTGTGTGTCTGGGCACCTTAAACATTATCAATCTCTAGCCCAGAATCTTACTTCTCATTTCACTGCTTTTAATATTTCTTCAGTTCTGAGATTGCAAAACGCAAGTGATGACTTACTTGCTAATGTGGCATCCAAGCTCATACCTTTGGAAGAATTTAGTCCAGATAGATTTTCTATAGAATTAGTTTTTAGGCCATCCATTCTTGATAATGTAACAAATTGGAGAGTGTTTAATAATGATGCTGATATAATCAATTTCCTTACATCAGAAGGATCTTATGAGGAACAAATCATAGACGAACATGACCATGGCTTGCAAATCAACCATAAACAAGATCAAAACCTGATCCGAAAGTCTGTAGTTAAGATGGAATATCTCTATGATTTAAAGGATAGATTTAAGAAAATTATCAACTCCAAAACTCGGAGTTCTACTCTAAGATTTGAAGCAGTAAACCTAGGTTCAATTGAGAAACCTCAAAATGTCAGCCTAGGTCTTGGTTTGTCATCTGAAGAAATAATATCATTCATTAAGTTGTTAAAAACATATAAAGGTGTCTTTCCTTGGGATTACGCATATCTAAAGACCTATGATACCTCTACAATTCAACATACCATACCAATGTCTTCTAATGAAAATCTAGTTCAACAAAAGCTTAGGAAAATTCACCCAAACTTTGAAAGTCAAATCAAATCCGAATTGAACAAGCTTCTGAAAGCCAAAATAATATTTCCTGTTAGACACTCAAAGAAGGTTTCAAATATGGTCCTTGTGAGGAAAAAGAATGGTGATATTAAGATTTGTATTGATTTTAGAAACCTAAATAGAGCTTGTCAAAAGGATAACTTTCCTTTGCCTACCATGGAGCAAATATTGCAATCAGTTGCTGGCTCCGAATTAGTTTCTTTTCTAGATGGATTTTTAGGGTATAATCAAATTCTTGTACATCTAGATGATAGATTGAAGATAACATTCAGGACCAAGTGGGGGACATTTGCTTATCAGAAGATGCCTTTCAGACTCATTAATGCAGGTGCTACATTTAAACGTGCTATGGATATTGCTTTCAAATGTATGATTAATAAATTAGTTGTTATTTACCTAGATGACATTATAGTCTATTCTAAGGATAGAAACAATCATTTCAATGACCTAAAACACATTTTTTAAAGATGCGAGAAATATGGCATTTCTCTAAATCCCAAAAAATCACATTTTTCTTTACCAGAAGGCAAACTCCTTGGATTTATAGTGTCCAAGAAAGGGATTTATATTGATCTTGATAGAGTCCAAGAAATTGAAAAAATTCCTCTCCCACATAATAAAAATACCATGCGATCATTCCTAGGCCAAATTAATTTTGGAAAATGATTTGTACCAGATTTTTCACAGATTGTCCTACCCCTTCAAGCAATGATAAGAATGAATGTAGTTTTCAAATGGGGTAAATATTAAAGAGAGTCATTTAAGTTGATAAAAGAAAAATTATCAATTCTCCTTCTTTAACAACTCCTGACTTTCTCAAGCCTTTTGTGTTATACACTTTTTCATCTGATACATCATATGTAGCAGTTTTAACACAACTGAATGATCAAAATATAGAGGCACCCATCTATTTTTTCAGTTCCAACTTTCAAGGTGTCGAGTTAAACTATTTAGCTATTGAGAAACAAGATTTACTATTTTTAAAACATTGAAACATTTCAGACCTTTTCTTCTCAAAAGCCATACAAAGATAGTTGTTCCTTACCCTGCAGTAAGGAAATTATTGATTCAAAGAGAAGTAGGGGAGAAAATAGCCAACTAGGTTACTGCGCTTCAAGAGTACGATGTAGAAATCTGTCCAGCTAAAATTGTTAGGGGCCAAGGTTTTTGCAAGATGCTAACTGGAGATTCCCACTTATTAGCAGAACAAGACCAAGGTAATGAAGTGCAAATATCAGAGGTAAGCCTCAGTAATGCACAATCATAGTATGTTGATTTGTAGTTTTATTTAAAGAATGGATATGCTCCTATGCATCTCAATTATAAAACAAAACATGCTTTAAGGTTAAAATCAAATCAGTATGAATTAATTGATGATGTATTATTTAGAAAAACCTATGATTCGGTATTATTAATATTGTTAGAAAAACCTGAAGCTAAAAAGGTCATGCAGGAATAACATGATGGACCAGCGGGTGGTCATTTCGGAGGAAACATGAAAGCTCACAAAATCCTACATGCAGGTTATTATTGGCCAACAATATTCAAGGATGCACATGAATATGCAAGAAAGTGAAAAAATCGTCAATCTACAGCTGTAAGAGAAAAGAAACCAGTGTTCTCTTTGCAACTAGTCAATATCCAACAACCATTTGAACAATGGGGATTAGATATAATTGGTGAGATTGTTCCTAACTCTTCCAAGCAACACAAATACATCCTTATAGCTATTGATTATTTCAAAAAATGGGTAGAATCTATCCCACTAAAGATGGATAATACAAAAAATATTATAAATTTCATTGATCAATACATAATTAGTAGGTTTGGCTTACTCACAACTTTAATGTTTGGCAATGCATCTTATTTCTCTAGAAATACAATGGTAGAATTTTCTTAAAAGAGAGGTTTCAAATTAAAGTATTCAGCCAACTATTATCCACAAGGTAATGGATTAGCAGAATCAATAAACAAAAACCTTATCAAAATCATCAAGAGGACTATAAACCAAAATCATAGGAATTGGCACAAAGCATTGACATTTGGTATTTGGTCAGACAAAATTACACAAAAGTCCTCCATCAGTTCTTCTCCTTTTTCTTTAGTTTATGGAAAAGAATTTGTTCTCCCCACAAACATAGAAATCCCATCTCTCGCCCTAGTGTAATTCATTGATGAAAACCCTTCCTCTTCTCTTCAAGAAAGACAATTCCAAATTCTTAAGCTTGAATAAGAAAGAGAGAAGGCTAAAGAAACCCACTGCCGTCATCAACAATTAGTCAAAGCCTCTTTTGATACAACCTTTGCCACTCATAAAACTTTTGAAGTAGGTGATCTGGTTTTGAAATGAGACAAAGCACCTGAGGAAAAAGGTAAACATACCAAATTCCAAAGACTATGGCTTGGCCCTTTCGAAGTCATTGAGAAAATTGGTCAAACTACATTTCTTTTACAGGACTTGTCAGGTAGGATGGATTCCTTGGCCGTTAATGGGAAAATTCTGAAAAAAATAATTTTCCTAGAAGATAACGTCTTCTAATTTTGTACCATATCGCCTTTAAGATTCTTAGGAAAATAAAGGTTAAGTAGTATTTACTTTTTTCTTCTCAAAATGAAATATTTGATAATATTTTGATTTTTCACTTCTATAAGTAGGAAAAGTTAAAGAAATAATTAGGACATTTGAGTATCAAAATAAACCTGATTTCTTTGGACAAACTTGACCTTGCTAAAACATTTATTTAATGAAGAAGCTCTTATCTTTTTAAAGTATATATGTTTTGTTATCAGTTAAGAAAAGAATATTTAACATAGTAAGGACTTTCTATAGATAAGTATCTCAAAATTGTATCGTTATCATCCAAAACCCTTAAAAAGGGCCAATGATTCACCCCATCTAATAAAATTGTCCTTTTTCAGAGTGTAATTCTAAAATATGCAAAACTTAGAAGATAATAAGTCTCATTACGAGCTTGTTTACCATCATCATAGGGGAATATTTAAACTCATATTACCAAAACTGCATACCAAAACAGGGTAATAGCCAATGATCTAATCAATCAAAAGACAAGGGGTCTCATCAAGAGCCAACTTGTTCAATTTAGTTACAACTAGTGAATGGCATTGTCATTATTAGGTTACCAAGCCTAGACAATGTCTTTTAAGGAACTTAAAAAGAAAGATTATATAAAAAAGAAAAAGGACAAGATCCAAATGAGATTGAAAGCAAGTGAATATCATTTTGAATTTTGAAAATTGCTTCAGATGGGACAATGAATCATTGTTGGTTAAAAGATAACCCTGACAAGGCTAAATGCCTACTGGCAGGAGAGGCTCTATCTGTGATAAATGAGTCAGCAATAAAAACTAATTTGTGGAAGACACCTGCTATATCTTTTTAAATCTTAATATTGACTGATGCAAACATTTATATTTTTATCACTACAAGAGAAAAGTAGTTGAATAAATAGGTTGAGTAAGTGATTATGATTCCAGAGAAATGTTGTTTAGTTTATAACTCATGTAATTATTATTCCTATAACTCTTCTAATTTTGAAAGTTCTAGAAATTTCAGAAAACCATCAGAGATAACTGGTTCTCCCAAGTGAATCACCAATTGTTGTACTATGTAACAACCCCCCATTTATATATAGTAATAGCTAATATTAGACATATATATGGGGACCCTTTTAAATTTTTAGTCTTTGAAAAAGAAATCCTAACTCTAAGAAATTGCCTTGAAAACTCTTAAAAAGAACCCAAGTTTAAGATCCTTATCGCAAATCGCATTTCACATTTTTTCATGTAATCATTTTTAAGAAAATCCTGAATTGCGATATGCGATCAAACCTCCTACTGTGATATTCCAATCAAAATGCCTTGAGAATTCATAATCTCACTTCACAGAAATCACAAATAAATAAGCCATGCCATTGTGTCATCCTTTAATGATTTGAGAAATGGGATATTGCAATATTCAAAATCGCATTCTACATTATAAACATGCAATGCAATAATACATCGTTTAAAAGCTGTGATGCATGAATAAAGCACCAAGCGTGGGAAGTAATTGTGTTAATGAACGGTTTGATAGGGTAATTAATGTTTAGCAACCTAAGGAGAAGTAATGATGTTTCAGGTTATGGCTAGTTAATTCTAAATATATCATTTGAAATCCTCCCATGATTCAAGGTCATTTAAGAGAGATTTGAGACTTAATTTCCCTATATCGTCTACACTAATATATCTCTTCCACTTTAGGAAAAAATCAAAAGACATATCATTGTCGAAGGTGATGAAAAAATAGAAAAAGAAGAGCATTACAGAGTCTGAACTATCAGAAATGTCTCCTATATTCTCTGATATTGTCTACAGCGCTGATGGGGGAGCAACAACATGGGAGGTCATATACAATAGGCTTGAGGATGAGAGTCCCAAAGTTACTGTCGTAAAGGCAACATCCGACTAAATAAAACCTTAGGGAGTCCAATTTAAATATGTTGCATGTTCTTTCCTTCACATAATAGGAGCAAGAGTGAAAATACTCCCATATACTGATATGGTTAGGTGGGTGGTGGAAAACCTCACTATTGAAGACAAGAAATTCAGAAACTCGAGAATGGAACTCATGGTGTCATTCAAAGCTGAAGACCTGAAGCAAATGTACCGTATACCTGACCCTCAAGACATATATTATAGCACATACCTCGCCAACTTTGCAAATAAAAACGAAGAACCTTCCAAGATGATCCAGGGTTGGAGGGTACGAGAGAACAAGTTCAAATTTGATAAAACAAGTATGTATCATATAGCCTTTTCGGCTAACTCCTACAACTATGCAGCTACTATGTTATGTAGGCTATACGGATTACCTAATAATGCTAAGTTTTCCATATAATGGATTCCTTTGATTGATGCATGTGGCAATTCCCACATTATGAATTGGGCCACTAGCCTATCTAATAACCTAGCCACTGTCATCACCGAGTATCGTTAGAAGAGATCCTCCTCTGCAGAAAACCTTGCTCCATTCTATTTCAGTGCCTACATCATGGATCCCATCTGTTTCTACACTAAATGTCCAATCATGGGTTGGAAATGGACCTTGCAACACCCTTACCCTATCCGTCTCAACCATAAACAGATTTTGCAATCCCATTACATACCTAATTTCTATAAAATATTCCATGTTGTTATTTTTCCATTGCATCAATTAATTTTTAATAAGAAAGCCCCTAGGTTTTCCAAAGAAGCCACTACAGACTTTCTAGTAGTGGGCAACTATTTTGTTGAAGAATGGTTTACATACATCAGGGTTTTTGGCAGTATAGCGAACCCACGTGTCCTCCCTTTGTATGTCTCTGATAAATTATTAGTAAGAGAAATAGCAAACCAGACTGTGGGAAAAGTTTTGACCAAAGTCCTAAAAGAAAGTAAGAATTCATTATGGCCATATTTTCCTATTTAGTGCAGTTCCTTTCCATTAGCAAATTTTAACCATGCAGCCAAAGAATTAGTAAGCCTAGAAAGCCTCAGGCTCCATACTTTGCCAAAAAGGAAATTCAATCTAGACAAAATAGCACATAACATTTCTATTACAATAAATATCAAGCCTTATAATCATGAGGCTAATAATTCTGAAGACGTTTTACAGTCAGCCAAATCCTTCGAACAAGCATTCGAGTGGGAAAGAGAAAATCTGAGTCCTGAAGATTTTGAAAGCTTTTAGGAGTTCAGAAACAAAAGCCTCAAAATAATTCTACCACATTTGTTGAAAATTGAGGACAAGCCTATAGTGTGACTATCAAAAACGAGGGACCTAATTCTCGCATAGAGTCTTAAGTGGATACAAGGATAGCCCAAGACACCGAGAATGCAACTGAATCTAGCAGGAGGTCAACTGAAAAGCATGGTATGAGCAGCCCACCTAGAGATATCGGTTCTGAGATCAAAAGTAGTAGTTTGGAATAGGAGTAGGATCAATTCAATAAAAAAATAAAAAACACTCCCAAGACAACAACTACCCAGGAAACCATGGAGTATCAAACTCCTTTTCATATTCAGAAAAATACAGAGTCTGAACAGATGGATGAGCAAGCAACCACATCTCAGCAGATCGAAATCATTCCCACTTTCCCCACATTGGAAATTGTCTTAAAGGTGACTAAAATCTCTCCTCTAGATGTGTTCTATAGCTCACTGCACAAGGCTGTAGTAAGAAGACAGAGGAAAATAAGGAGGGTAGAGACACCCGAAATCCCACCCGGGAATAAACCGATGGAATGTCTAGCTCTCATAGTTTCTAGGGGCATATGCAACTTCCACCATGGTTAAAGCTACCAAGATATCTATTTTGTTGAAGGAAAATGAAGAGAAGATTGCATAGCGCGAAACAGAGAAGGAAAGTGTGAACAGGCATGCCACTAAGTAGCTAGCCCAACTGCAACAGAACATGTAGGGGTTGAAGTTAATCCCTGAAGCAGACATATTAGCCAAAAACATGCAACTCCAAGACTTGCAACAAGCCATAGAAAAATATAAGGATGTTCCTACTATCAAGGAATTCATCAAAGAGGTGCTAGAGCTAAATTCCCTCCTATGAAAATAGCAAAAATGGTTTTGCCAAAAGATGTCACATTTCACTCCTTATCTGATCACTAGTGACCAACTAACGGATAAGGTGAATGACCAAGAAATGATTTTACTGATCTAAACACAAGAATCTCAGAATTCATCGAGTGGAAAGAAATAGAAGTGGGGAGAAGAGCTAATCTACCTGAGATCGAAGAGACACATAAGGACATTCTATTCAAGGATTCGGATGTGAGGATAAAACAATCTGAATTAGCAATGGCAAGAGCAACTGGGCTATCGAAGAACATAAAAAAGGCGATAAACGACACATTGTATGCGACCAACCTGGTGAAGGAAGGCAACATGAAAGAACTTCCCGATTTAAATTACTTGCACAAAAGATGGAAGGAAAGAGCGGAAATCCAAAGGAAACCAATCGCAAAGATATCAAAGACTGACTAGGAGGCATATTGGAAATACCTTGTCAAGCCACACAGCCAAATCATAACCCTTAACTGCTCACTCCATTCAAATCAGTGGATGTTGCCACCTCTCACAGATTTTATTTTCGCACGACAGGTCAAAACACAATTTGGTGCACCCCGCCAAGTCCGATATATGTGATTTAAAAGACAAGCTGGTAGACATCAAATCATTACCATAGTCTCTGCTCATCAAGTCACTTTTATTTTTAGAGTTAGTTAACTAGTTAGGAGGAATGTTGTTTGAAACCTCCTTAAATTTTTGTATAATCTATTTTTGAACATTAGTTAGAATAGTATTTATATCCTTCTCATGCAATTAGAGAAGTTTTCAGAATTTTATTAAAAACATTTGCAAAGAATGCACTTTTGTAAGTTTGTGAATGCTTTGGTGAAATTATGGAACATGATCATTTCTTTTAAATATCATACTACTTTCCTTTGTTGATGCACTATTTTATACTTGGAAGATAATTTGATTTGAAGAAAGAAGTTGATCTATGTCATTAGTCAAATGAGAAGAACTTCACATATATGGTACTTCTATCTAGTATGATTAGTTATGTTTCCATTTAATTAGTGATAACACTTTATTTTCATGAATTGTATATGAGATATGTTCTTTCTGTTAAGCATTAATTGCACTACTGTATGATGCCTAGCTGAAATTATTCATTTTCATATATAAATCATCTGATATATGCAATATAGTTTATAAATTTATTTGACTAAATATTTAGTCAAAGAAATTATCTTTATATATTATCACCTTTGTTTTATGCGTGATTGATCATTATTATCACGTGTCAAAAATATATCTTTTTAGATCACATATCACACAAAAATACCCATGTTTATATTAGATTAAGTTAGCTAGAGATTTGCACGATAGAATATGCCATTTAGTTATCATTATTCTATTGCAGTCGCTTGAAAACCACCCACTCTCATTTTAAAACCCACACTAGGAAACTGGTCCCATCATCCGTAGTTGGAGCCACCACTTTAAATGGAAAAGGAGTTGTCTTAAGGTCTGGACCGGGTGGTCATCCCCCATGTTGGAGCAATAGAAATTTGAGGCTTCAACGGGTTATTAAGAAAATATCTAATTACTTTACCACTGAATCCTTCAAGCTAGTTCCACAACTTTATAGGTTATTTAAAACAATCATCTCAAAAAATTGACTTTTACTTTTTTCATTAGGTCCATAATATCAATGGGATGGTCTACCCTTGAATAGCATGTATGAAGCCTCATTTTCCTTTCCCATCAAACCCAACATCCATAATCGAGACCCATTGGGTTCTTCCACTGCCAACCAGCCATCATGGTTCTTCAAGAAGCTGAGAGGAAGAATTCCTCTGACCTTGTAGCCATAACACATTCTTAATAAATGTTTATCACAACCATCACATTACAGGTTAACTAATTCAAAAGTTTTTTCTAAGTTTCATGTTCATTCTCATTCAAGATGAAAATATATAACCATGTATATATAAGACAAAAAATTAGTTCAATAGGAAATATTAATGAATTACACATCGAATGCATGATTATCATTGACACAACTTCAGGTAAATTACAACCTACATATTTAAAAATAAAAATAAAAATACACTTATAATATTTAAATTAAGAATTTCCTAAAATTGATGAATGTAGGCCATTTTCCACAAAACAATAGGTTTAGCTACATGGTAGTTTATTTTATAGATAGCTATCCCTTAGCCACAATATGATGCCATTAGGGGAAAGTTTGCACTTCAATCAGCTAAAGGTGGGACATCAAGGCCACTGTCTTTCATAATCAGAAATTAGCAAGCTTCTATCAAAACACTAAGCAAAGGGTTTACTCAAAGCCATAGTGGCCACCACAACAAGATTCCACAACAAAATCGAAGGCCTACACCACCGTAGAAGTTTTTTAATCATCTCGCCTTTTATTTTCTACATGCCTTCTCACCTATAAACCCACAATCATAGCCTTATATTTCATATTGGGTTAAATACATTCACATGATGTATAAAGTTACAAAATGGACTTACCAATTCTTCACCATTATACTGTTATCCATAATGGTTTTTGGGAACCATTTTCCACTCATATTTGGTCTCCAAACCCATTTTCGTGCCTTCCATAGGCTTTACACAAGATCTGACTTAATTCTTTTCTTTATATAATGAGATTTTGTATGTCCAAATAAAAAATTCGTTGGTTAATTTAGAAAAATATAGATGGGTATATTTCACATATTTCTGAAATAATTTTTTATAACTCAAAACAACTCTTTTAAGTATGGGAAATTGGTAGTTCAACTACCAATTCTATTTCTTACAAAATTTCTTAGAAAGGGGTACAGTGATTTTTTATATGTTAATTCAACAAGGAATTATGTATAAGGTATTTTTAGCTAGCAATGATCTTCTCCCAAATCTCTCCCTTTACTTCCCGCTCATGGGATGATAATCCATATAAATGCTTGGTCCATTCATTCAACTATTTGAAAAAAATTCATTAAAATAAAAACATATTTACATCCACAGGAATTTAATGGAATATGTATGTCAACATATCCTAGTAATACATTTCATAATATTAATTACATAATGGAATTAAAAAATGGGAATGGAACATTTTCTTCGATGTTATGTTATTTGTGGTAAAAGCTAAGAACAAAAAACAAAAATGTGTATGTCATTTTCGTGGTATCTTCTAGTTTTGATGTGGCCTCATCTTCTTCAGAGTGTTTCCACTACACATTCACCTATGTAATGGATTGGTTTTGGTGTAGACTTTCTTTCCTATTTATTATACACTAAGGATTTATTTGTGATTCCCCTTTAGGTTCCACTTGAATCACAACCCAATCAATGATATGATCACCTTCATGTACATATTTCTTTAACAAAGATACATGGAATAAATTATGTGCTTTCATTCTAGAAGGTAAAGAAAGCTTGTATTTTACTAGTACCATTCTCTTTAGGATCTTGAATGGTCGACAATAATAGGGTGCCAAGTTAGCTCAAGTTACTATTCATGGAGAACATCTAGGGGGCTTGATCCTAAGATATATATGTTATCCTACTTTCAAATTCATATGATTTTGGTTCTTTTCTACATAGTTATTTTTCCTATCCTATGCCACTTTGAAATTTTGGTTGACATTTTCCACTTCCTATTCCATTTCCTTTAACATGTCTAGCCAAGTGTGATATGATCCACTAGATTATCCCAAATGATTGAGATACTACACTTTTTGCAATATAAGGCATCAAAGAAATTCATTTTTTATAAGCCTCGGTAACCATTATTATAGGCAAGCTATAGCTTTAGTAAGTAATCTTCCAACTTGTTGGACTAGTGCATAGCATACATTCTCACATATATTTTATCACACTTGTCGCTCCTTTTGTTTTTCCATCTTTATGGGGATGATAGGTTGTGCTAAAGTCCAATTATGTCCCAAATCCTACAAATATACTCCTTTAAAATTTGAAGTGAACGTGATATCATGAAATGAAATGATTGTCTTAGACATGCCATGCAATCTGAAAATTTGCTTCACAAAAATACTAGTAATATTGATTAGTTTTTTAGTGGTTTTTAGAAGAATGAAGTGAGCTTCCCTGCTCATCTTAACCACCACTAACGTGATACTGATCAAATCATGTTTTTTTACGATCCTTGGTAAGCTAATGATGAATTCCATAGATATGACTTCACAACTTCATTCCATAATTTGTATTAGATGCAACAATATTTTGTGGCTACTACAATAACCCCAAATTTTGACACTTTCAAAACATGCAGTTCCTTTGAAAATTCTGAGATGTTGGTCTGTAAATGGCTTGGATATTCCATTGCAAATTTTGTCAAAATATATATAATCATATTATATTATAAAATAAAAAATTCTACACTATTACAATTTTATTAAATTTCTAGATATGTAGATTTTACTATAATTATTGCCTTCATGCAAATGGAAATTATGTAGAAAATAGAGAATGTTAAAATAAAATCTCTCACACACATATAAGATACAATATATGTTATGGGAAACCATTTCGGGAGAAAACCCAACTGGAAGGTGAGGTCACTCCGCTCTCTTTCTTTGTTTGGAAATATGGATGCAGTATAAAAATGTATGGCCTCTGGCTTGTAGGATTCTATAGTGCACAATCCTCTTTGTGTGCTCTATCTTGTATCCCTCTTGGCTATTTTTTATAATCTATGGAACAAATTCACTTGAAATAATGGTAATGGTATGCATCTTCCTCCTAGTAGCCCGGCTATAACACAACCCAATAGCCAACTACTGGTTAAGTTTGACTACCTCAAACCTTAACTAGAGTTACAATATAGACTCTTCTAGAGTATTTTGCATCAAAATCATGTGTCTAGCCCATTTTCCATGAATAATGGCGGTTGATACGACATCCTCATGAATTATAGGTGTGAAAACATGAAGGTTAGTTTCTAAGTGGCATAAATTTCGCATACAAACTCCAATTGACAAGATTCTACAATGTTAGAAATATATTTGTGTCTAGAATAGCATGAATAGATACCTCCTAAAAGAGGCAAGTTTTACCCCCAAAAATTTTCGCTTACTACTTCAAAAATCTCCTAGAAGTTTTCAAACCCCGTTTTGCCAAACTAGGTGTTACGAGTAAAAAATGGGCCAATGAGCTAATTCCTGCACTTTTTCCACATTGAATACATCAAGATGGATGGAAAATAATATAATGATTGAATATGGATCACAAATCCACATTTTGGGAGGATTTTGGTCCCCAAAAGATTCTACTGAATGAGGTGATGAAATATTTCCTCCCCGTCCTCTCTGGCTTAGCATTTAGCTTTTCCTAAAAGTTTTCCATTCAACCTAATCTTCCAAAGGTCATGATACCCCTGTCATGTAGCTTTGGACCTCTTCTGCAAAATTGTATGTTATCTTAACTCTACCTGAGCGTCTGGTGTCAAATCCTCCAGAGAAGGTATGACATGTTCCTCTTCCTAATCTAGCATGGAAGGCTCATAGAGTTTCAAAATCTCTACATTCACAACTGAGTAAATTCTCATAGATGGTGGTAAACTTAATTGATATGCATTATCGCCCACCTTCTCTAGTATATTAGAGGGACCATACCACAAAGCATTGAGTTTCTTACCAAGCCCCTGCAGCCTCTCCTTGTTCAACTGTAGCAATATTTCGTCTCCCACCTTACATTATTTCTATATTATGTGTTCATGATCCCTAGCCATATACTTCTCCTATGACTTATACAATGTTTCTTGTACGTGTAAATGGATTTGTGTGAAATTATCTATAAAGTTTCAACCCGCAAAGAATCTCCTGTAATATCTTCCCTCACTCCTCCTTACATTCCATATGCAATATCCAAAAGTGAAGGTGGTAAATATCCAAAACAAGTTTCAAATGTGAAATTTCCTATAGAAGTGTGCACTTCTCTATTGTAAGAATGTTGTATATATACCATAATTTCATCCCAGGTATTTGGATGCTTATGGTTGTATCCCCTTAGAAGTTGCACCAAAGTCCTGTTGACTACTTTTTTCTTCCCATCTATTTTTGGATGGAATGTTCTAGATCTCTTCAACTTTGTGTTCATCTTCTCCCACAAAATAGTCCAAAATGCACTGAGAAGTATTGTATCCCTGTCTAAAATGATGTTCCTTGTTACCCAAAATTTTACGCAAACCTTTCCAAAGAACAAGTTTGTTACTTCTTTCATGTTAATGGTCATTTTACAAGGCATCAGAACACACATCTTGTTGAAACTCTCAACTACCATGAACAAGTAGTCATGTCCCTTCCTGGTTGTTGGTAAACCTCCCACAAATTCCATGAATATTCTTTCCGATGAATGAGTAGCTATAGGTAAGTGATGATATAGACCCTATTTCCTTTGCTAGGCCTGTTTGTACAACAAAGCATGCATCCTCTTATGAATCTAGTTACTTGCTCTTGCATCTTGGGCTAATACACATACCTCCGCAAGTTATACATGATCTTCCCTACACCAAAGTGCCCTAAAATCTTATATGTGTGAGCCTATGTAATTAGTTTCAATCGCTCACCTTTAGGAACACATAGCTTATCCATCCTATAAAGTAACCCATCCTGGAGATGGTAGTCAATGGTGTTGTCGCTATCATGCACAAGACTCTGACTCTGCAACTATTGATACATGTCCTTGAGTTATTCATCATCTGAATATGCCTCCATGTATGCATCATGGGTGAATGGTTCCATGTACATAAAATTCCCCAAAGTTGTGATCTTTTATGTGAATGCACGGTACATGATTTTGTTGATTTAGTTCTTTCATTGTCATTGGAGTACATTTTGTTGGGTGTGCCAGTGATTTCATCCGTGCCTTACCATTTACGAATAGTCATGGTGTGATGAGATTCTTTTTGTGTTGAGATTTGGATTACAAGAAGGTTTTTGAATTGGGTAAGGTGGTCTTAGGAAAATTACTAAGGGTTGGGGTGTAGGTTCTTTAATCTTCAGGAAGCCCTCAATAGGTGGGTGGAGATAAGAAAATTCCTCAATGTAGTTGTAACCGTCATCATACCAAATTTAACCACTTCAACCACTTTTCCCGGGGTAAACATGAGCTAAGGGTAACTATGATAAGACTGAACCTCCTATATGACCTTAAGTAAATGAAGTTGAAAACATAAGACTTTACAAACCTTCCTTAGGTACCACAGGACATCTAAGAGCACCCCAACCCCTTCAACTGTCCAACCCATGAGTTAAATCTTTGTTTCACTGACCTAGAACCTCAGTTGCTCCCTTTCCAAGGCATTCAAGTGACTATAACCCTCCAATCACTCCCATAGGCTTCCCTCCTAGTGGTTGTGGACTTTTTCAACCAATTCTATGTTAACGACCCTGAATTCTGAGCCACGTTTTCAAGGCTAAGTCTTAGGACCCTGCCTAGAAATCACTAAAACTTTGAGAAATGATGAATCACATAGAAACAAGGCTTCCAAATAAAAAATTAAACTAAGACTTGACCTAATGTCTCCCAACCAAGACTGACATTCTATTAAGCACATAATCAACATGCAACCTATAGGTCATTAATGCATATACAGACATAAGGATTTGAAAACTTATTTGAGGTTTAACAAGAAGGATTTATTCCTTCTCACAATCGCTTTCATAAGACCAATTAGGTAATGCACTCATTAATCAAACGTTCATTGAAGGAAATGGGATAAGAGCCATACTTAGTTCTATCGTATAACCATGCTTATAACCAACATATAACCAGATATATAACAATGATAGAACAACAATTAAAGCCACATAATAACAATTAAATTTACTTATGAATGTTAATAGAATAGTAGCCCTTATTAACCATATTCAAAATCCAACCAAGTCAGGTTCCATGTACCACTCGACCAAGGTTGGGCTGAAACATATCTATATTTCATTCAATCACCCCCGTGCCATATTCCAAGCATGAATGTAGGATCTAATGGGATAAACCAATCCATAAAAAAACAATGGAATCCAAAGTTTAAACCACCTCCATCCTCACCATATCGTGATCTCACCTAAACCAGCTCCAAGATCAAGAAAAGAAAACTGAGCTTCGATGCCTCACATTTCCTTCACCATCCCCTAAGCAATTTCGCTACCTCCACCTACCTATTGAGGTCTTCATGGAGAAGACCATATCCATCCCTAAACCTTGGTATTTTCTTGAGACCACCTCACCTGGATCCAAAATATTCCATCACTTTAGAGCTCAACTATGAAAGAATCCCATCACACCATGTTTATCCAAAAATGGAAAGGAAAGGGTAAGAACCAATGTCAAAACCCTGCAAAATGCATGCCACCAAAAAATATAAAACCAAATACACAGATGCACATACAGTCCATGCCAAAAAAGGATATGAAATCATACATGCAACCTATTACATACAAGTCTTCTTGTTGAATCTTCTTGATCCAACCTTTCCTTGCTTTATCATTTCTTTCATTGTCCTTCCTTTGCTCCCCTTGCTTTCCTTCTCCTCTTGGTTCTCTTCTCCTCTCTCTAAATCTAATTCCAAAACCAAACTGACAAAAGGATACCGGCTGATACCCTAATGTATTTTTATTATTAATACCTCTAATTTCTTCAATTTCCTCCTCACATGCAGATTGTGAACTTTCACCTCCTTTTTATTCTATTTTCCTTTATTTTCATAAGTAAAACTCCAATAATAACTTTTTTCCTTTTCAAATCCATTTCCATTTCCTTTTCCAATTTCCCCTTAGCCATAATACACAACAAGTGATTCCCATTAGGATATTTTTCGCAACATTCAACTTGGAATAAGTATCCCTTGACGTTGGTCTTATTTTTCCTTTCTTAACTTTTATTATATGAAAAATTGACCCGAGGTTGTTACAAACCCATCCCCCTTAGGGGAACACCATCCTTGGTGTTCTATGACACCTAAAACTAGGAAAACAACTAAAAACCAAAGCATACTACCCTTGGATCTTTATAACGTAGCTCGATGCAGTATTTACAATGAAAAACCTGCTCAAAAGAAAAAAACATCATGACAACAAGACAACATAACAACCATACCACTTATTGGAGCTTTGTAACACAGCTCATGAAAGTATTTACATCCATGTACATATATACATATACCGAAATTTATTTTCCTCGATTGGAAAAAAAATGAAGGATATATAGTCTTCATGTGATCAACCATCCCTTGTGTAGCTTCATCAGGACCAAAGTTCTTGCATTTCACTTTAACTTGCTTGATTTCTCTGTTCCAGAGCATGAGATGTTTCCACTACAATATGCACTAATGTTTCAGCTGTAATTCTCCTTCTTATTCCACATGCAATACATACCAATCAATAACATGATCAACATCCTTCACATATCTCTTAAGAAATGAAATATGGAAAACATCATGGACTTTCACTGTCAGAGATAGTACAATTCTGTAGACCATTGGTCCAGTCCTCTCAAGGATCTCAAAAGGTTCGCAATATTGTGGTTCCAACCTGGCGCATGATCCAATCTGCAAGGAGCTCTTCTTAGGCTTGATGTGCAAATACAAATGCTCCCCAACCTGAAACTCCTTAAATGCCATATGTTGGTCTTCATAAATTTTCCGACTATCCTATGTTGCCTTTAGATTCTTTGCTATAACCTGCATCACATATTCCATTTCTTCCAACGTATATGGTCCAATAAGTTCCCTGTTCACTGGCTCACTCCAATTGACGGGAGTATTACAACTCCACCCATAGAGTGTCTTAAAAGGACTCACCCTCAATGATTCCTGATAACCATTGTTGTAAGAAAAATTGACTAATGGAAGGTAATCCTCCCATCTCCTCTAGCCGTGCATGACATAAAGCCTTAGAATATCCTCCAAAATCTTGTTGATTCTCTTTGTCTCTCTAGTTTTTTTTGGATGATAAGCTACATTGAAGGCCAACTCTATCCCCCAACCTACAACCATCTCCTACTAAAACTTGGAAGTGAACTTAGCATCCCTGTCCAAAACAATCTTCTTTTGAACATCATGCAATCTCACAATCTCCCTAGTGAAGACTTATGCCACCTCACTAGATGAATAAGTAGTCTTCACTAAAATGAAGTGAGATATCTTTCTCAATCTATCAACCACAACCATGATAGAATCATATTGCCTCAATGTCCTCGAAAGACCTCTAATGAGATCCATGGACATGACCTTCTATTTCTATTCTGGAATCGAAATAGGCTAAAACAACCCACTTGGATTTTTACACTCTTCTTTCAACTACTGAGAGTCCAAACATCTAGCCACAAACCTTGCCACTTCCCTTTTCATATTTATCCAATAGTTGAACATATTCACTGTTGTTAATGTCTTCTAATATCCTGTGTGTCCTAAATATTGCGTGACATGAAACTCCCTCAAGATAAAATTATTGAGCCCACTTTCACCCAACACATAGATCCTCTCCCTGAATCTCACCAAACCATCTATCGTGAGATGATAGTCCACATCCTGATCACTTGTACCCTATTGTAACCTGTGCCTAAGCTCTAGATCTCAGTGCTCACTGCTACAGCATGGTTCATCTGCACTCTCCTACTGAGAGCATCTACAACCTTGTTCTCCTTACCCTTGATGTATCTGATCCTGAAATCAAGCTCACTGAGTGTGGCCAATGACCTAGCCTTCTTGGATTTTAGATTTGGTTGGTGGAATAGATATCTCAACCCATTGTTATCGCTCGTCAATATAAATCTCCTGCTAAGAAGATAATGCCTCCACATCTTCAAGGCATGAATAATAACTTCCAACTCAAGATCATGAGTCACATAGTTATGCTTGTGCTCATTCACCTTCTTGGACATATAACATACGACATGTCCCTCCTGCATTGAGACTCCACCAAGTCCTCCTTTTTAAGAATTTGTACACACTAAAAACTCTTTATATAAATCTGCAAACTTTAGAACTGGAGGATTTGTCAACAACTATTTCAAAATTGGTTCCACACTCCGTTTTCCATTCAAATTTCTTACCTTTCCTTTGCAATGATGTAATAGGATATTAAATTCACACGAAATTCCTAATGAACCTCCTATAGTAACCTGCTAACCCCATAAATTATCTGACTTGGTCCACATTCTTAGGCGCTTCCCACTCCATGATAGCTCTTACCTTTTCTAGATCCATTGGTATGCCTTCCTTGGAGACGACATGTCCCAAGAAATGTATCATTGTTTGAAAGAAGATGTAATTACTAAGATTAGCATGCAAACGATGCTCTCTTACCAATATCAATATTGTTGTGAAGTGTTTTGAATGCTCTTCTTCATTCTTAGAATAATTAATATATCATCAATGAATACAATAAGAAAATGCTACAGATAATGACACAAAAAACAATTCATTAAGCACATAAGCATAGCTAGGGCATTAGTCAAAACAAAAGGAACCACAACAAACTCATAATGCCCATACCTAGTTCTAAAATAATTCTTGTAGATGTCTTCTTCTTTTATTTGTACCTGATGGTATCATGATCTCAAATCAATCTTCAAGAACACTCCTGCTCCCTTCAACTCATCAAACAAGTCATCAATCCTCGAAAACATATTCTTAATCATCACCTTGTTTAGTTTCCTGTAATCAATACACAACCTAAGAGTACCATCCTTCTTCTTCACGAACAACACTAGTGCACCCCAATACACTTGTCCTAATATATTCCTTATCAATAATTTCCTTTAGCTGCAACTTCAACTCTACTAACTCTAGAGTTCTCATATTCTAAGGTGCCTTTGATGCTAGTGCTTCCCTTGGTACAAAATCAATATAAATGCCCGCTTCCCTATGGGGAGGAAACTCTAGAATCTCTGCTGGAAACACATCCTAAAACTATTGTAATAGAGGGTATCTCTTGAATATTTCTTCATCCTCAACATTCTTACCCTTGTTACTAGAAATATGGATTGCAAATAGTACACACCCCTTCTTTCCACTATACTTAGCCTGCATAGTGGTGACCATCATCACTGATGTAGGCTTCTTCTTTCCTTGCAAAATTATCTTTTCCCCATTATCATCTAGGCACTCAATAGCCTTCTCATATCAATCTACTTTGGTCGTGTGAAGATACATCCAATCAATGCCCAAAAGCATACTATATGACCCTAGTGGTAGTATATTCAAATGTGCTACTATAGGCATACCATTCATCTCAAATGCACAAGATCTTACCCAATGATGAAATGTCTTCTTAATACCTATAGCCAACTGCACCAACCAAGATTCTACATGCACTTCGTTTCTCAAACCACACTTACCCACCAGGTGAGGATTAATATAAATATAATTATATATAGGGTCAATCAAAATAGAAAGAACTCAACCAAAAAGCTTAGCTTCCATCTCAATAATGAATGCCTGGTGATCTTCCTACTTGTTGTCCACAATTGCACAAATTCGAGGAATGTTATGAACAACATTCCCAACTATCTACACCTCTTGAGCACTGTAGATATCAGGCCTACCACCCTAGTACAATGTACAAACCTTCCTTCCATGATATTTTCCACATATCCAACACTACAACGGTCCCCTACCATCACCTTTAGTTTTCTTCTCTCTAGCTTGTGACCCATGTCCCTTCTCACCTGCATTAAACTTCTAGTAAGAAGAAACATTTTCTTTCTCAGCTACATCCTAAGGTATTCCCTGCATTGATGTCCATTTCCCTTTAACTTTAGCATTCCCCTTCAAATAATGCTTAGGCTCAACATTTTTATTTGAATGCTCATAACAATGCTTCAAATTCTGGATGGCCTCCTCCAATGATCTAGGCTCATCAAACTCAATCTGGCCTCTATATGTAGCCAGAAACCCACTCATCAACCTCTAAATCATAGCCTTATCCTTAAGGTAAGGCCCATACATCAATAGCTCTACGAACCTTCTAGTATACTCATTAGTTGTCATAGAACCCATATGTAGCTCATACAACTCTTTAACTTTGTCATCATAGTACCTCTACAATAGGTAATTATTCTTATCTTAAAATCATCCGAACTCAACTCTTCTTCTCATATTCCCTTAATGTTCTTCACATATTCCCACCTGTTGTAGCGGCTACAACCACCCTCCAAAATGTTGGCTTAACTTCATTTTGGAGCCTCCCTACCAACCCTTCACAACAGCTTATCTTGCCTTCTCAGGTACACAAGCTTCAATGATTTTCTTATAGAATGAAAACCTGTCCGTGAGAGCTTGTTCCATTCCCCTCACAGGTTGTCTCTCAGGAATTGGTCCAACTACAGGTTGAGTAGCTCCCTTAAGAAATTACACAATTCTGGAGGGGAACCAACCTTCCCTCCAAAAATTGTGCAATTATGTCTGGCATCCTACTCAGCTCCATAATTGTGAAAATCTTCCTATCACTATTCACTGGAAAAATTACGCAATTCCTCCCAGTAGGACTCCTTAGCCCAGAAATTGTGCAATTCTAGGTAGAAGTCAGCCACTCTTCCGAGAAATTGTGCAATCCCTTGGGGAAATCAGCCTAGATCCCTCCCATAAATCCACATATTTCCCCTCAGCTGAGTAGACTGTTGTATATATAGTTGGGTTGGCCAGTTCCACCTGGGACTAAGAAAACATGACTTGCATGCATGGGATAACTTTGTCAGCATAGAAAAAGCAGCATGCAAAAGGCATCCCTTGATTCAGGGATCTATTTTTAGTAGCTCGAGGTTACATGCAAGGATCGTTTTAGAAACCTCCTGCCAAGTGTCACTTTTCCTTGATTTTTGTGGCATGCACGTCACAACCTTGATTTTATCAAAACTCATCAATCTGACACTGCAGAGCTCATTCCTCACATCAATCTTGCAGCTCTGAAATTCCACATTGCATCTAGGATCCATTAGCACATTCAGCTATGTTGTTTTGGGGTAAGCCCACTTTTCATGTCTCGTGTTGCGTTTTTGTCACCTTTTGTGTTTCACTTCATGTGACTATTGTCTGGTTGATTTCAGTGAGTGCTTCCTGTCGTTTTGATGTATGCTAGCTTGTAGAAGCATCGTTTCAGTTTTGATTCACATCTCATTATTGTCTCATGAATGACACTGTTTTGAACGAATAGTCACCGTTGTGGTGACTGGATTCAAACACATTCATGCCTTCCCATACTCTGAATCCTACATTTGTTGTTTGCATATATGATCATTCACTCTTCTTTTCACTCATCTTGCCATGCATTTAGACTTCTCATGTTTTCAGTCACCCGTCAGCCGGTTTGGGTTGCCTTGGCCGGGACTGTGCCTTTCCCATCTAGCACTCCACATTTCTGGAAGCGAAGGCTCTGCCTTCCATCTAGAAATTGTGCAATTATTGGAGGCAGTGTCCTGCTGGCCCCAAAAACTATGCAATGCAGTTTGTTGGTTACTGCTGACTGAAATTGCGCATTGCACATTTTCGGTCCTCAGCAAACCAGGCTAGACTATGCATTACATAGTTCTAGCAGTCAGTCAACCTCCTAATAGCCTGGACTATGCCTTGTGAAGTTTTGGAAGTCAGTCTCCCAACCTCCAAGAGTAAATTATGCAACCTTCATGATCAATCACACAGGTATGTTACAAGTCATTCCTCAGTTCATTTTGGTTTTCAACTGATAGATTTCTTGCCATGAGTGTTGCTATGTCTCCAGGCATCACATCTTTTCGTCTCTCTCTCTGCAGCACAACTACAATGGCATTCAGGAGAGCAGAGTCAAAGACATTGTTAAGAGCGCAACTAGGGATGCAGTAATGCAAGTGTCTATGAGCTCACCCACCTATGAAGACATCAAGTTGTTCGTAGACAATGACATAAAAATAATAAGGCAACAACATCACAGTAAGTAGAACCATCAGCACCAATAGAAGGCAACACACCCGCACAAAATGAATGCAAGAGGAAGGTTGTTGACAACACAAAGGTGGAACAAAGTTACAAGCTCAAGCAGATCCACTTGTGATGAAAGCTACTTTGGACACTGAGGCTATGAGGTGACAGCGCGACATGAAGATCGAGTAAAGACAAAGAACGCAATGGAGAAGGAGTTGCATGTGCTGAAGTAGCAACTAAAGGAAGAACAATAGCTGCATAAACAAGAAAATGAGCTATAGCAGGAATAGGTACAACAGGAGGTGCAACATGTACGGATGGATGAAACTCCACTCGTACAAGTTATAGATCCATCCCAGCAGCTGGCACGAAGTAGACAAGGTGAGCAGTGATGTTGATCGCATGCAAGGGTATTCAAAAACATGCATGTCATTGTATGCACACATGCAATCCCACCCATTTGTCACACTCACCGAGGCGAAGACAAGAAGTCCAACTGTAGCTAAACATGTATTTTGACAATTTGATTCGCACAGCCACCAACACATTTTTGGATATCAGCGTAGACACTATGCATCAACATGTGGTCAGTCTGGTCGCACCCAAGGTGACCATGCGCATTTTATCAGACGAGTTGGATGGAGGAACCATATCAGTGTACCTAGATGCAATGGAGGCAAGAGTTTGCTTCAGCAAGATGTCACCATTGAGAACACGGAAACCATCCCAGATGACCAAGCATGGCATCAGTTCACCACCATCAACCATCACAAGGATGTCAGAGAGTTGGTCTCACCACAACGGTTTGAGTGTTAGTGATGTCTTGGATGGCTTGCTCAAGCCGTTTTGTCTCACATGGGTACATGTGTAGACTATATGTAACATCTTGTAGAGTGAAAGTTCAAGTGTTGATAGTTGAAAGTAATAGTCATAGAGTAGTTGAGGAGTCATGAGGATAGCTGAAGTGCTAGAAAGGGGAACGTCAAGGATCACCCCACCCTTTGCTATAAATAGTCCCTCATAACTCATTGTATAGGCTTTTGGTCAGCCAAGCTTCCAATAAGACTATCTTACAGAGAGCTTGGACGATATTGTAACATGTCTTGGCTTCTCCACTACGCAGAGCTAGTATATATGTTTGGAGGAGGAGGCAGTTTTGGATGTAGTTTTCTATTATCAAAACTAGTGGTTGGACATGGATGTATTGTATGACTAGAAATTACACTCTTAATATAATAGAGCCAACATGTTTCATGCATATGTCATGTTGTATTCCAGCTATCTTCTTTACTCTAAATGGTATATGTATATGTTTTCTTACGCATGCATGTATGGACTATTATGTATAAGTATGTATGAATCTTACTGAAATGTGTTGATTGGTTTAACCATCACTTTGGATTGTTAGCCAACTTTCTTTCTAGTTTGTGATGCATCTTTGCTCATGTGTTCCCTTCCAAGCCACGTGCTATCACAAGTTTCTAAGGGGCGCACTCACCCAAATCTTTGTGTGTTAGAACCATTCATGAACCTTCCTTGTCTTTCCGTGGCTGTCACACCCTTGCTACCAAGAGGGACATCTTACTTGCGTCTGTGTAAAACCAAAATTAAAACATTATCGTACGACCCACTGCTAGGACTCGTACACCAAATGGTCTGAGTTCTAATTGGGACTTCTTACTGGGGAGATCCCCTGACATGTTGGCGGGTCTAGCACCGTCAACATTCTTGGCGCTAGAAGGAGGGCCAAATGACAAGCTTTGTCCTCTCATCATGTTTTGAACCTTTGCATATCTATCATGGAGTCTTGCACTCTCCTCCCTCCAAGATGTTTTTTGCATGCCGAATATGTCACCATCACGAGATGTTTCTTTGATATCTTGTCTACTTTCACGTATAATGGTGAAGGCGAAGTTGCCTGGCTTGAGTTCTTACATGACTTCCTTGCCTTGCTTCATGAGGATGATGGATGTTCTAACGAATAGGCCTATTTGTTGCTTGCATACACACTTCGAAAGTCTCCACATCGATGGCTATGCAACCTATCAACTGACAGCAAGCACTCACTTGAGCACTTATGTGATCTCATTGAAGAAAATTTTTGTCATTTTTATCCAGAATATCTTGACTAAAAATTTTTACAACAATGAAAGGCTTTGCATGAATCACCTATGGATTTTTGGCAGCGCTTCCATGATTTGTAGTTTCAAGATCCAAAGAGCTATATGAAATTTCCTTATCTTTGAGATAGATTCAAGTACTGTCTTAACAATTCAATCCATCCCAAGAAGACTTTCAAGCTCAAACCCTACTCAGCATACTTTGGTGACAGAATTGGCAATCACAAACGAATACGGTCGTTGTCACAAGTGAATATCTGTCGTCCCCTCGTCAAATAGCTCCACCATCGCAGAGTGATGTGGGAGAGCATGAATGCACATTTTTTGAACCATCATGACCTCCTGACATCGCTCCTTCAGATTTTTGCGCAGACTTGGTTATGAGTCCCATACCTTGTCACATGTATTTTGTACCTCAACCACCGTCTTCATATTCTTATTGTCCTCCAGATGAAACTGTCTTGTGTTCTTCCATTCCAGACTTTATACTTGTTTTGAACGAGGATCGATCTATCAATGGAGTTGGTGTTGCACAACCAAAATGCGTTGGAATTCATGAAGAGCATGATGAGGAGCTTGAACATCCACTGGCAGTAGGGGACCATCCCAATCTATCTGTACCTCCTCCATTTTATTCCTGACATCCTTGATGATATGGCCATCCTTGATTTTTCATGTGCATCTCCATCCATGAATGCAACCATTGTTGATCATTCATAGTACATACTGGATATTAGTCCATCATCTGACAATGGAGAGGATGAATCATAAATTGCAAATCCACTTGATCTTTCATCTTCTTTTTCTACAAACGTAGAGGGTGAACATCCTTTCTTCTCATCTACCCCTCTGTGTGGTTCATCAAATCATGAGGATGATGACTAACATCCTGAGTTTTCTGATCTTGGCTATCATGATATATTTACCTCATCATCTAATAACGATGTTGATTCATTCATTGTAAATTTGTCTAATCCACTAGTCTACGATGATCTATCTGTCGACGAAGTTGAAACCCCCCAAACTGTCGAGGCACCTCAACCTGAGCTGATGGTTATGTCAGGCCCTCGCTCTCTTGAGGTTGGTCTCACTTCCGATTAGGAACCTGTTCAAACACCTGAGGTTACTCATAACTCATTCATATGCACTGAAGAATAATCCAACACTCAGATTTCACTTCCTCTGCTCGAACTACACGATCCCATCACTCATGCATTGGAGGAACCTTACACAGGAAGCACACTTCTGCAATGTAATTGATCTACCTTTATCATGTTTGCTTGCATGTCACAATAAAGGGAATGCATAGATTCAACATCTATGCACAGTGTATCACAACACCATGGCATGTCCATAGAGTGCATGTCATGCTCTTTTACTCATTTTTATTCTTTGGCCGCTTGTAAGCTCAGAGTGTGTCTGTTTTCACTATTGTATCTTTCACATTTGCTGGTTCATACAACTAGGTTGCTTGCGAACCAAGTATTCACCAACATGGGTCAACCAATGTGTTGGTGGTTGTATTGGAAACATCACTTCACGTGATCATAACCATGCATCGTTAGCTTAGGATTAGGAGTAGTGTTTTCTTTCAGTTTTCTTTCTTGCGTGCATGTTTTCTTTCTTGTTTTGCATGTTTGCTTGTCTTCTTGATTCTTTGCTTAATCACTTTTCTTTCGCATTTACTTCTACTTCTGCATGGCTTTGTTGTTTGTTTGATTGATTTTGTTCATAGGTTAGTTTCACATGAAACCATGCATGACCCTTGAAACAGGTTGGGTAAAGTACAAGAGGCCTTGTACAGCTATCACTACTTGGTTATATATCATCCTGCCTCTGTATGAAGAACTTGTTACTTTTATTCCGTGATACGTCGATGGAAAATACGTAGTATTAGAAGTGAAACTCGGTGAAAACAAAACACTTGAGCACTAAATAGTGTCACCTACTCTAGTAGGTTGTTTTTGGGTTAAACCTTGGTAGCTCAGTCAAGTAGAGTAAAGTGAGGGGGAAATCCTTAACAAGCACATTAGAGGTATACATAAACTACCTCTCTGAAGGAACAACCTCTTCTTCTCTCAGTAAGTTGGGATCCCTATTCCACTTCTGAAATGAATAAGTGTTATGCACAGTTATGGAAACGAAATTGAAAAAATTAAAAGTGAAAAGTTTCAAAAAATGAAAAATGAATAAGATGAAAGAAGAAAAAGACTTCCTGCGCAGAGAGGTGATGCAAGTAACTTCGTTGAAGTACTGACCAGGCTCGTTGGAAACGAAGTGATGCTTGTGTTCCTACGTTACTCCACGGGGTACTATCCAGGCCTGCTAGAAGCGGAGCAACACCAGAGATGAAACTAAGACTCTAACGACTATACTACTTGTGCAAAAATATACCCCTCAACCCTAATCAAAACAACTGTATTGCCTTGGCTTGGAATGTGTGTCAATCAACCAAGATCTTGGCAGATGCTACATCTTACAATCAAGCAAGTGTGAAAACCAACACAAATTGAGAACTGAACAATACTTCCAGAGGTGTTAGAATTACGTTTCATAAACAAGGTCCATTCAAAGAGCTGGATTTCTACTAGTGTGTCACCAAGTGTTGTAGCAGCTACAACCACCCTCCAAACTTTTCCCTTGGCTTTATTTTTGAGACTCCCTACCAACCTTTCACAACAACATGTCTTTCTTTGTCAGGTACACAAGCTTTAGTGATTTTCTTACAAAATGACAACTTGTCTATGAGAACTTGTTGAATTCCCCTCACAGGTTGTTTCTCCAGACCTGGTGCAGCTGTAGGCTAAGCAGCTCCCTCAAGAAATTACACAATTCTGGAGGCGAGCCAAAATTTCCTCCAGAAATTGCACAATTTTGTCTAGAAGCCTGTTGCGCTCAAGAATTGCACAAATCTACCTATCATTATTCACTGGAAAAATTGCGCAATTCCCCCCAGAAGGACTGCTTAGCCCAAAAATTGCACAATCCCTCTAGGAAGGCAACCCAACTCCCTCCCAGAAATGCGCATTTTTTCCCCTCAACTGAGGAAATTGTTGCATATGTAGTTAGGTTCCTCGGTTCCACCGCGGACCGAGAAAAATTGACTTGCATGCATACATTGGCTTTCTCGGCAGCATGAAAAAGGCATCCCTTGATTCAGGGATCTATTTTTAGCAGTTGGAGGTTACATGCAAGGATAATTTAAGAAACATCCTGCCGAGTGTCACTTTTCCTATATTTGTGGCATGCACGTCACAACCTCAATTTTATCAAAACTCATCAACCACACACTACATAACTCATTCCTCACATCGACCTTGCAACTATGACATTCCACATTTCATCTAGGAGCCATTGGCACATTCAGCTCAGTTGTTTCAGGGTAAACCCACCTTTCATGTCTCGCGTTGCGTTTCTGTTGCTTTTTGTGTTTCGCTTCATGTGAGTGTTGTCTACTTGATTTCAGTGAGCGCTTGCTGTCATTTTGATGCATGTTAGCTTGTAGAAGCACCGTTTCAATTTTTGTTCGCATCTCACCATTTTCGCATGCATGACACTATTTTTCATGAATAGTGTTCGTTGCGGCAACTTGCTTCATACACATGCATTCTTTCCTATTTCCTAAATCCTACACTTATTGTTTGTGTGTATGATCATTCACTATTGTTTGCACTCATCTCATCATGCATTCAAACTTCTCATGTTTTCAGTGGGCCATCGGCCGGTCTGGGCTGCCTTGGCCCAGACCGTGCCTTGCCCGTCTAGCACTATGCATTTCCGGAAGCAAAGGCTCTGCCGTCCCTCTAGAAATTTCACAATCCTAGCCAAGCACTGATCTCCACACTTTCATTGTGAAATTCTTGGAGGTAGTGTCCTACTGGCCCCAAAAACTACAAAATGTTGTTTGTTGGTTGCATGTCATTGCTGACTGAAATTATGCATTGCGCAGTTCCATTCCTTAGCATGCCAGGAAAGACTATACATTACACAGTTCCAGTATTCAGTCAGCCTCTTGACAGCCCAGAGTATGCCTTGTGAATTTTTGGCAGTCAGTCTCCCAACCTCTCGATGGAAATTGCGCAACCTTCATGATCAATCACACATGTATTTTGCACAACAGTCCTCAAGTTTGTTTTGGTTTTTGACTGACAGATTGCTTGCCATGAGTGTTGCTATGTCCCTAGGCAGAATAGGTGTTCTTCTGTCTCTCAGTAACACAAGTACAATGGTTGTCAAGAGAGCAGAGTTAAAGACACTATTAAGAGAGCAACTAGGAATATATTTAGGCAAGAGTCTATGAGCTCGCCCACCTATGAAGACATCAAGTTGTTCATAGACAAGGACATCAAGATAATATGGTATCAAAATTACAACAAGTAGTACCATTAGCAGCAGTAGAAGGCAGCACACCTGCACCAATGGATGCAAGAGGAAGGTTTTTAACAACACAAAGGTGGAACAAAGTTGCAAGATCAAGCATATCTACTTGTGATGAAAACTACTTTGGAGATTGAGGTTGTGAGGTGACGGTGCAACATGAAGATCATGCAAAGACAGAGAACAGAACAGAGAAGTAGTTGCATGTGCTGAAGCAGAAACTCAAGGAATAATAGGAGCTACATAGACAAGAGAATGAGTTGTAGCAGGAACAGGTACAACAAGAGGCGCAACATGCATGGATGGATGAAAATGCACCCATACAAGTTATATATCCATCCCAGTAGCTAGCACGAAGTAGACAAGGTGAGAAGTGTTGTTGGTCGCATGCAAGGGAAATCAGCAGCATGCATGTCATTCTGCACATGCATGCGATCCCACCCATTTGGCACACTTACCGAGCTGAAGACAAGAAGCAAGTCCAACTGGAGCTGAACATGTATTTTTACAAGTTGACGTGCAGGACCACCATCACATGCTTGGAGATGGGCGTAGACACTATGCATCAACATGTCACCAGTTCGGTCGCACCTAAGTTGACCATGCTCATGCTATCGAATGAGTTGGGTGGAGGATCCATATCAGTGTACCTGGATGCAATGAAGGCAAGAGTTTGCTTCAGCAAGATGTCACCATTGAGTGCACAAACACCATCATGGATGACCAAGCTTGGCATTAGTTCGCCACCATCGACCATCACAAGGATTTTAAAGGGTTGGTCTCACTAAAAGAGGACGAGTCTTAATGATGTGTTGCATGGATTTCTCAAGCCATTTTGTCTCACATGGGTACATGTGTAGATTGTATGTAATGTCTTGTCAAGTGAAAGTTCAAGTGTTGATAGTTGAATGTAACAACCATAGAGTAGTTGAAGAGTCATGATGATAGATGAATGGTCACAAATGGGAAAGTCGAGGGTCAACCCACCCTTTGCTATAAATAGTCCCTCATAGCTCATTGTAAAGTCTTTTGGTCAGCCAAGCTTCTGATAAGACTATCCTAGAGAGAGCTTGGATAGTATTGTAATGCACCTTGGCTTCTCCACAGCATAGAGCCAGTATATCTCTTTAGAGGAGAAGGCGATTGTATCTGTAACGTTTCGCTATCGAAACTAGTGGTTGGACATGGATGTATTGTATGACTAGAACTTACACTTCTTAATATAATAGAGCCAACACGTTTACACTTCTTAATATAATAGAGCCAACACGTTTCATGCATATCTCATATTGTATTCCAACTATCTTATTTACTCTAAATGGTATATGTATATGTTTTCTTACGCATGCATTTATGGACTATTTTTTATAAGTATGTATGAATCTTAATGAAATGTATTGATTGGTTTAACCATCACTTTGGATTGTTAGTTAACTTGCTTTCTAGTTTGTGATGCATCTTTGCTCGTGTGTTCCCTTCCAAGTTGCCTGCCATCACATGTTTCCAAGGGGTGCACTCACCCAACTCTCCGTGTGTTAGAACTGTTCATGCACCTTCCTTGTCTTTCCATAGTTCTCACACCCTTGCTACCAATATGGACATCTTACTTACGTCTATGCAAAACCATGGTAAAGGCATTACCATGCGACCCACTACTGGGACTTCTACACTGAACGGTCTGAGGTCTAATTGGAACTTCTTACTTGGTAGATCCACTGACATGTTGTCGGGTCCATCACCATCAACATCACCAAATATATGCTTTACCTTTGAGAGTGAAGGTGGCTATATTAGTTTTCATTTTCTCTGAGTAGTTATTCAATATAAAGAATTTATTCATTCTAAGAAACCATGCCTCTCCATATTTTCACTTCTTCATCTCTATCGAATGTAGAAGGCTTGACTTTCTTGAACTCCCCAAGAAAGTACTCACTCCTCCTATAAGGATAATAATGGTGATGATGCTGATAATGTCTCCTAGATTAGGAACTAGAATGATGCCCCTACGTACGAGTCCTCGTGTTAGGTGTATCTAGTGATTTTTCGCTTCTAACTATATCCCCTTTATCCAACATGTATCTAGACCGAGACCTGTTGCCATACAGTCCATTAGTTTTCTCTTCCTGCTCTTGGTTGATCCTCAAATTTCCATGTCTCTGGAATTCCAACAAGCTCTGAATATTTTCTACATTATCTTCTATATTCTTTTTCAGGGCGTTGGGATAGGATCCCTAGGGTCAATTTTTGGGGTTATTTAACCCAAGTTTTGTATAATTTTTTGTAAATGATGTAAAGTATCCAAAAAATGTGGATGTGGAGAATAGATTCAAAGGGTCTTAGCCCCTTGTTTGGCTTTGTTTTAAGATTCTCCCATGGTTCGCGGACCATGGTATTGTATGAAGGAAAGCTATACATAATTAAGTCATAACGAGCCTTGAAGATAACTTAGAATGAAGAATTGTGAACTGTGAATGGGTTTTGTTGTTTTGGGCGAGTGTTAAGAAAGGAAGGCTTTGGTTCATGTACTTAGGCAAGAAGGGGAAGGCTTTTGCAACTGAGTGCGTAGGAGGCCTTGATAAGTCCATAGTTGAGTGCGTGGACCCCTACAACTAAGTGCACAGGGTAGAATAGTGTGTAATCTGAACATTGAATATCAACAAAGACTAATTTTGAAGAATTACTGTACATATTTGTTGAATTTGTTTATGTTATATTATGTCACCTAATGATATGCTTTTATGAAATATTAATGAATGTTGCACCAAAACCACTGAATCTATGTTAATGATGCAGGATATGAGTAGTTATCTACTTTCCCGAAGTTAAAAGATATTTTTGTTATGTTTTATGATGATTTAGGTAGATCTTCGCAATCTTAGATCTAGGGTTGCTTATTGATGCACAAAAATAGATAAATCGTTTGTTTAAGGTTCACAAGGACTGATCATAGACCTTCGTGAAGGCCTGGAAGCCATTTTAACTTAGTTACAGTGACAATCCCTAGAAGGATACCGATCTATGCGAAGGAAGATCTAAACTGCTAGAGCCAAAGAACCATTTATCACATGTCTCTCTGTACGAAAACCTATTTATAGAATCCATCAATACTGCTTTAGGTGAGGCTATAGCATGCGCTATGCAGGTTGTTGGTGAAAGCGATAGTAGTTAGGGTTTTGTTGGTTGGTGCGAACAACTCTGAACCTGGGTGAGGCCCCGTTAATTGAACAAATAGTTCTGTTACTGGGACTGGGATCTATCTTAGAGATGTGTGATAAATGGTTTCCTACAAAGAAAGAGCTTGATAAGTGGATTGATTGAAAATCACACATGTTTGCAGCTTTGGAAAGCTGGATCCCTAAATTATCCAAGGAGCAGTGGTTGCAGAGATTTTTATACATGGACGAGACTGACATGTTCTTATGTTTCTTCCCTGAAGCGCCATACGAGTGGTTATATTAATTAGATGATAGTCAGAGGATGTTGAGGCTCGAAGACCCTATAGTGTCAACTCCTGAACTGGTGTGTCATTTGGAAGCATCAAAAAGAAATATTGCACAGGTTGTGGATTATTAGGTGACCGCACGTTGGGAAGTTTTGTGACTTATTTCATGATTGACCGAAACATCAGCTATAGTGAAGCGAAGCAAAGAATCTTTAAAGGACCACGAAGTAAGTATTTGAAGTCACTAAAGACTTGGATTAAAATGATGTTGTGTGAAAATACGGTTATGCATTTACCTTGATGTTTGGGGCTACACGAAGTGGGAGATTCTTTAGAGGAAACAAAGGATCTAGCCCAAAATATAGTCCGCTCATTGAAACCCCTTCCAGCGATGATGAAGGGATGGTACTGACTAAACTGCGAGGTGCAGTTCAGTTACTAACTCAGGGTATCCTAAGGATATCTCATCCTTCCACTCCACCTCCACCTCCACCTTCACCCCATATACCTTCACCTACGCCTCCTCCTCCACCCACACCATTCAACATTGCAAACGTGATGAAGATGTCGTTTTTTAAAGGCACGGGAACCAACGATCCATAATACTTTTGTTTTTTCACATATGTTGTTTGAACAACACAACAGATCACAAACAATAATATTAAAAAGGTTCAGTTGGTTAGAACTTTACAGGACTATGTGTTACACAGTGTTTTGTCACTGACCCTGCTTCCCCTAGTCCCGGTAGAGTCGGTCCATGAATGGCATCTGTTCTATGTCATACATCAAAAAATGTGTCCACATCTTGAAAATAATTCAAGAAGATTAACAATTCTCTTTAATCCTGAAGATTGACCCTTTTTACCCATGTTCCAAGATTGTCGCAGGACAACCTGATTTTGCTTGCGACGATAACTTGAAGTGGACTAGAACGTCGCGACATTGTCGCAGGGGTACATCTGTTCTCTGCGACATTCGGTTTTTAGGGCTCGTCACAAGTCCTAAATATCCTTCTTACTACGATATCTCTAAATACACTATTTCCCCATGACATCATCTTTGAGTCCTTGTGTTTGACTTGCAATGACCCAGATATGGCGAATTAGTTCAAACATAATGCTTCTAGCTAGTTCTGGAACTGGTTGTTGGGTCAAGGAAGTTCACCTTTGCTGCTTGGAGATGGCGGTTCCACCTTTTAAGAAACCTCCCTTGAGGATAAGCTCCCTCTCCCTCATTTATGGATGATCCTCCTCTTATAAAAGCATTCCCCATTGCTATGATTAGCTAGTTCTTAGTTTTTGGTATTGAGAAAATTAGCTAGTTTTGGTGTGAGATCGATAGTTTGCAGTGTGAATTGCTGATAGTATAGAAATTGGTTGTTGATTGCCTTAGCCTTATACTAGTGCCTTTGGGTGAGAGAGAGAGTTTTCAACCTTTTGGGAGACCTTTTGAGAGTGAATTCTTGAGGAGACACACTGACTAGACCCTTCAAGGAAGCTTGCGACGTCAAGGCTTGGTTGTAAGCTTTGCTTTTGCTCATGTTAATACAATCAATGGTTTTTTCCTATATCTTGTATGAAATATATTTGATATCTTATGGTTCCTTGACTCTGTAGGTAGATGGTTCATTTTTGTGTTTTATTACGTGTTTATTTGTTCTCTTATGTTGTTTCAAGTGAATCACTCATCCAGGAGAAGGAAGCGATAGCTGGAGCAGCGTAACGAAGACTGCATCAAACACCGACATAAGGTAGGCTCTTTCAACAATGACTGTTTAAGGAAATTTTCTGTCGCATTTGTTTTGTTGTGACTAGACCCACTCTAGGGCTAGAGGGGTTGCCTCTATCCATAGAGGGAACATTACCTACATCACAAGTTGGCGACTCCACTCGGTACTCCCTTATGTGTTGTCTCTTGTTTTGCTCTTGATTTGTTTTGTGATTGTATTACATAGTGTCCCTTGGTTTTGGGACTAAGCCATCAGTGTTCTGGGTTACTTGAGGAAATCTAGTAGTCCCTCTCACTGTCTGAGAGTTTAGTATGGTGTCTTTTAGGTTTTTTTGCTTTGTTTTACCTCTTAATTGAGATCGTTGTTGTTTAGCTCTTAACAGTTGTGACGATTCATGCTTGCCCTCTTTGATCAAGTTGTATGTCATGGATATCCCATCATACAGCTATGACGATCCCTGAAAACGGACCATCGCCAAAGACGGGTGTACTCTTGCGACGACGTCACTTAGTTGCTAGCTTTGTTCTTGTGATGATTTTCCTTTCGTCTCAGGTTGCTAGTTAGACCTCTGCGACAATTCATGTAAGGTTTTTTTTCACAGCCTTACCTCCTATATCATCCAATGCTGCTAGTCCCCTGTTGTCTATTGTCTCTTATCAAACTTCTTTTGGTTGTTTTTTGTTAAGGCACTTTCTCCTTGGTTTCATTTGTCTGAGTCTTGTGTTTTTAGGCTATGTAACCTAAATCTTTGTAAGGTTTTGTCGAGAAGTCATTTGTTTGGGTTGCTTGTCCTTCCAATATTCATCCATAACCATCTTCTTGGTTTGTTTGAAGATGTTCTACTACTTGTCTTCTTTCTAATTGGTCTATAGTGTTTGGTTATTGAACCAGTTTCTCATGTTGATTTGATTTCCACACTATCAAATATAGATTACATTTGTTTGGATCAGTCAAGATTGCATTTTCTTGTTTTTCATTAAATCCCAAAAATAAAAAATATTGCATTCATATAGCATACGAAAGTGAAAGTGCATTTGAATTAGTGAATTTTTTCATGATTGAGAAATTAGAAAGCAAAGTTCAAATCTTTCATTAGTAGTTGCGAGATAAGTGCATTGGTGCATTGTGTTTCCTGGTGATTGGATTGCTTGCATGCACTACAGTTCTTTCACTTGCTTGTTATTATTTTCGCTCACTTCGAAATGAACTCCTTACCCTCATTTAGGTAGTTGTTCTTTGAAAGGAATGGTGTTTTACTCATTGTAGTTTCATCCTAGGAATTGTTGAAACACATTCGGTATGGCCTTAAAACCAAAACTTAATTCAAGATTAACTCTTAAAATCTATTGAATGAACTTAACAACGCATTGGAACTTAACGCACAGTTATCCAGACGTCTAGGCTAGAGACATGCTCTGGCGTCATTAAACCTAGTTACTATTGTGTTGACTAAGGTTGGGTGATTCCTCCTTTCGTGATCCAATAGGTACTAGTACGGATTTATGCTCCCCATACCGTCGAGTATATATTGGGAGTCCCCATTAGGTTATCATCCTATTATCCATAGGAAGTCGAGTTTGCCACCTTACGAATCGTAACGCACCGATCACAGCATTCGGGAAGATTGTCTGTCGTACAGAAAGTCCTTGGTCATTTCTCTTTCATTTGGTCAACAAGGTGTATATGTAGTTTTTCAATTTGTCTGATAAACCTCTTGTCTAGTACTCCAGAGTAGTCACTTTTATTCCTTTCCGACTCATTAAAAGTAAAAGGATCATATGCACACTTGTCCTTTCAGGCTCATTAAAATTCAAAAGTGATAGAGTCACCTTTTCATCCTTTTCTCGACTCTTTAAACATGAAAAGGTCAAGTTTCATTCCTATGGCATAAAATGAACTTCCCATGAAATATTCCTAGTTACAGTTAGAGTTCCTTTCAAGGTCAATCCTAATGGAAACATTCCCAGAGTCTACTAGTCAAGGTCTCCCCCTGGATAGGAATCTTGGTCCTTTTCCTTCTGTTGGAAACGCTGGTGCTCCGTATATGTCAACGTTGTCCTTACCTGGGTTAACCATCAATTTTCCCATTTGGTTGTTTTCAACATCAGTGGTCCCAAGCGTCATGAATCCCGTTCCACCATCTCCTTCATTTGAATCACAACACGATGATTCTAGGTTTGAGCCTTCGCCTTCTTCCCCTTTTTCTTCATCTTCCTCTGCTGCTTCGCCTGGTGAAAGTTCCAAATCCATTAACTAGGAGGCTAAGAAGAAGAAGAGGAAGGCAAAGAAGAAAAATTTAGATAAGCAAGAGGCCACTCATGCAACTATTGCTCTGAGTAAGCCTTCAGTGGAAAAACCCCCTAATCCTCAACGAAAGGTTACATTTCCTTGTAAGTTGTGCAAGGGTGACCATCTTCTTCGTGATTGTCCTGGTATTCCTAGGATCTTAGAAGTATGGTCTCACAATCTGGCTCGTCCCTCATTTCCCTTTGATGCTCATTTCGACCCTTCACCCTCAACTGGCAGTGATAATAAGAAAGGGAAGATTAGATTCCCCTGTCGGTTATGTGAAGGCAACCATCTCCTTCACCTTTGTCTGCTCATGGATAAAGCTTCTATCATTTTGGAAAGCCTTACAGCTCCTTCACCCCAACTTCCAGTTGATTATCATAGGCTCTCTTCGGACCCTTTCTAGGTTGACAAAGAGATTTACTTGGATTCATCTCTTGTCCATCCTACTCTTCTCGAGCCTCGTTCTGTTATGTCTGTTTCCAACCAACCATTGGTCGAAAAAAGTGTTGACTTGGTTTCACCACCAGTTGTTCAATCTATTCTAGAAGAGCATAATGATCATACTACTCATGTTCTTCTCATCTTTTCAGCTTCACCTGAGTCAAAGAACGACCCTCCTGTCCCTTTTGATTAAGAGAGTCCTTCTTTGGTTCCTGTAGAGCATGGGGGCAATCATACGATACCCCCACTAAGTAGTTTGGTCATTTCCTTCGATTGGAGTCAATTGACTACGTTCTGCCTCCCATCTTATGTGCCTTTCCAGATTACAGTACATGCCTATGAGAAGGTAGTACCTAGCACTCTCTTGGATGAAGGTGTGTTGGTTAGCCTCATGCCTTTCACTACTTCGCAAGCTTTGGGCACCTCACAGCTTGTTCCTGTCACTCAGAATCTGTTGGATTTTGACAGAGGAACTAGCCAACCTTTAGGGATCCTTTTGAAGTTCCCTATTACTTTGGGAGGTAAAGTTGTCTATATAGACATGATGGCCATCCAAGGTGCCTTGGATTTTAGTCTTCTCCTTGGCCGTGATTGTATTTATGCCATGGGGGCCCTTATTTCTTCGCTTTTCTATGTGGTTTGTTTTCCGCATGACAGAAGAATTGTGACTATATATCAATTGTCATTTTTTTGTCACTGAGTACCTCCTGTGCAGCCATCATCCAATATTGACTCTTGTTCGCCAGCAGTACCTTCCTCGCCATAGGTCAATTATGTGGCTACCCGTTCTGTCTCTGCATCTGTTGATGATCATGCAGACGGTCTCATACATCATGTACTGGGAGCATTGGAACCGATCTGTCATTGGTGGCCGATGACGTGTATTCCTCCCAGAGCATGGTTCTTCCCTCTAATGAAGACCTCTTGGGCATCATGTTCTCGTATGGCCCATCAACAAGAGTATCAAGGATAATTCCTCTCTTGTGTCAACCTCGTTAAAAAATGAAACAAGGAGTACTGCAGATGGTTCGTTTCTTGTGTCACCCTCGTTAAAAAATGAAACGAGGCGTCACCCAAGGATAGTTCTTTCACTGTGTCAACCTCGTTCAAAAATGAAACAATTCCCTTCTGTCAATCGAGTCTTTCTTGGATCTCATCATTGAACCTTCATTACATCCATCTCGTTGAATGCAATGAAGCTTGGGGGCCATGTTCCTCGATTGGATTATTACGTTGGGGGCATGCGAACCTTATTCAAGCATATTTTTTCATTTCAAACTTGTGTAAACAATGAAACCGAATCCAAGCACAGTTCCCCATGGTTCGAGCTTGTGTAAAAATTAACCCGTGCGGCCATGTACCCTTTTTGGTTTGGTGCGTTAAGTGATTTCTTGCTTATTGTGTCTTTTGCAGATGTTATGTATATTAGCTGATGCATTAGTAAATTATGTATTAAGTGGATATTTGCAAATTATAAATCATAAACAAACATTCAAACATAACAAGCAGAGAACATAAAACATAAATATATGTACATCGTTTGTTGCACACTGAGGCGCTCAAAAAATATATGTATATGTCCAAAAATATGTGTTCAAGTTACAATATGAGACACATGTCTCCCAAAACACTAGAAAATGAAACCTAGAAGTCTATTATGGTTGTTGCTCTCTATGGCAGACAACTGCACGGACCACTTGTCTGAGCAGCTGGTGTACCTTGTTTGACATGCCCGTGGTGTGTCATTAGTACTGTCTCGGGATCTCCTCGAATCCTCTATAATCAAGGATCCCCTCAGTCAAGCCCTCTAGGTTCTGGGCTATTTCCTCCTCGGCATCTCCACCCGGAGATGGCAAGGTGATCTCTCTATTGTCCCTGCACGCCGTAGGAGCGAGACCTACTGGTCTCTCCGGTCTGACATCTCCACAAAGTTGAGCATAATTATCATGGCATATATCTCTAAAATCAAAAAAACAACAAAAAACCAAAATACAAAAAGTTTGGCGGTCAAACCAAGTATTTTACCTCTCTCATCCCACTGCTCTCTAGGCAGAAGCAGCATGTCAGGGTCTCCCCTGAAGTCCATCCCTGTGTATGGCCAATCCTCGACCACTACCTACTAACGATGTAGCCACTCCATAAACTCGGGACCCCATAACACTGGTTGGCCATCGCCTCCTCGCGGCATCACATGAGCCGCCCCACTCGCATATCTTGTAACTGAAGGATAGGTTGTCGCTCCAGCATGAGCAGTATCAAGATTGAACCATACCCAAACTACTTCATCTCACCTCTCTAGCATTTGGTCAGCTGCCTCTTCATGTTCAGAGACACAGCCTCTGCCCAGTCGAACATAGTAGGATTGAGACAATCTAAAGCCAACCACAACTGAGTTTTGGTGGCCTCGTGCTGGGCTTGGGAACCAGCCGCCCTCGTGATGGTGAATAACAATACTCGCAGTGACATATCGTTCACCATGGGTATCTGTAACTTACCACTAGTGGCTGATTTTCGTGCCCCTGGGCACACTCGTGTAATGAGCTGGTCTAAGGTGTCTCTGGTGACTCACACACTACCCATGCAGGGTCTCTTCCCTCGTCATGATAAACCAGCCAGAAAATAAATATCTATGGCGTCAAAGTCAACCTCTTGTCCATGGATGATGAATTTCCCCTCCGTTGGGTTCCATGACCGAATTAAGTTTTCTAGGAGATCTAGTTGCGCTCTCAATAGCGGTGTTAGGAACAATTTTAGCAGTCCGCAATTCCGAAGGAGATTCAAACACTGAGGATTGGCTGCCCCTCTCTTATCATCATAATCATGAGTTCTTTATTGCCCAGAGAACGCCATTTTGCACCTGCACACATAGCATTCTGTTATTAAAAATAATTTTCATATGCCACAGTGATTTAAAAATGATTTTTTTGTGTTTTCCACACTCGTCATAGATGTTTCTAAAACAATTTTGATGGTCTGGTTAGAACAGTTCACAATTTCTTGGATCATCAGGGGTACATCACTTTCCTGTGACGATCCTGATTTTGGCCCATTCGGAATTCTCCGTCGTCGCAACCCTGAGGGGGAAACTTGTGACGGTCGAGGTGAATTTTTGAAACAAAAATTCTTCCCAAACTCAGCAAAAAATGTGGAAATTACAGTTAAAATGAACTTAGAATGCAAAGGAAAAGGCAGAGTACTTACTTGGTGAAGGTTTGGAATGCAATGAACCACCACAGCTCCAGAAACTGACATTTCAATTTCACAAGGTATGCATTGTTTGGAGTTTTACCACGATTAAAACTAAAACAAAGTGAATTATGTTTTATGATATGTCTTTTTATAACCCTTTTCTTTGAAATTTAAGGTTTTCACTATGGTTTTTGGGTTTTGACTCTAGTTTTTAGGGTTTTAACTATGGTTTTTAGGGTTTTGACTTACGTTTGAACATTAATCATGTATTCTTGTCGAACAGGTTTTATGCTTGGATTTCTTTGTGTAGTAACAGGTGTTTCGGATGTGGGAAATGATCGGTACATGCTTGGTGAATATCACAAAACGTTTGATGAGTCACCTTTAAGCTCTTTTTTGACTCATAAAAGTTGAAAAGATTGCCGAGTATTTTTCCCTTTTTAACTTGTTAAAGGGAATAAAAATGGGGGTCTGCTTTCAGCTCTTTTCTGACCGTTTAAAAACAAAAATATGGTCGAGCCCTTGTCGTTTTGAGCTCATTCATGGTTGCAAAATGTCATGTGTCCAGTAAGTTTTCTAATTTTTCGATTTAGAAACATTATTTACGAAATGTACTCCTTGACCGAATGGTCAAGCAGTTCTCTTAAGTATTATTTTCTACCTTTTCGAGCTTCAGAGGCACAAACTTATGAAAAGGGCCCATCTGGAGTTTCCTTTTCCGTGTCTTTTTCAAACTCTCCAAGCATGAAAAATACTTCGAGTTTTACCTATGTTGAACTCATTAAACCCTGACGACATTGGACTCATCATCATGATGAGACCCAAGCTTCTCCTCCCTAGGGCTCGTTAAAATTTCACTAGGTTGGATTTGTCTGAAGGACAAACTTATATTGCAAACATATGTTATCCCCTTCAAGCTTGTTTTTCAAAAAGAATTGGTGTACTCGCCAGCAATGGTGGGGGAAAATTTTGGAAATATTCCATTGGTTACCTACAGCAGCTAGTTGCTCTTGAACATCAACACTTTTGTTTCTCGCTGGGTTTGGGATATCCTCACATCATCATTGGCCTTCCAGGGTTTGGGTTTGTCATTTTTCCTCATTCCATTTGATCCTTGTTCCCTTGGTAACAAAATTTTGCCACATTAGGGAGTCGTGTCGCCGATATGTTCAAGATCTTAATCCTTATGCAGTTTGCGCCCTTACATCTTCCTATGATTCTCTGTTTCATCCATCTTCATCTTGTTCCTTGTCTTGTGTCGTTGATGTGGGAAACATTATGGCCCTCCTACGACAGATCACTTCTTGTCGACATCAACTCATTATCTAGGAAGTTGATCGAGAGACTCCTTTCAGGTACCTTGGAGCTTGCATGCCTCAACAGCAAGTTCTTCACACTCGACGACAAGCTTGCACTATTGGTCTTTGATCGAGTGATTCCAAAAGTGTTCAACTCCACATCATTCTTCACGCTTTGTGGATTGTAATGGCAGTACCTTGAGAACCATTCAAATTACTGGTGGTCTCTCTCGCGCTTGTTAACAGTTCATATCATTAGCCGGTAGTCAATCGATTTTCTAGTATGCTCGACTTCAACACATCTATTCACATGTTAGAAATTGTACTATGATCGGGTTGGATTCAAGACCCCGGTCTAAGGTTACAGAAGTTCGGGTTGCGTGGATTGGTTCATGATTGCATACATGACCCTTTGAGTGGATGGCTACGACCATACCTGAGTCTTTTTGGATGGCTGCGACCATACCTATATTTCAATATGGTCTTATCGACTGGATGGTTGCATCTGTACCACAGATCCATTCTATCTATCTTTTGGATGGCTACGCCCATGCCTAGACTACATGTGTTTCTCTCACTGTCAGAGATATCAGTTGTACTTGCATTTTCAGGTTCTACGCGATGGTGTTCCAGTTTAGTTATGGTTTCATAAAGCATTTCACCCCTCCCACTCTCTCGGCCTTCATGCTTTACGGGGCATCTGTTACACAGTATTTTGTCAATGACCCCGTATCCCCTAGTCCTGGGTAGAGTTGGTCCCTAAATGGCATCTGTTCTATGTCATACATCAACAAATGTGTCCAAATCTTCCAAATCATTCAAGAAGATTAACAATGCTCTTTAATCCTAAAGATTGACCCTTTTTACAAATGTTCCAAGATTGTTGCAAGACAACCTCATTATGCTTGCAACAATAACCTGAAGTGGACTAGAACGCCGCAACATCATCGCAGGGGTACATTTGTTCTCTGCGACGGTCGGTTTTTAGGGCTTGTCATAATTCCTAAATATCCTTCTTGCAACGATATCTCTGAATAAATTGTTTCCCTACGACGTCATCTCTGAGTCCTATTGTTTGACTCGTGACAACCCAGATATGGCGAATTAGTTCAAACATAATGTTTCTAGGTGGTTCTCGAACTGGTTGTTGGGTCAAGGAAGTTCACCTTTCCTACTTTGAGATGGTGGTTCCATATTTTAAGAAACCTCCCTTGAAGATAAGCTCACTCTCCCTCATTTATGGAGGCTCCTCTTCTTATAAAACCATTCCCCATTGCTATGATCAACTAGTTCTTAGTTTTTGGTATTAAGCAAATTAGCTAGTTTTGGTGTGAGATTGATAGTTTGCAGTGTGCATTGCCGATAGTATAGCAATTGGTTGTGGATTGCCTTAGCCTTATACTAGTGCTTTTTGGCAAGAGAGAGAGAGTTGTCGGCCTTCTGGGAGACCTTTTATGAGTGAATGCTTGAGGAGACACACTGACTGGACCCTTCAAGGAAGCTTGCGACGTCAAGGCTTGGTTGTAAGTTTTGCTTTTGCTCATGTTAATACAATCAATGGTTTTTTCCATATATCTTGTATGAAATATATATGATAGCTTATGGTTCCTTGACTCTATAGGTAGATGGTTCATTGGTGTGTTCTATTACATGTTTCGCTGTTCTCTTATGTTGTTTCAGGTGAATCACTCATCAGGGAGAAGGAAGTGATAGCTGGAGCAGCGTAACGAAGACTGCGTCGAACACCAGCATAAGGTAGTCTCTCTCAACAATGACTGTTTAAGGAAATTTGTTGTTTCATTTGTCTTGCTGTGACTAGACTAACTCTAAGGCTAGAGGGGTTGCCTCTGTTCGTACAGGGAACATTACCTACATCACACTATGCATTAGCATGGCATACCAAGTATTGCACTAGTAACCCCAATGCATCGTTGACAAATACCCAGCTACCTTTGAATAAGGAGTTTAGTAAGTGTAAGTCAGAGGCACAGTTTGTAACTGAATATAAGGAAATCCGACAGAAGATTGATGAGACACCTTGGGAATTTGATTAGAGGTTGAAGTGTGACATCCGGCAGGCTAGTATGCAAATCTCAAATACCCAACATTGCGACTGGTTTATAGCATCAATCTTGCTACATTTATGAATACCTTTGTCACAACAAAAAATAGAAACACAAGCAGAAGCCTTGGATATTGCAATGAGGTTTCATGCATCGCCTATTCAAGATACGAACCTTGGAGTTCAACAGATTCATTCGTAGCGAGAAATCTTGCACTTGGAGTTGTAGATATTGAAGAAAGGAAGGGAGGCTTAGCTAGAGGTGTGCACTGAGATCTGGTGTTTGAAATGTAAGATCCATGGACACGATAAGGATCATTGCCCGTCTTCAAGAATTATATTATAGGGCAAGGGCTTGTGCCCCTGAAGCCTGAGAATAATGTTGGGATGAGTGCAGGAGCTGCACTGTGGTGCACTATTTGTGAGGTTACATGAAAACTGCTACCAATAACTACCATCTACTGTGGAAGTTTGTATAGACCCATTAACATTTATTTTCTCATTTCTGTAAGTCTGTAGGGCATGACGAGCACCATTGTAAAAGTTATGAGGTGATGATGGATAGGACCCCTACCTATAGAATACAGGCAAAGAACCGGCCTAAGGATCAAGGTGTAGTAGCAGCACATGGAGGATTTGAAGGCCAAGGATGAGGAAGGGGCACTGGACCAGGGTGAGGGCATGGGTAGATAATCTGCAATAACTATGGCGAATAAGGGCACTTTGCACGAGACTATCTGAATTCCACACATCCCTCATGTCATTATTTTTTAAATTTTGAACATGTCATAGAGTAATTTCTAGTTCTTATTGAAAAGATGTAAGAACAGAAGGCACATCCCCAGTAGCCTACACAGGACATTTAGATGATGAGGGCTTAGGCTCACAAAGAGGACAAAAGCATAAATATTATGGTGAGAAGTGATATAACAACTGGCGTAAATAAAGGTAAGCAGCTTGAGGAAGATGTATAGGTATGCAAAGCTGCTGAGAAGGAAGTAGACTTTGATCTGAATCATGCTAAAGAGACTTTGTTGGAAGCAATGAAGGACTTTGTTGAGGAATCCACCTCAGGAAATTAGGAGAAAATACTTGAGACTAATGCAACGCAAGAGATAGATCCTTCCATACTAGCTACAAATTGACTGAGCTATTGAAATGAACGGAAATCAACTTGAAGAAGCAGAAGATGTCATTTGAGAAGAAGTCACTCAGGGTCATAGTGCCATTATACCATGCAGAAGGAACATGTTACACTAAACCGTTGCGCAATTATGAAGAAAGTGATGATGATCATGATCAGAGATACAAGATAATAGCGCGAGATGAGGATTGGACCAATCCTATAGCAAATGGACAAATCGCATCAGACAGGGACAACTCCTGTGCCTCAGATTCTTATGAAGAGATTGAAAATTGGAAGAATAGATTGCATGAAGTATCTACACTCCACTGCAACATGATGACCAAGTCACTAATGTGTGTTTCGACTGAGGTAAGAAACCTTCTGCATTATTATGGGTTGATTGATGTGGAATTGTTTTTAGATAAATTTGAAAGAGAAAATTTGGAAGAGCATCGGTTCCAGGCACTAGAATTGGCGTCGCACGCTACGCATGCCCATTGTACACACAGGAACAACTTTGCTGGATGGAGAGAATACCGCAGAATGACGAAGTTAAGGTTTGTCTATGCTAATACTAGAACGACAAAAAAATTAGTGGGAAGGATGGTCTGCACGATAATTTAGCACGATGGACTAAAGCCTGGGGAACATAACCACAACCAAAATGGGTGCATATATTTTGTCATACGTTAGACACGATCCCAATGAACTTGTATTTGGAAACATAGATTTGCCATGGGACTATTGAATGGAACATTTTAAGAGAAATTTTTCTATTAACCTTTAGCTTTAAGGATGGCTTTGAGAGTATTGATGACGCATTGCAAGAAATAAAACCATCTATATTCAGAACGTTGAAGGAACTGGTAGAATGGACTTAGCCAAATTGGAGTACAGAGCTGTGCCATGCGTTGGAATGCTATAATGTGACTATTGAAGAAGAGGATGACCCGCGTAATATTACCATCTCTGAGAATGAAGGATAGAGTGATGTCCAAGGGCCGAAGGTAGCAAACCCAGATATATCAGAACCTATAAAAACTTGATAGGAAAACATTGGGTCTGAAGAAGAACCCAAGTTTGCAAAGATTGGAGATTATTGGGACAAAGATATAGTTGATAAAATAGAATGTCAGCATACAGATGAAGGCGAAAATTCACCCTCACAACAAACAAATGAGTTGAAGCTGTCAGCACACGAAGGAGACAGTGGTGAGGAGTAGCACACTCCTTTCACCCTGAAGTGGCACAATGAGGAGCAGACTATTGGACAGAGGAAGAAGCATAAGTCTGATAAGCAGACGCATATCGATCCAATGGTGCTAACTAAAGGCAATCTCTATGAGATCGTTGATAAATTTCGAGATACAACAATGGAGGTGCTGCAACAATTTGAGCAGAAATATATGCAGATGTTGGGGATCACCCAAGAGGATCTGTGTGAGCTATAGATCTAGGAAAACAGGATTCAGGTGGGCATCAGGAAAGCAATGGCAGTGCAATTGAGCCTGAAATAGGGAAGTGGAATAGTGATAGAGCTAGAATGGACTCTGGACCACATGGTCATACCCTTGCGAGAAGGGTCTGTTTAAGTAGAGTCCGATGAGGATCTCATTGTGATCAATATAGTAAAGAACATGGGGCTGAATTTAGCCATGCTACCTCTCCTAACCCTCCTTGTGCAACATTAGGGGGTTTTAGATGACTTGAAGATTAGAGAGTAATGCGCACTCACTGTCACCAGTGCCTTTAAGTTCAACAATGAACACGTGTTCACAAGGAAAACCCAGGCATTGAAGGAAAAGGATGAGCTGCAGATATGATGTCAAAGCCTGGAAACAAAAATCGAGTAGGCCTACAAGTCAGTACCTGAATTGAACATAGCTAAGGATGCAGAGGCCTCAGCAAAAGTAAGGAAATTAGCTGTTGTAGTACATGTATCAAAGGAGGAAGTTGACAAGGTGACTTTTGACTTCCAAATGAAGATAACAGGGCTACATTTGAAGTTTTAGCCCACGACTCTGCCAGAGGTATGGGAGCAACACATAAGCAGCCATCAAGGAGAATATGGGCACCTTGGATGCCGCAGTCAATGACTGCACAACAATTTTCAATGAAAAAATGGAATTATGGACAAACCTGCAAGAGGACAAGAACCTCCACAAGCTGAACACTGATGTCTGAGAGACGCAGTAGAAGTATGATGAGGTCTGAGAAACTACGTGCACTTTAGCGCCAGTGCAATGCCTTGCGAAGTTAGAAAAGGGAAAGAAACTGCAAGCATAGGTGGAAGAATTGCAAAGGAAAGATGTCGTGCTAAATACCATATTACAGTCATGGCTAGAGGAAGCTTGTCATCTTACTCTACCACTAGAGGAAAAGATAAAGGTGTTGCAACAAATGCAGAGAACAATGCACCTAGTAGTGGAGGTCCCGAAAACAGAGAAATTAGTCGAATAGGTACATCAGGCAGTGGCGCAAAGTGTTGCTGAAGTTGTAGTGTTGCAGGTTAAGCTCAGTGGTCTTCAAAGTAAGATCAAGGCACCAGCTGAGTGACTTGAGGGCGATTCATGATATTTTTGTTGGGGCCCTACTGGGATAGGTTCCATAGGGTCCTTTTTTGGGGTTAGTTAACCCAAGTTTTGCATAAATTTTTGTAAAAGATGTAAAGTCTCCGCAAAATGTGGATGCAGAGCATGTAGATAGATACGAGTCAAAGGGGTCTTATCCCCTTGTTTGGGTTGATTTTAAGATTCTACCATGGTCTGTGGACCATGTTATTGTATGAAAGAAAGTTATAAATAGTTTAGTCATAACGGGTCTTGAAGATAACTTAGAATGAAGAATTGTGAACTGTGAATGGGTTTTGTTATTTTGGGCGAGTGCTAAGGTAGGAAGGCTTTCCTTCCTATACTTAGGAAATAAGGGGAAGGCTCCTAAAGCTGAGTGCAGAGGAGGCCTTGATAAGTATGTAGCTGAGTGCATGGACCACTGCAGCTGAGTGCGCAGGGTGGAAGAGTCTGTAATCTAAACATTGAAGATCATTTAAGGCTAATTTTGAAGAATTACTGTGCATTTCTGTCGAATTTTTTTATGTTATATTTTGTCACCTAATGATATGGTTTTATGAAATAATGAATCAATGTTGTGCGAAATCACTGAATCTATCTTAATGGTGCATGATATGAGTAGTTATCTACTTTAGCAAAGTTAAAATCTATTTTTGTTATGTTTTTTGATGAATTAGGTAGATCTGCGTGAACTCAGATCTATGGTTCTTATTGAATGCACAAAAATAGATAACTCATATATTTAAGGTCCACAAAGACTAATCGTAGACCTTCGCAAAGCTCTGGAAGCCATTTTAACTTAGTTATAGCGACAAACCCTAGAAGCATACTGGTTTTTGTGAAGGAACATCTGAATTACCAGAGCCTAAGAACTGTTTATCATGTCCTTGGATGCAGAAACTTGGTTCTAGCATCAACCAATACTGATTTGGGTGAGACTACATCCTGTGTTATGCAAGTTGTTAACGAAAGGGCCAATAGTTAGGGTTTTATTGGTTCACGTGAACAACTCTGAACCTAGGACAGGCCCCCTTAAGCTAACATAGGGCCCTTGCAAGCCTTTCCTCAGCCACAACCAACTTGTCATTATATTCTTTCCAAATTTTGATCTCTACCCTCAAACTTCTCAATGTATCTACTATACTAGGAGAATACTCATCTCCTTACTGCCGAAATTATCTATAAGGAGAGTCATGGGAACTATAGTCTACATTTTTCTCATCATCTTTGATTATGTTCTTCCTACAAGTACACCATGTCAGATAAACCAAATACATATCGAAATCAAAATCATATGTCATTGATGTTCAGGGGAGGCTTATCTCATCTGCAAAACCAGTCCACATTAGCATGTATCGTGCTAATATATACACAATCATAATCAAATCAATAAAACAACATCATGCATGACCATACCAATTGTACACCATTACCCCATGCACGACAACCATAACTGCGACACCATCATATTTTACCCAGAGAGAAAAACTCGCTCTAATACCTCCTTGTAACCTTCCTCCTCAAACATTTAACAACTTTCATCAGTTTTCTTGGGGTAAAGATGAGATGAGTGTCACTATAATAAGACTCAATGTCCTATATTACCTTAAGGAAATGGCTTCAACAACTTAAGACTTTACTGACCTTCCTCAGGTGCCACGGGACCTCCAAGAGCAACCCAACCCCTCTAGGTGTCCAAACCCTAAGTTAAATCTCAGTTTCATTGACCTAGATCCTTAGTCACTCCCTTTCAAAAGCCTCCAAGTGAATATAACCCTCTAGTCACTGCCATAGGCTTGTCTCCCAATGATTTTGGAATTTTTTAGTCAATTATATGTAAGCAACCCCAAATTTTGAGCCACTTTTTTAGTGCTAAGACTCAAGTCCCTGCCCAAAACTCGGTGAAACTTCCAGAGATGATGAAGCACATAGAAGCAAGGATTCTAAACCAAAACATAAACAATATTGGACGTAACCTCTACCAACCAGGTCTAACATTCCATCAAACACATGATGAACATGCAACCTACAAGTCATGAATGTATATTTGGACATAAGGATCTGAAAAGTTATATGGGGTTTAATAAGAAGGATTTATGCCTTCTCACAATGGTTGTCATAACACCAATTAGGTCATTCATCAACCAGACATTCATTGAATGAAATGCGTTAAGATCCATACTTAGATTTTTCATATAACCATGCTTATAAACAACATATAATTAGATGGATAAAAATGATAGAACAACCCTTAAATCCGCATAATAATAAGTACATTTACTTATCAAAGACAAGAGAAACTTATCTCTTATTAACCATATGAAAAATCTAACCAAGTGAGGGACTTACACATATTACATGACCATAGATTGGGCTCAATCAAATCTTTCTTTCATCAAATGACCACCATGCCATATTCTACGGATGAATGAGGGATCTCATGGGATAAACCAATCCATAAAAAACTAAGGGAATCCAGAGGTTAAACCACCTCCACCCTCACCGTATCGTGGTATCACCTAAAATGGCTCCAAAATCACAAAACCAAACCGAGCTTGGATGCCTTAGAATTCCTTCACCATCACTTGAGAAATTTTCCTATCTTCACCCATCTATCATGGGCTTCTCGGAGAACACAATCTCCAACCCCAAACCTTGGCATTTTCCTAAGACTACCTCACCTAGATCTAAAAATTTCCAACAATTCATAGCTCAACTAAGAAATAATCCCATCATACCATGGCTATTAATAAATGGCAAGGCAAGGCTAAAAACGGCTTTCAAAACCCGCCAAAATCCATGCCACCGATAGTTATGAAACCAAATATACACATGCACATACCATGCATGCCAAAACAAGCTAGAAAATCATACATCCAATCTGTTACCTACAAGTATTCCTGCTGAGGTTGCTTTATCCAACCTTTCCTTGCTTGATCCTTGCTTTCCTTGTCCTTCATTTTCTTTCCTTTCTTTCCTTCTCCTCTTAGTGCTCTTGTCGTCTCTCTAAGACTAATTCCAAACCTCAACTGACAAAAAGATATCAACTGATGCTCAAATTTCTTTTTATTATTGATTCCTCTAATTTATTTATTTTTCCTTAAATTTTCTTCAATTTTCTCCTCAAATGAAACTTGTGACCTTTCACTTCCCTTTTCTGCCATCTTCCTTTATTTTCATAAATAAAATTCTAATAATAATTTTTTTCCTTTTCAAATACCTTTCCATTCCATTTGCCAATTTCTCCTTAGCCATAATACGCAATAAGTGAAGCCAACTAGGATAATTTTCCCAACATTTAGCTTGGAATATTTGTCCCTTCACCTTGGTATTATTTTTCATTCACTAACTTTTATTACATGAACTTTTAATGCAGGGTTGTGACAGTAATGATGAAGAAACTCTAAGGCATCCAATCTTGTTTGGGTTTCATGATCTCTTCATCGCTTTCGGTGAGATCATAATAGCTTGATGGTGGAGGGGGTATAATCCCTCAAAATGCCTAGTTATTTATGTCTTGAGTTCCCACATTCATGTTTGGAATATGGAACGAGGGTGATTGGCTGAAAGAAATATTTTGTTCATCCCAATCTATGGTCGGGTGGTACATGGAAGTCCCTCGCTTGGTTGGATTTTGCATAAGTTAATAACATTTAATCTCCTATTGTATCATATCGGCACTTGCACTTTTTATTATGATTATTTGATGGTTGTTATGTCATGTTTAATAATATGGTTATATGATGGTTATAAGAATGGAGTTGTAGTGTGCTCTAGCTATGCCTTGTTTAAGATTTGATAAGTATTTGATGGTTAGTGAATGCATGGGCTAACAATTATTATTGCAACTATTTGAGAGGGAATTAGACCTTCTTGGTGATTCTCAGATAAATTTCAAAATCCTATGTTCAGGTATGCATTCATGACCTGTATATTACATGTTCACCAATTGTTTGATGAAATGACTGTCATGGTTAGGCCTGGTTAAGTCAATTCCTTATTCAAGATTTGTATGATTGACATTGTATTCAATTCATTTATCATTATGGAAAGTCTTAGTAATTTTTGGGTAGTCGTTCGGAGTCTTTCGTGGAATTATGGATTAAGTATCGACACTGAGCCCTCTAAATTGAGGATTTTGGGCTACCACTATACTTAGGTAGCCTTGTGCATGTAGTTGGAGGGTCATAACCACACCCTTGTAGGCATGTGCATGCAATTGTGGGTCCAAGTCACTAAACATTATATCTAGGTCAGGGTTTGTCCACTTGTGGTGGTTGTTTGGCCCCCGTGTGTCCTGTAATTTGTGTGGGGCATCAGTTTATGGTCAGTAAGTCCCAGTTGTCGACCCCACATTAAAAAAATGAATCTTGGAGGTCAGGTCATGTCATAGTAACTCTTTGGTTCATGTTTACCCTAGCATTCTCGTAAAATAGTGTAAATGTGGGAGAGGGCGTTACACAGTTGTATGAGAGCAAGGTTTCAACACTAACGCTTTGGGTAAAGTGACTACTATACATGCATGTAAATTCCTATGCATGATGTTTACATGTCAATATGAGTATGTATATATATGTATCGCACTAATCTGGATCAACTTTGGAGATGAGAATTCCTCCCCTAAACTTCACTAAGGTATGTTGATTATGTTTATATTTGGTTATATGACATCGTATGTTTTCAAGGAGAAGAATAAGATCAAAGATGACTCAAAAAATGGTGAGTTATAGTTCATGAGACTCTCCTTCTAGATCAGATGAGCAACACATAGATTAATACTCTCCTGACATGACATATACCTTGAGAAGTTTAAAGGCATAAATACGAAGTTGCAAGATAGATAATGATAGGTTCATGCATTCATAGGAAAGCCTTGCCAGGTCACAAGAGAAGCAAGCAAAATTCATTCTTGTCATCCTTTAGCTTTTGTCAGTTTTGTAGAGACAGGGATGACCACAGATCAGTTATGGACAGGAGGACAGGACTAATGGGGCATATGGTAGCAAGTCCCATAGAAAACATAGGTTAGACAGGCATGACACAATCGAAGATGGTAGGTTCTTGGATACACCTAATAGGAGAGGTAGTGGCTATGGGTTCTATTCTAGTTCTGGTTCAGATAGGTATCATGGTCATCATCGCTTTGATCCTTACAAGATGTATGAGAGGGGATATTTTTCAGATCAGTTAAAGAAATCCAAGCCACCTACATTCGATGGAGAGTTAAAGAAACTATTGGTTGGGGTTGGGTTGACCAAGGTTTGATTATTTTTCTACGCACCAACAAATCCCTCAATCAATGAACCTTTAGGCAACGACCTGCGAGCAAGTTGCATTCTAATCCAGAGTGACAATGGAAGGTTGCAAAATCAGGTTTTTGCAGCCTAAGAGATACTGCATTGTGGCACCATTGTATTCCTCTATGTTTAACACTTATCTACTACTTCACATTAATAAATAATTTCACACTTATACATTACTTCTCATAACTACATTCATCACTTAAGAATAATGTAAACATTCATAAATTGTACTAAAATAAAGTGTAGATAATGTGAAAATGAACACTAAGACACAAATTTTACCATGGTTCATCCTAACATGGCACTATGTCCAAAAGAATTTTTGCTTATAATATGAATTTGGTACAACAAACAATTTTTACCTATCCATACAACTACAGAGTGTTTGTGCACCAAGATGCAGACAGTCTGCACACCAAGCTGTAGATGGTCTGCACACTAAGCTATAGACCCAAGCCTTTGTGCACATAGCTGGGGAGCCTCACCCTTTCTCCAAAATACAAACCACAAAAATATCACATAAACATAGACATATTCCAATACATCATGCCTTCTTCTTTACTATTCATCCTTATATATATTATTACATGAGGTATTAACATCGCTACATTGTCATGGATCCACTACCATGATTTATGAAATACAAGGGACTATGGCCCAAAACCAAGAACTTTACAATATTTTAATTATTTTACAAAAAGGAAAGTGTTGCATCGTGAAGCGCTAATGTTGCGTAGTGACTTTTCTATGCGGTCTTCATCTTGCTCCGTTGCTCTGCTCCGCAGTTGACTTCATATTCCATCACATCCTTTTTACTACATGCTTCCACAAAATTTGGATTTCTTCCCAAAATCTGGCCAAGTTGGGTTGCGCCCAACAGACCCCCAACGCTCACATGTGACTCATCGTGACTCACTCAGCTGTTGTGCCTCGACTCATTGATGTGATGCTCATGTAGGAATCATTATACTATTGAAGTATTTCTGCTACCTGCTTCTCCTCTTAGCGCACTTCTTCCACTAGTGCCTTTTTTGTTGACCCAACAATATTCTATAACACTTATTTCCCCCTATATCATAGCTGCTTGAGCTTATCATCTACTACTTGCAAAATTTTGAGGACCTCATGCTACCACGACTGAGTCCTCTCTGTCAAAATCTACTCTTTTCTCTAATGGTCTTCAATCTTCTTTTGAAGTGTCTGTTCTTCAATGATTCTGGAGAGTCTCTGCGAGACTGGTAATCTCTTCACATTTTCCCAGAGTTCTTCCAACTTCTTCTACTTCTTTTGGAGATCCTCTTCAATTCTTTGAATGTTTGGATCCTCTCGTAGTGAGGTCCAAATCTATATAGTTTCATCTAGTGGCTTTCCACAGTCTGCCACTGTGTTGAATATGCCTTGTTGTGCATATTTTAGATCCAATTCCCTTTGATTATGTACTTCTAGTGACATGACTAGCTACAACCTCATTTGCAGTTCAATAATTTTCTCTTCATAATCGAACTTCATTTCTACAAACTTACTCTTTGGATCCCTTATTGTGAGGCCAAGCTTCGTGACCTTCTCTACTGGTGACTCTTCTTCGTGGACCTTTGCGACCATAATTTCACTACAAGTTTTTGCGATGACTTCCACTAGATGCTTTTGTTGTTGGGGTGCTCCATCACTTTCCCTAATCAATTGATCAAGCTCCTTTGTCAACGAAGCCCTTTCCTTCTCCACCTGAATATTTAACAGCGAAGTGTGTTGTTCTCTCTCCTGTAGTTCAGTTATTATACCTTGATGGAAATCATGCAATATCTGAGTTGGAAGTGTGACAATGTTCATATTGACATGATCCCACCCTTTCACTCACTCTTTGTCTTTGGTTGATTCAAATAGTAACACTCCAACTGGAATCTACATAATCCTTAATCCAAATGTTGTTTCTATTCGTCGCTCTAGCTGCAGTGGTTGACCCCTCTTTTCCAGTAGTCTAGCTATCTGTGATAATGCTTTTAACTCTATAATACCTTGTTGAACATGTACCAAGAACACTATGTAGCGATTATCAATCATGTACCATGTTTTTGTTGTTAATTCTTGGATTTTTTCTCCAATTTCGTTGATGTTCTTGATGATGAACGATAATTACTCTGTTTCCTCTTCATCATTGAGAGGGTTCTACTTACCCTGTTCCACCTCTGGCTCTGTCTCTTGTACATATTTCTTTTGTCCTTTCCACTTGGACCCGCATGTTGTGAGGTGTCCTTCTTTGCTTCAATGTCTTCTATGGTTGGGGTCATCCACTCTGCTGACCAATGTTGTATTATCCTGAGAAGGTCATCTTCGGTGACCAAATATGGCAGAGGATGCCATGTCTCCATTGGATCCTTCCGAGCCTTTACATATATCTTGTGAAAGTCTGCCTTAAACTCTTCTATATTGTGATACTAATCATACAAACTTGGTGATAGCCTGGGATGTTGGTTCACCACCATGTGAAAGTCCATGTGCAATAGTACAAAGAATATCATGTTCTCTTGTGCGCACGATGGCTCCTTGGTATGCCAAAGTGAGGCATATCGCATGGCTTCACATACATCTGCTTCAACTGGAGGAAATTGTGAATCCTCTGGCTCCTTCCATGCTAATAGCATGATGATCAAGATCAACCATGCATAGTGAAATGTATTACCCTCTTCCTATGCTTCTCGACAATCCTCCAAAAATTCCCTGCATAAATATCCGGCCCAGTTGAATTGAACCCCGATTTTGCACTACATGGCTAAGGAAACCATGACCGTAGCGGCTTCATTTGCTCTAAACTTCCTCATTATCTTTCCAGCTAATATTTGTGTGGTGAAGTGCACCCGTTGGTCGTTGATGGAGTTAATATCATAACCTAGCAACTTTTTTATTAGCCCAAACATGTCCTTCCTAGTTTGTATTATTGCCTTCTCTTGGTTTTCACTGACGAACCCTTTCGCGGGGTCCTTTCCTCGGTAGGGAAATCCAATAATCCATTGTGTCAACATTTCATCAGTCAGGATCCTCTTCCCTAGTCAGAGGCATCCGTCATGCACTAATACCAGTAACTTTCGAACACAGGTTGTGTTAATCGTGCTTCTACTGAAGTGTGACACTTTTATCATGTTTAGCAAGCATGATCTCTCCAATCCCTGAGCCCATTGATGTGGATCCAAACTTGTAACTCCTATCTCTGGATAGTATACCTATTGTAGGTACATGCTTAGCTTGAACTGTGGATACTTATTCCGGTCATTGAAGTCCCAATCCTCCATATTTAATTGCAGATTTTTTCTGAGTAATTCTCCTTCAAATGGCACTTTTTCCGGTAGCAGTACTGTTAACATGCTAAATTTTGCGTCTTTGGGATCTTTAATCGGCTTCGCACCCGGTTTCCTTGGTGGAAAATATGGTGGTGGCACAGATGGAATTTTTTCACACTCTTTCACCATCTTCTAAATCTTGGCTTCCTCCTCACTATCATGGATTTGTTCTAGTTCTTTTTGCTACACAAGTTTCTTCGCCTTGTGAGTAGGTTTCTTATCCTGCTTGTTCTTTTTCCATTGCTCTTTTGCTACCTTATTTCTTGGGGATGTCCTTAGCTCTACTCTAGAGGCTTTGTTAATTGTTGGTCTTTTTTCTTGTCTTCTTTGTAGCTTTTCTTCCATGGCTACAGGTACACTTGATGCTACAGATTTACCAATGTTGGCTTCCATGATGCCTATTAGCCCTTTCTCTGCAAACTCTCCAGCAATCTCTTTGAAACTTCTCTCAGATATACAGTAGCACACTTGTCTCACACTTTTTCACAAATTTTCAAACTAAATTCTCCAAATTGCAAAGTGTAAATTGTGGAGTGGGACATGGCTTTTATATAGAATTTGAATTTTGAACCCTACAATTAGCTTAGACCTTTCTCATTCAATGCATATATGGAACTAGATCTGGTGAGTTGTGCTTCATAAATGCGTTTCCCCTATGCCTCTTAACAACAACCTTCTTTTAACAAAAATGTTTTCCTTCCAATGGTAATATTTTCGGCGAACTTTGATGAACCTTCCCTTGTGGTGCAACAATCCTTCCTTCATCAAGGTAATTTTGAACTTTGACATACTCCTAAATATAACACAATAAACTTCTTTTCACAACGTTCCCTTCTACAGAGTATTTTATAGTCTAGTGCCCACTTTCAATTGTAGGTGGCACTAAGAATTTTGTCCTTTCATCCTTTACTGTGAAGCTCTAGGGATAGATTTGTCCCTATACAACTTCAATCTAACGCCATTTAGTTTTCCTTGCATTATTTCTCCATTTCACTTCACTAACTGTATTGTGCCCCCCTCAGTAACATGTTTAATAACATATGTACCTAACCAATGTGTTTTGAACTTCCCTGGGAACTTCATGAATTTTCTATCATATAAAAGTACAAGATCTCCTTCCCGGAATGTCTTCTACTAGATGTGCTTGTCATGCCAGGCTTTCTCCTTTTCTTTCTATACCTATTCATGAAATACTGCTATAAACCTATCTTCTTCCAGAATAATTAACTACAAAAACCTTTCTTCCATTATGTCGGGATCTTCCATATTTGTAAATGTTGTAATTCTTAATCTTGTCACAATATATTCCATGGGCATCACAACTTCTTTCCCATAAACCAATCTGAAAGGTGTCTGCCCTGTCAACTTCTTGCATATAGTCTAATAGGCCCATAAAACTGTTGGAACCCTAATATCCCAGCCATCCTTATTTACATTACATACCTTGGTCAGTGCATTCTGCAAAATTTTATTCAATGCTTCCATAGTTCCATTTTCCTGAGGACGATAAGGAGTGCTCTTTTGGTGGTAAATTTTAAATTCCTCAGTTAATGCTTTGATGGTTTGATTTAAGAAATGTGACCCTTCTTAACTCATCAATATCTTTGGACACCCAAATCTGGAAAAAATATACTCAAATATGAACTTCGCAGCAGTTTCTGCATTGCAATCTTCACAAGTTGTGCTTTGGCCCACCTTGTCAAATAACTGGTCATAGTAATTATATACCCCGCACCTATTTTTTTTCCCTAGTGAATTTATTGGACCCACAAAACCAATAGCCCATTTATCAAAATCTTGTAATGTTACTTGAGGTACTAGTGTCATTTCATCTCTTCTTGAAGTTTTTCCTGTTGTTTGGCAGATATCACAAGCTCGACAATATTCCTTTGAATCTTTATTTAATGTAGGCCACCTTAGTCCTTCTCTTAAAATTTTATGTGCTGTGGCTTTCCCTACATAATGTCCACCAGCTACGCCACTATGAGCTTCTAGCAAAATTATTTGTCTTTTTTGCTCAAGAACATTCCTGCGTAGTATTTCATCTAGTCCCAATTTCTAGAAATGGCCCGCTATCAGTGAAAAATCTACTACCTTAACCATCGACTCTTTCTTCGACTCTTTCTTCTTCTACATAGTGTATTCTGAAGGGGACATTCTTATTGTTAAGAACTAAATAATATCAACGAAGTTCTCATCTGTTACTTTGATCCAAAGCAACCACGCATCTAGGAGATTATCTTCTATATTCATTGGTTCTTCTCTTGTTTCTATCCTCGACAAATGATTAGTTCTAGCATTTAGTCTTCTTTGCTTAACAACAACTTTAAAGTAATACTCCTGAAGTAGTAATAGCCACCTGTAAATTTTTCCTCCTAAAATAGGATTGTTGACCAAATATTTTAGTGCAGAGTGATCTTATGAACATCTTGAAATGTGATCCCAACAAATAATGTCTAAACTTTTGTAATTCATATACGATAGTTAGACCTTCCCCTGTTGTAGTTGTATAGTTATTCCTTTCTTTAGACAGTTTCCTACTTGCAAAAGATATAGGGTGATATATTTCTCTTCCACCAGGTTGTGCCAATACCACTCGTAAAGCTATGCATGAAGCATCCACATTAACATGAAATTCCTTATTCCATTCTAGAAAAACCAAGATAGGTACAATTACCATATTTTCTTTTAGTGTGTTGAGGCTCTTTTGAAACTCTTCATTCCATAGAAATGTTACACATTTCTTCAGCAATTTTTCCATCAGCATAATGATCTCCGCATATCCTTTGATAAACTTTTTGTAATATCTTGTCTATACTAGTGTGGTGCGAAGCTACCTCACTATTTTTAGTGGAGGTAAATTCACAATAACAGGAATCTTGACAAGATCCACCATCAATCCTTGCTTGCAAATGATATGTCCTAGCAATACACCAAAAGGTACACATAATATACACTTTTTGATATTCAGATAAATCTGATACTGCCTGCATGTGTTGAGCATTAGCCTTAAGATTGCAACATGTTTCTTCAATAAGTCAAACATTGTCCAATCATCAAAGTATAATTCCAAAAAATTATGAATATATTCTTTGAAATCTATCACCGCCACTCTTGAAAATATGGAACGGACATTCTTCAACCCAAAAGACATAATTGTATACTGATATGAACCCCATTCTGTAGTGAAGGTGGTATTATGTCGATCCTCTAGTTCAATTTTCATCTAATGATACCCTAAAAATCCATCTGTAAATGAATAGGCTTCCTAACCTCCTACATTATCCAACAATTCATATGTAAAGGGTGTAGGGAATGGATCATGCCCACATGCATCATTTAATTTTCTTAAATCCACAAAAATCCTAATTTCTCCTTTAGCCTTCTTTTCATGGACCACCATAGGACTTACCCACTCTGAGTCTTCCAGAGGTTCAATGATCCCTGTTGTTATCATTTTATCTAATTCTTCTTTCACCTTGGATTCAATCTGTAGGGTCTTTGCTTGATAGCCTTTGCATCAAGCTTCATAGGAATCTTCATAACTCCCAAGTCTCCTACTATGCCTTTCATATCCGAATAACTCCTGTTATTCATGCAAAAGATCTATTACTTTGCTGATTGTTTCTTCATCCCAGTAATCTTTTATCATTTCAAACTTCATATCATCTTCTGACCATATATTCACCTTCCTTATCTTTAATGGATTTGATATATCATGCATTTCTATCTCAGGTCCATTCACTCCGCAATGGCCTTCATATTCTACAATATCAATATTTTGAGGGTCTTCATCTTCTTCAGCAACGATGTTGTAGCATTCTAGTAATTTTTGTAGCTATGCAGCCCAATCAGGCTGCCAATTGAGTGGAATTTCATTCTCAAAAATATTATTTTTCACTATCTGAAGGGTTGAATCTATATATAGACAATCATTTTCAAAGAAAAATGTTAATATAAACCCATCAACCATATATGTCCAACTCGCAGTACCATGTCGAAGTTTTGTTTCCAAATACCAGTTTTGAGGAATTGTCTCCAATGTATGGATGAATCCATGCACCCATTTTTCTCGTGGAATCTCCTTCCATGTTGTCATGCAAAGATGGATGTGCTCCCTAGGATCAATTTTACCATCATACTTATATGTCAATTCTATGTCTACCTGACGAAAGCTTATCCATATCAAGCTTCGAAATTCTTGCCAAGTTCCTATGTTCTTCTTATGTGTGCCACACCATCTAGAAAGAATATCTCTTAGGGCTATATCCAAGGCTAATAATCTTTGACATTATGGTACCTATTCTTCATATTCTTCAATAAATGTATTTATATCACCCAAACCATCATATTAAGGAAAATTACATACCTTAGTGGTTATGCAATGAAGTGACTCAGTAACTATTTCACATCGCCTTGTAGACACTTCATGTAACCTATTTTTCCAATTTTCTAATTGTTCTTCTAAACCTGAAGCACATGAGCTCTCATTCTCCCAACTCAACTTTCCATTTGCATTGGGGTTAATCCATTCTTCTTATTTGGCTGTACTTGATAGATGTTATCTATATCAGTTGCAATGTACTCATCTTTTACTAGTGTTATGTTCCTATACCAATAGGTGTCATAATTTTTTAATGGCTAAGGTCAAGTCTGTAATATGTACATACCTTTGCTTTTTGCAAATGTTTTCCATATTTGTAAAAAATTAAAAAATTAAAAAATGTAAAGAGGGTATGTCCCAAAAGAAAAATCAAGGGACAAAAAGAATGAAAAAAGGTCAAAAAAGATGAAAAATGAACCCTAAGAAAAAGAAACAGACCATGAAAGTGTGCAAGTCCAAATGCCACTACTATTTTATTTTTTGCATAATAATGATTGTGTGCAACTTGTTGTTTATGCCACAATCCATGGTAACCAAACAGTTTAATCTTGGTTACTCCATGATTTGAATTTCATGCTTAGAGATAGAGAATAAAGTTTGACCAGACTATTTAATCTTGGAAGATAAGTAGGTAGGTAGAGTGAATAAAAAGAGCTCAACAGTTTAATCTGATCCCTTGGATGTAATAAGGATAGACTTAGATAGATTTCAATTGTAAAAGAAAATAAAATGTTTTGATAAGGGTTTTCCAGCTTAAATGCACCATAATAGAGAGTAGAAAAAATGGTAGGATGAGTAGATGGGTAAGTAGTTGGATGGTTGCAGAATTATGATGAATGATTAGTTGAAATCATATCATTTACTTTCATCATCAAGTTACTAAAGTATGGATGATCATTGGGCATTTACACAAAGTTAAGTGATTAATTTCCCCATTAATTTTATCTCTAATTTTACTAATTTCCCATAAATAAAGTCAAAAGTACCTAAAACCTTAAGTTAAAGGGGCTCAGAGCATTTCTCTGACTTCTGGAGGGACCGGACCCTCGGCCCAATAACTTATAAGGTCTAAGTACTGAAAACCCCTTTACCAATATTCACCCCTCCATAATTCATCCATTTCATCTAAAAATCCCTTTTCCTAAAGTGAAATCATCATTTACCTAGGGAAAGTAATTAACCCTACACACAAAACCCCTTTTCCCACAAAAAACCCACAAAAATCATTTAGCCTAAGTTATGATGTGTAGATGTGGATATAAAAATAAATACCAATACATTTTACTTAGCGCATTTTCTTTCCCGCTTTCGCTTCATATTAACTCTAATTTTTATTATTTATTTAACTCCTGAAAGAAAACCCCCTTTCTCGTAAGTTTTATTAAAATCCCATATGGTAATATCCTGCCCCTATGGTTTGAAAGATAAACCTTATTAACTAAGTTAGTTAAATGGATTAATTAGTAGATCCGTGACTAATTAAGAGCCATAACCTTCCGCCAAATAAAAAGGGGTTAATTAATCAAACTGTGATTAATTAATAACCTGCTCCGCCAATCATATCACCCCCGACGTCATCAAGCCACCCTAACTCACAGTTAATAACCTGTCAGGCCCATCCATTAACTCCCTGATCAAATTACACCCCCGATCACCGTACGATCTGACCCCTTCAGATCCAATCACTGACGCTCATATCAGGTGGCCTCCGAAGGCTAACCTTTACCCGCCCGATGTGAGCGGTTTCACTATCTACCCCGCTGTTATGTGGCGCCCGATGAATGACATCGGACGGCCTCCCCCAAAAACCATTTTTCCCAAAATGTTGTGCGATGAATCCCGCTTACCACCTCCACTACACGACAAAGTGTCACATCCTTAGATTGGCACCAACTGTCATTTTCCCATTATACCCACCAATATCATTGACTTTACGCATAAAACCAAAAAACTCATTGTTTTCGTTTTTATCATGAAAAGGACGTTCTGGCTTCCATGCAAAGCACAGAGCACATTCAACTACAAACCTGTTATCAACCGTCAACTTTCCACAGTTGTTGAGCTCCAAACCACCTTGTAGACCTGTGCGCTTCCTGCAAACAGTGCACAGTCATCATTTAACCATTAAATCAGCCAAAACCAAGTATTTACCCCATTTTTTATTAATAAACCCTGATTTCTTGCCAAACCTGAGCTAAGTTTATTTAAATACTAAGTGATTTAGTCAATTAAGACACTTGGTAATCCTGAAATACTCTGAAATATGCTAATTATTACCAATTTCTCTGAAACCTTTTGCCCCATCCTTGAATCCACAAGAACCAAGGATGGAAGCCCCAATTGCATTGAATGTCATGCCCATTATGACTTCCCATAGGGATTTGGACCATCTTCCACTTGCCAACAAAGATTTCCAAATAAAAGACACCCCAGTCTCAAAATCCCCTCTAAAACTCTTTTGCAAATATAGAGATCAGTACTTGAACCAAGCTGACTCCATTGGACTTTGGTAATCAAATTTGGCTAAGTACCAATTCCCCAAAGTGCATGTATTCCCAGAGATTGTACATTACTGCCATATGAATTATGATCCTATTGAAAGGGCATTAAGAACTCCTAATCATTCCATTCTGTTTACTATCACTACTGAGTCCATTAACCAAATGTTTCAATTGCAGCCAAGCCACAACCTAACCCCTCTTTCCATCGCAGACATGCTGAACAGATACCCTACTCTTTCTTCTATCAGACTAGCCCAGTTATTCCATATTTTTATCAGAGAAGAGCAATATAACCCAAGGGACCCTCCTCCTTATCTATGGACTATATTCTCCAACCTTGGTCAAGATATTATAGATATGATATCTCGTATACTAGGCTGCACCACCAGTGAATATATTGATGAGATCATAATATCCATCATGTCAATCTTCTCCCTTGACCAACCACCAGTTATCATGTTTGACTATGCAAATTTTATTACTAACAGAATTCATGATCAATTCATGAGATTGGAAAATGAAAGAGTTTTCAAGTATTCTTTAGTTCTGTATCATTTGTTCTTGTACTACCAAGCTGATAGGATTCCAATTGCCCTCCAAAATATTGATACTAAAGGAAACCCCAAATCAGTGATCTTCTGGACTTCTTTAATTAATCAGTTTGATTCTCAATACTCCTATACAGACTTTGTAGACCCCTTTGTTCATCCTATGACAACTATGCTGCTACGAAGCCCTCCACCTAGAATTAGCGCAGACATCAAGAAGGTCCTACAGTTGTCAAAATAGTACAAAGTAGGGGATTGGTATTTATACCAAAACCATACTGAAATCAGAATTTATGGATGTGAATTTCCACCTTACAAATTGCCAAAGTACCTCCCCATGAGATTATTTGCTCTGGAGTACTACAGACAAATGATCAATTCAGATGATGTGCATTTTGTAAGAGCCAAGAAGAAAGCCCAACTCAGGATAAAGGATCAGCTAGGCCCATTCATTTGTAATAGTAGAGAAGCGGGAAAGGAGGCATATGAAATCCTCCAAAGACTGAAACTAAAACAAAGTTTCATGTGGACCCATGACCCATATAGCTTCATTTGTAATAGGAGACAAAAGAACAAACTATCTCCTTACATCCATCACAGGATCCCTGAAATTGAGCAATATGCTAATCAATCCAAATGGGTGGAAGGCACTCTGATAGATAGAGATAGTATAGAGGTTGTTGTTAATAATGTATTAATGGACTTAGATAGAAGACTTGATGAGGATTCCTTTGTACAGGTTCCAAGAAAGTCTCAGTCTTAGAAACAAGCACAGGGCCACAATGGACAAACAACAGAGGTAGGACCATCAAGTTAGCCAGAATCTTCAGAACAAGCAGAGCCATCAAGACAACTGGAGCTTTTAGAATAGTAAGAAGAGTCTGAAAAGCCAGAAATTTCAAAGGAACTTGCTCAACCTGAACAAATCATGAGAAATCCTCTAGTTTTGTAAACTCCTCTAAATGAGGAGAGAAACCTTAAAAGAAATAGAGAGGAGGCCACTCCTTCCAGCATGCCTATTGCTCAAACCTTTGCTAAAAGGTAGAGGTTAAATCTATATGCAGAGCAAGAATATACTGAGGAAAAAAAGGGACTTCAAGAGCAGAGAGGACAGAAAGTGGGCACACCATTCCTTCAGGAGGGACACAAGAACCTTCCGCCTCTCAAAATCAAATGTTGGAAAGGCAGCAGAGTGTAGAATTATCCTCGTTTAGGGCTCTCACAGGACAGAGCCAAGACATCAAAGAAAAATACAAAGAAATCAAGGCAAGGAATGAAAAGTTGAAGGTGCAAAGTTATGCACATTATCTGAGAATGGCCCCAACAAACCAAACAAGGCTAATGTCAGCCTTTGATATAAAAGAAGGCAAGATGTAGATGAGATTTCTCAAGCCAACCATACAGCAACCTAAAACAATGGCAGATTATCTTAAGACAGATTTTGAGGTCATGGCAAAGGATATCCATCCTATTGACCAAATTGAGTTGCATAAACAAACTAGAGAAATGGTCTATTCCACGTTGACTAGTAAGGCCATAGTAGCTCACCAACTTCAAAATTGACTGAACAATATCTCAGCCCAATTCCAGTTGGAAAATGCCTCTTCTTAGGCCAAAGATATTAGAATAAAGTCCTTAGAGGACTTGGTCATAGAGCTGGGACATGATCCCAAGGATGTTAAAGCAGCAAAACAATTGATAAAGAAGAAAAATGATGACATAGTTGCACTGAAGAAGAAGCTAAAGATTCCACCTCTTCATCATCCTCAAACAGTGGAAGTTTTGGAGACACGGAGGGAGGAAGAACTTATGGACCTCGTACTTAGGTTAAATAACCAATTGAAAGAGACTGAGAAAGAATTGAACAACTTGATACAGCCCAAGCAGAGTGAGTTGGCAACCACTGCTCAGACTGTAATTCCTATAGTCTCCACAGCCGTGCCCTCCACCTTAGCAACTGCATTGGCACCAACAATTCCACCAGCAACAACATTGCCAGTGATAGTTACTACAGCAGGCACAGGTACATCAACCATCACAGAGACACTAATAGAGAAAAATAGAGAGTTGATCAAAGCCATGGAATAAATGAGTATCCAGGCCACTGAGCGTAGGAAGATCAAAGAACAAGCGTCAAATTTAGAAGCCAACTGTAAACTTGTACAAATACAAAACAAAGAAGAAAATCAGACGAATTTAAGGATGGCAGAAAGGATCAAAGCCTTAGAAAAGGATTTAACACCTCAAAAACCATTGGGAGACATGAGAGAAATCCTTTGGGCCAACATCATTGATTCCATCAATGATGTTTGGCCTTCTATTTAGATTATTTTTTAGCAAACAAAATCAGTCAAGATGGCTACAGAGGCAATCCACAAGACAGTGGAAGAAATGGGAAATATATTAGAAGAAGCCAATCAGATGATCACCTTTTTTAACAACAAAAATAGATATGAACTGGATGAATTGGAAATAGAGGATAGAACTACAACAATCATAGAAATCAAAAAGGTCCTCAATAAAAGGGACTTAACGCTAAACCTGGAGAAAGGATGTCAGAGCATCCAAGCAGACATCGACATCTTCATGATGAACTTTGGCATCTTAAGAGGAAAAGGACTGCCCAGTCCTATGGTAATACATGATAAGTTGATGACCCAGGAGGATTACATTGATAAAATAAACAAGATGGCCACAAGCCAAGCTAGTACTTCAGGGGTGAAATATTTTCCCACTGGAAGAGTGCTTTATGACGGCCTTGAGAATCTATTCTACATAGAACATGAAGTCAAGCACTTCTTCACAAGCAAACCAAGTTTTACTAAGTACACAGAAGCTGATGAAATTTACAGGAAGATGATAAGGATAAAGCTACCTGACAGTGAATGGTGGACAAGTTTGACTGATTTATTATAAGTTACTATAGTAAATCTATAAGGTAAAAGATAACTGACCAGGTAAAATAGGTAAGATAAGATGAAACAACATAGGTAAAGAGTATCAGTAGGTCAAAGATAAAAGTAATTCCAGCACATAACTACAAGGCAAACTGCAAGAGCCAAATCTGAGCAACAACAGCCAGCACAGTCACAATTAAAGGGACAACAAACAAACAATTCTCCATCTGTCTGTATCTTCGTGTTGAAGATATCTTTTGTTTCCTAGAATAATTCTCATAAAGTTATGAGATATTTTTTTATCAAATTTTGTATAAATACTTCACAAATTGAAGTAATTAAGGTGGATTAAAATACATTTCTGTAGACATATCATTTTAGAGCCAAGAAGCTTTGTACTCAGGATTGGACTGGTTTTGCTAGAAATGAAATAAAGCTGAGGACATTTCGCTGGATTCTTGTGCGCATGTGGAACAAACAAGTATCATTTTCTCATGTTTTAATATCGTTTTCTCTTTATGTCATAAAAAAATCATATGTGTTTCTTAGAAAATCTTAAAAGCAAACAAGGAATGATATCATCAGAATTAGCTTAAGTGCTCTCTCTTTTAACTGTTTACTTTATTAATGTTTTCTTCTAACTTGCCTTGGTCTAGAGATTCTTAATTGCCTCCTTACTTTCGTATTTTATCCGCATTTTGGCTGATAGTATAGGATTCTTCATTTCCCTTTGCTACTGGCCATCCTTCCCTTCCTCATCTTAATCCATGTTAAGGATTCTTCATCACCCTTAGCCCTTGTTAAGACCTTCCATCCATTGAAACCTGCAAATTTGCTCTTGTTGTGTTAGTCTACCCAGTGAACTCTTACCTTAGTAATAAATCAAATCCGGTTAAGCCTTTCTTGATTGACTCCATAGCCCAATGGCCTAAATATTTGCTATCCCCATCTATTTCCTTAATTCCACCACCCAATCAAAACAAAACAATATTGAACATTAAGAACTAGCCTGAAAGCTTATTTAAACAAAGTTAAATCCTAAAGAGAGAGCCCTCTCTAGACTTAGGTTGGCTAGAACCTGAGTCTAATGATTAGGTTTGTGGTTACCTCGAGCTATTCCTTCTTTGATAACTTCTAAGGAAAAAAACTAAGTGATAACAACTAGCACGGTATACCTTTCTCCTTTTGATGGATCCAAGGGAACGATCACTCTCATACTGTTTCTTTCAAATATCATTTTCCTCTTTTTCAAGTTTGTTATAGCCATGTTGGAAAATTTCCAATCCAATCCAAGTAATGCAAGATAGGGGCTATTGTCATCCACAGTTTCTATTACCTCAAAATCAGTAGTAGTGTGCACCCCTTCAATGTCTAGTATAATGCCTAATAATCTTCCTAGAGGAACAATCTTCTGTTGATTCACCATTCTCAACTCAATAGGTGACCATTGCAAATTCAGTTCACCCATTAGCTCCCGTGTTTTCTTCATCAGGACATTAGCTTCACATCCCAGATCTAAAATAACTTGGTCCCTATCATATTCTCCTATTTGTGCACTAAGCCTCATTTCCTTTCTAGTTCTCTTTTTTCTATATAAATTATTTACTTCACACATTTCACTCCATGTTACTTCCTTAGATGCACAGGAGTATATCAACTCATGTATTCCTTCTACAACTTTCTAGTGTCATAACAACTTCATGCAAATTTTCAGGAAATATTTTAAAATACCTGGATCCATATTATGTGTCACATATGCTATTATGTCGTTGTTATTCTTCTACTTCAGCTACGCACTAGATGTCGAAGCTATTGCGTCCATGAAGTTTTTCTTCACCTCCATAAATGATTATTTTTCCTTGTGAATATCGAACATTGGTGCATTCTCTCTAGTATTTCTAACCCATGTATCTTCAACTACCTTCTTCCCATATTCTTTGTCATTTCCTGTTGCAGCTCCACTCCTTGTTACAATATTGATGCAAGGTTCATGTCCTCGGTTCCACTCTCGTCATCTGAATGTTCTGGGTCATCTGTGGATTCTTATTTTATTTCATTTTCTCTATAATTACGAACACTCTTCGTTGACATGATCAAATTATTTACAATACATATAGGTCATATTCGGATTCTGACAATCTCTTGTGAAGTGACCTGCTTAGCCAGAAGTATAACAAATAATTTGAGCTCGACCTCTACCTCGACCAACTCCACCACTTCAACCTTGTCCTGCATAGCCACCTCGGCCACTATTTTTTCCACTTCGTTTGTGTCCTTGTTCCTTAAATTCCATTCTAAATTTATCATCACTACGATCCATCATCAATTCATGGGCTCAACAATTATTTTCATCATGCCCGACTAACTTACAGAACTTGTAAAATAAATTATTCGCAGTCTCTACATATTTTTGTAACAAATAGAAATATTCAGAGTGATGTTCACCTCTAGTTCTTCATATCTCACACCATAAACTAGATCTATCATTCAAAGGATTAGGTTCTCAACTAGCTATGTAATTTCTGAAAATAGGACATTACTCTTTAGAGTGACCTTCTGCTTTGCACTTTGTAGACCAGATTTGTTCATGAACTTCCTTACTCTTCTTTGTATCCTCTAACTGCAGATTCAAATTTTGCAGCTGACTCTGTATTTATTGCACACCCATATTTGTATCACCTATTGGTGAGGCTTCTAACTTCGTTGCGAATTCCAAAGCTTTGGCTTGAGTCTCTATTTTCTTTTGTGTCAAAGATAATCTGATGTGTGACAGCAACAAAAATATAAACCATTCTTTGTGTTGTTGCAAATCTATATCGAAGCTCACTTGATCCAAAAATACCTTGAACCTCTTTTGAAATTCCCATACTAACTCGTCTACCTTTATTTGATCTCCTTTAGTTCTGTGATGCACTGTGACTCGGATTTCAGTTTCTTGAATTCTTTTACCAACGCTTATTTAATGTCTACATATGATCTGATCTCATTTTTAGAATACTTCATATACCAGTTTAACGCTCGATCTATGGATGTTGTGGCAAGGTGTGCTTTTTTCACATTTTCATCATGAACATGCTTCGTAATCCATACTACTTTACATAAGAAACAAAACTTCTCTGGATCCTCTAATCGGGTTCCTTTATAGACTAGCAACTTAATATCATTGACCATCATTTCTCTCAGGGGGGAGGGGGATGGGGAGGGGGAGGGGTAGAGGGGGTAGTGGGGTTAAGGGGGCAGGGAAAAACAAAATTTGTTTTTCTTTGGATAGATTCTAGATTCGACATAGTTTTAGGCTGAAAGGGTGAATACTGGAGAGTTCCTTCGAGATCCTTAGGGGGTTTTCCTCCACCTTTGGATTCACTCAGTAGAGGGATACATTTAGTCTCTGTGAAAAGCTTCGTTTCTTGGCCACGGGACCTCTTCTTAGTTTCTGCTCTATACCTTTTTCCACTTCACGTTGTTCTAGTCTCCTCTTCAGATATTTTTTGAAACATAATTTACTAATCTGACTGCACATGAAGAATTCCCTTTTCACACAAAAGTATTTTAATAGAGAATTTCAAAGATCTCAAGTACTTAGCTCATGGCCCCTTGAAATAATTTCATTCAGCTTCGATATATGATATAGTTGAATCTACTACAAACTCAGTAATAAATCCTCCTAAAATGTTGTCAACCAAGGAATCGACAACTCTTGAAATTTTCTTACCAATGTTCTTGAGTTGTTGCATCAATTTTGGAGTCCAATGCTTAGGTTTGTCTCCTTTACAACAATTTTTCTCTCTGTCAATCTTGAAATCCACTTGTACAGCTCGAAGTGGAATGAACCAATGAATATTTTGTATTGATATTCAAATATGTACATCTCCAACCAACTTTTTAATGAAAGTTTAGGGTTTCTGTTCGCCTGATCCGCAAATTCTTGTTCCTTCTTTTCTACCCACTATTGAATTTCCTTCTTATATGGATGCCACATAAAAATCCCTCACATAGATCCTGGACCCAACAATGTAACCATTTGTTGGTTGAGGTTGGACTGACCTAGGTATGGTTATTTTGTTGTGCAACAACAAAACCCTCAATCGTTGGCCCTTTCGGTAACAAACTACAAGCAAGTCGCAGCCTCACCCGAAGTGACGAGGGGAGGCCAAAGAACCAGGTTTCTATAGCTTGAGGGATACTATATTGTGGCACCATTGTATTCCTTTATGTTTAACACTTATCTACTACTTCACATTAATAAACAATTTTACACTAATACATTACTTCGCATAATTACATTCATCACTTAATCATAATGTAAAAATTCATAAACCGTACCTAAATAAAGTCCATATAATAAGCAAATGAACAGTGAGACACAAATTTTATAGTGATTCATCGCAATGTGGGACTATGTCCACAAGAACTATTGATTATAATTTGAATTTGGTACAACAAACAGTTCTTCCCTATGCACACAACTGCGAGGTGTATGCACATTAAGTTGCACACATTCTATGCACTAAGTTGGAAACCCAGGCCTCTGTGTACACAACTACATAGCCTCGCCCTTTCTTGAAAATACAGACCACAAAAATATCACATAAACATAGATCTATTCCAATACATCATGCCTTCTTGTTTATTATTCATCCCTACGTATACTATTACATGATAGATTTACATCACTACATTACCATGGATCCACTACCATGTTTTCCAAAATACAAGGTACTATGACCCAAAGCCCTGATACAAAAAGGAAGGGGCTTTCCCACGAAGCCCTGATACTATGTGATCTTCATCATGCTCTGCTTCTCTACTGCATTGTTGACTTTGTACTTCACAGAATCCTTTCTACTGCATACTTCCACAAAACTTAAATTTCTTCCCAAAATCAGCCCAAAATTTGGCCAAGTGGGGTTGCACCCAACAAAATATAGAGGATGTAGAGGCATGGTTTCTTGGAATGAGTAATTTCTTTGAGATACATGACTATAGAAAGAACATGAAGGCCAAGATAGTTATTTTCGGTCTTAAATGGAAAGAGAATATTTGGTGGGAAGATGTGAATCATGTTAGAGACATCAGGAGAGAGGAGTTGAGTTGGCATGAATTCAAGAGATTCTTCAAGAATAAGTACTTATCAGAGAGGTAATATGATGGAAAGGCCAAGGAGTTTTGTGAGCTGAAAATGGGATCCATGATAGATGAGGAATACATGACCAAGTTCCTATAATTTTTAAGGTATGTTCATTATGTTAAGGATGAGAAGAAAAAAAAATTAGAGATTTATTAGTGGACTACCATTAACATCCATGGATCAGATTGATTAGGATGAGCCTTAGTCGCTGGAAGAAGTCATTGGAAATTTGAATCATTCTTATGAGAAATTGAAGGATAAGAGTGAGTCTAAGAAGGGTTGGAAATGGAATTAAAAGACTAAAGGAAAGTGGCCACCAAAGCAAGAAAGCCCTCAGGATGCAAGTGAGAAGGAAGATGTTGCTCCTTACAATAAGTTTAATATGGTAGAGAAGAGACGTGGATCTCAGCCTAGATGGCAGCATAATAAAGGTAGTCGTAGGGCACTGTTGCAGTGTTGGATGTGTAAAAGATCATTGCAAGAATATTTTTTTGTTGTATAAGGGTGGCACACCTCAGATCTATAGTGTTGACGAGGCACTAACAATTGGGGATGTTGGATACAGTATTCCTTGGATCTATGTAGTATTTGATAACAGGCAGGGGGATCATTAGGCATCCATTATTGAGATGGAAGGTAAGCTTTGTGATTGAGTTGTTTCTATTTTTATTTACCTTAGATATAATTATAGTTATGTTAACCTTGACCTGGTGGATAAGTGTGGTTTGAGAAAAGAAGTGCATTCAAAGTCTTGGTTGGTGTATTTGGCTACAGGTACCAAGAAAAGAGTTCATCATTGGGGAAGAGCCTGTACATTTGAGCTGAATGATATGCCTATAACTGCACATCTAAATTTACTTCCATTGGGACCATATAGTATGCTTTTGGTTATGGATTGGTTGTACCTTCAGAACACTAAGGTAGATTTTTACGAGAAGGCTATTGAGTGACTGCATGATGCTAGAGACAAGATAATATTACAAGTTAAGAAGAAAGCTACGACAGTGAGAATGGTTAGAAACATGTAGGCAAAGTGCAGTTTCCAGAAAGGGTGTGTATTGTTTATAGTGCATGTTTCTAGTGATAAAGGTAAGTATGTTGAGGATGTGAAAGTCTTGAAGAGGTACCCAATTTTTTATCAGTTTTAGGATGTATTTCTAGTATAGATTTGAGAGCTTCCGCCTCATAGGGAAGTGGACTCTTTTATTGAATTTGTACTAGGAGAAGTAATAACATCAAATGCACCTTACAGGATGAGCACTCCAAAGTTAGTGGAACTAAAGCTACAGTTGAAGGAAATCCTTGATGATAGATACATTAGGCAAAGTGTGTTACCTTGGAGTGCACCAATATTGTTTGTGAAGAAGAAGCATGACACTCTCATATTTTGTATTGATTACAGGCAGTTGAACAAGTTAACGATTAAGAATAGGTACCCTTTATCATGGATTGATGATTTGTTTGATCAATTGAAAGGATTGGTAGTGTTCTTGAAGATTGATTTGAGATCAAGATAAAATTAGGTATAGATAGAAAAAGATGACATTTACAAGACTGAATTTTCGACTACGTATGGGCATTATGAGTTTGTATTATTTCCTTTTGGTTTGAATAATTCTCCACCTATTCTCATGTGTTTGATAAATAATGTGTTGCACCCTTATATGGACAAGTTTGTGATAGTATTCATTGATGATATATTGATATATTCTAAGAATGAGGAAGAGAATGACAAACACCTAGAATAAGTGTTAAGACCATTGAGAGAGAATCAATTGTATGCCACACTTAGTACGTGTAGTTTATTTCACACATACGTTCATTACTTGGGTCATGTTGTTTATAAGGAAGGCATATAAGTGGACCTAGAAAAGATTAGAGCTATCATGGAATGGGAAGATCCTAGGAATGTGGATGAGGTAATATCATTCATGGGGTTATAAGGTTATTATAGTAGATTCGTCAATAAATTCTCATGGATTTCCTATCATATTACATCCTTGAAGAGGAAAGGAAATAAATTTGAATAGATAGAGGAAAGTGCAGTTTTGAGGAGTTAAAGAAGTTTCTTACAAACACTCTAGTTCTAAAGATTGCAAATCCAGGTAAAGAGTTCATGGTGTGTATAGATGCTTGCAAGAGAAAACATGGCAGAGTCTTGATGTAGGAGAGACAGGTGGTGTGCTATGAATCAAGGAAACTGAATGAGCATGAACATAATTATGTGACTCATGATCTCGAGTTGGAAGTGATCATTCATGCATTGAAGGTGTGGAGCCATTATCTTCTTGGAATGAGTTTCTTTTTGTGAGTGACCAAAGTGGGATGAGATACTTGTTTGACCAAGATAATATGAATGTAAGGAAATCTAAATGTTTGGCGATGCACGGTGAATTCGACTTCAAGATTAGGTACATTAAGGGTAAGGAGAAAAAGGTTGCATATACTCTTAGTAGAAGAGTGGAGGTGAATCACATTGCAGCTATGAGTTCATATGTGATAGATTTACAGGATCAGATTTCATAGGAAGGACAATATAATGACATGTACCAAAAACTTAATCACATGCTACATTAGCAAGGTATAGGTGATTAGGATGTATATTATCGCCTCATGACAGATGGTTTAGTGAGATTAGGGACATGATCTATGTGCCAGACAATGGTGAGCTCGGTAAGCTTACCTTGAGGCAATTTCATGTTAAACCGTATTCAGGTTATCCAGGTCAAAATACTTTGACATTTGTGAAGAAGTTCTACTGCTAGCAAAATTCGAACAAAGATGCGACTGCATTTGTCGCAAGGTTTTTGGCTTACCAATAATTAAAAGAAGAGTGAAAGCATCTAGGTGGTTTATTACAGCCGATGTCAACTCCAAAATGGAAATCAAAGATCATTTCCATGGACTTCATTACAATTTTTCCAAATACATCTAACAACATGATTCCATCATAGTACAAGGTAGCTCACTTCATTCTAGTGAAGTCTACTAATTCATCTAGTGAGGTAGCTTAGGTCTTCATTAGGGAGATAGTGAGACTGCATAGTGTTCACCAGAAGATTGTATGTGATAGAGATGCCAAGTTCACATCTAGGTCTTGGAAGGACTTGTTTGTAGGGTTTTGTACAAATTTAGGTTTTAGTACAATCTGTCATTCGTAGATAGATGGAAAAGCAGAGAGGGTTAGCAATATTCTAGATGATATGCTAAGGATGTATGTTATTCACTAGTAGAGGAAATGGGAAGAGTATCTTCCACTGATAGATTTTATGTGCAATAATGGATATCAAGATTCCTTGATGATGAATCTATTTGAGGCACTTTATGGGTGGAGTTGTAATAATCCCATGAGTTGGAGTGATCTAGTGAACAAGGTATTGACTGGACCATATATGTTGGCACAAATAGAACAGGAAATGCAGGTTATTATGGAGAATATAAAGGCCATGCAAGATAGATAAAAGAGTTATGCAGATCAACATAGGGTATTTAAGGATTTTCCAATTGGGGAGCATGTGTACTTACACATCAAGCCCAAGAGGATGTCCTTGAGGATTAGATCATGTAACAATCGAACATCTTGGTATTACAGGCCTTTCACGATCATTGAGAGGATTGGACTAGTGGCATACAAAGTTTCACTTCCAACAATAGTGAATGTCCATGATGTTTTCCATGTTTCATTTCTTAAAATGTATCTGAAGGATGTTGATCATGTGATTAACTAGTCTGTAGTACAGGTTGAGCTGGAAGGAGAGTTAAAACCTAGTCCTCAGTGCATATCATAGCGGAAACAATTCATTCTCCAGAACCGAGCAATCGAGCAAGTCAATGTGTAGTGGAAGGAATTTGGGCCCGATAAAGCTACATGGGAGATGGTTGATTAGATCTAGGCTATGTATCCTTCTTTATTATAAATACCACAATGAATTGTGTTATAATGCTCCAATAAATGGTATGATTGTTGTGTTGGTCATATTTATCTACAGTAGTGTATTGTAATACGACATCGAGCTAAGTTATAAAGCTCCATGGGAAATTTGTTTTTGTTTTTAGTGGTTTTGCTAGTCATAGGTGTCATAGAAAACCGAGGACAATTTTCTCCTATGGGGTAGGGGTTTGTAACAACCCTGGGTTAAAAGTTCATGTAATCAAGTTAATAAAGGAAAAATAAGACGAAGGCCATGGGACACGTATCCCAAGTTCAATGTTGGTAAAAACATCCTAGTGGATGTCACTTTCGGTTTATTATGGCTAAGAAAATTGGGAAAGGAATTGATAAAGGAAAAGAGGCATTAATTGACATTTATTTATGAAAATAAAGGAAAATAGGAGAAAGGCGAAATGAAGGGCCACAAATTTGCACGAGGAGGAAAATTGAAGGAAAATAGAGAAAACTAAAGAAAATAGAGGCGTAAATACTAAAAAGGCTTATGGGGATTATTTCATAGATCTTTCTAGTTCAATTTTCGATCCATATTCTATTCTCTCATACTATTCCACAAATAGAGCATTCTTTGAGCACTCTAGCATTAGAGAAAGGAAAGCAAGGAAAGACAAGGAGAGAAAAGGAAGGACAACGAAATGAAAGTATGGTCAGGGAAAGTTGGATCAAGTAGCTTCACTAGGAGGATTTGTAGGTAATAGGTTACATGTTTTATTTCCTAGATGGTTTGTGAATGCATGAAACATGAATTTCTGGATTTGGTTATTTTGTTGTCATTGGCATATATTTTTCCGAGCGTGACAATGGTTTCAACCTTGCCTTTCCATTTCCGTATAGCCATGTTGTGATGGGATTATTTTGGAGTTGACCTTTGGATTTGTAGAAGGTTTTGGAACCGAGTGAGTTGGTCTCAGGAAAATTCACAGGGGTTGGGGGTGGAGGTGGTTTAATCTCTAGGAAGTCCTCAACATGTTGGTGGAGAGAGAAAAATTCCTCGTGGTAATGGTGAAGAAACTATGAGCCATCCAATATTGTTTGGGTTTCATCATCTCTTGACCATTTTTGGCAAGATTACAGTAACCTAAGGTTGGAGGTGGTTGAACCTCCATGAAGCCCTAGTTATTTACATCTTGAGTTCCCACATTCATGCTTAGAATATGGCATGGGGGTGATTGGCTGAATGAAAGATTTGGTTTAGCCCAATCTATGGATGGGGGGTACATGGAAGTCCCTGACTTGGTAGGATTTTGCATATGTTAATAAGAGTTATTTACTTGTTGTATTCTATGAACACTTGTGCTTGTTATTATTATTGTTTGATGGATTTTATGTCACAGTTAATAATCTGGTTATATGTTGGTTATAAGCATGGATATCTAGTGTGCTCTAACTATGTCTTGTTCATGATTTCATAAGTTTTTTATTGTTAATAAATGTGTGGGCTAACGAATGTTATTATAGCTATTGCAAGAGGGAACTAAACCTTCTTGGTGATTCTCAAATAGGTTTCAAACTCCTATATTCATATATTCATTCATGACCTGTAGATTACATGTTCACTATACGTTTGATAAAATGACTTTCATGGTTAGGCCTACTTAGGTCAATTACTCGTTTGAGTTTTTTATGATTAGCATTATATTCAAGTCATTCATCAGTCTAGAAGTCTCAAGAAGTTCTTGGAAGTTGTCTCGATGTTGTCCTAGAATTGTGTCTCAAATCTCAGGACCACACCCTCTAAACTGAGGATTTTTGGCTACAACTGCACTCAAGTAGGCTTGTGCATGCAGTTGGAAGGTCATAACCACACCCTTGTAGGCTTGTACATGCACTTGTGGGCCCAAGTCACTAAAAATGATACCCATCTCAGGGTTTGGTCACCTGGGGTGGTTCTTTGGCCCATGTGTGTCTAGTAAGCCCTATAGGATGTTAGTTTGTAGTCAGTAAGTCCCAGTTGTTAGCCCCACTTCCATAACTAAATCTTGGAGGTCAAGTCATGTCATAGTAACTCTTTCTCTCATGTTTACCCTTGTATACCAGTAAAATTGTGTAAATGTAGGAGGGTGAACTACAAATGTCATCCACCGATGCCGCACAATGAGTAGTGAATTGGGCCAACATTGAAATTTCTTCAAGCTATTCTTTTGTGCTTAAAAATTTGACATGGTTAGAGTAGACACATGCCTTGAAAATATGTGAGGGTTTCAAGACTCAGGCATACTTGATGTCCCTACAAAATATTTGAGGTCATACACATTTGCATCAATGTTCATCATGCAATCTCATTATCATCATTCATAATTCCCATTTAAGTAATATTTGTCAAAAATTTCAAGAAATGTCATGAAACATCTTCCAACATGCCAATCACCAATGTCATCCATCAATGCCACATGATGAGCACTAAATGGGGCCAATGTTGAAATTTCTTCAAATTGTTCCTGTATGTGTAAAAAATTGACATGGTTAGAGTAGACACATTACTTGACAGTATGTGAGGGTTTGAAGACTTAGGGACGGATGATGTCCTCGTATAATATTTGAGATCATCCACGTTTGCATCAATGTTCATCACACAGTCTCATTGTCATCATTCCACATTACCATCTATGGAATCATTTTCAAAACTCTCTTGAAATGTCATGGAATATCTTCCAACATGCCCATCACCAATGTCATACACCGACACCGCACGATGAGTAATGAATGGGGCCAATGTTTAAATTTCTTCAAACTGTTATTGTATGTATCAAAATTTGACCTGGTTAGACTAGGCACATGCCTTCATGGTATGCAAGGGTTTCAATGCTCAAGGATACTTGAAATACCTGCATAATATTTGAGATCGTCAACGTTTGTGTCAACATTCACCACGCAATCTCATTGTCATCATTTCGCATTCCCACTTGGGCAACATATGCGTTATAGCATATTTTTGTATATGGGATTAGGTTATGCATCATATAGGTTACAAGTTAACAAGTATAGTAGTTATGACTCAGAGTTTATTAGTGATAATGGTTAAATTTCAATATTTAAGGGTGATTGTGTTATGATTTTTGGGATATAGTGGTTATGGTTACAAGCTATATTAGATAATACACATTAGGGGTCAAAATTTGTAGGTATTAAGGGTTATAGGGGCTTGGGATTGTATTTTTTATGCATTATACAATTTAGAGGTGATAAGGCTTGGACATCATGTGGTTAGTAATTATAATGGTTGTAGATTTAGGATTACGAATTAGGACTGATTAGGGTTGTTATCACACCGTAATTTCTTAAGGCTATGAAAGAAACCTACAGGTAACCACAGAACCACTTTTAAGCTTAGAATCTAGCCCTTCTAAACTCATAGAGGGATCTCTCTATTGGATTTAGATTTTTTGTTGTGGGATTTTAGGCTAGTTATTAGGTTCATAGTTTGGTTTTTTGAAATGTTTGGTTGAAATTGCAAGGGAAGGCCATTGGGTAATGGAGTCAAAGTCTTAGGGTGACTAAATACGAAAATAGTATAAAATATTGAAACAGGAAAGGTAGGTAGGCTATTTGATCTTTGAAGCTTTGTGGAGTGAAAAGGGAGGAAAATATTCAGATTCAATTAAACATAAAGAATTTAAACATGAATTCTATATTTAATCTCAGTTTGAAAACATATATATTTCTTATAAGCCAGGATAGACTGTAATTAAATAAGTTCATCCCTTCATCTTCTTTTAAACAATACAGATAAGAAAGACATATGAAAAATAGAGATATAACAAGTTTACAAGAGAAAAAGCATGATCGATTTTCCTAACACATGAATCTTGGAACGATTGTCTGTATTAATGAAATGATCACTTTTCGCCAAGTGGACAACTTTACATCAAAGAATTATTTCTTGATACAAGTCCCAACATTTCTACTTCTATTTATGAAGTATTTATAGAAAACTTATCAAAATATCTTGATTTGAAAAATCAAGATTTTTTACAAAATATCTTAAAAACAGTTTACGAAAATAGTACAAAAATGTAGGTAATTAAAACTGTTGTAGTCCTCTGGCACTATCTTTGAGGATTGCTGGTGATGAATTGGCATAAAAACGTGTTTCTTTACTATTGAAGGTGAAAAAATGTTTTACCCAAGTAATTGGCACAATTTCTCCCATATTTCTTCATCTGGAGTGGAGAATTTAACTATTTTCCTGTAGGTTTCATCCACCTCAGTGTACTTTTGAAAAGTATGTTTAACAATAAATAAATTCTTTATCTTATGTTTGATAAGCAGGTCGAAACCCAGAGCTTCCATGAATGACTTTCCTGTGATGCTTCCTTTGATGGTGGAAAACTTTGACTTATCCCTAGCTTTGGTATATAACTTATGGTGATAATCTTCTATCTTGATCAACTTATCTCCAATTCCTATCAAAATTTGCAGACCCTTTTGATTTAGTATATTGCTTTTCTTGCGAAGCTTCTGAATGTTAGCCTCTAAATTGTGGCACTTTTTCTTGAACGGTAGCATCGTGTTCCCTTTTGTAAAGAACCTTCTCACCTCCAAAATTATCTTTGTCCTATCTGCAATCTCAAACTCCTCCAATTCTTCTTTGATCTTCGAATTCAAAATCTTGATTAAAGCAGCGACTTCACCTGGCTTCTATCCTAAATCTTCTTTCACCTCTTCAATGATTCCTTTAGATCTTTGTAATAATTCCTCCAACTAAAAAATAATCTCAATAGAGGGCCATATTTCAGTCATGGCATCCTTTATTTCTATCGAAATATTTTCCTTTGCCTGTGTAAGTGTTTGTGCCATGGCAGAATCATTTTCCAACTATTCAATTCACTGGGTTAAGCTATGAGTCTTCTCAAAGTCTGTTATGTACACATTATCAAACTTTTATTTCTTTGTTTAGAGATTTTTTATATGAGCTTTTAGCTTCTCAATTTCCTATCCTTTGATAGATAGGTCTTCCATTACTTTAACAAGTTCTCCTAAAGAATGTGTAGATTGTTTCTTAGCTGTGATGGATGGTGAAGTGGATTCCCCTGCTGTTGATGTAGATGCAATAGGAACTACCATGATTGGAATGGCTACCAACTGTGTTAACTGTTTTCTCTCCTTCAACAATTTTCCCATCTCAATCTCCATTTATTTGATCTGTACATTTTGTTCAATAACAATTTTGAACATGTCTTCCTTTGATTTCTCTAATTGTCCAACTTCCTTTGTCTATGGGTATTTCGTGGATGTAATATTAAGTTGCTTCTTGAGTGCTACAATGTCAGAATCCATCCTTCTAATGATCTCCTCTACAACTTTCATGTTGTTGGGATCATATCCTAGTTTAATTACTAGATCCTCTAAAGACTTGATTTTTTTGTCTTTAGCTAGAGAAGAGATCTTTTCCAATTTGAGTTGGGAATAAATGTTGTTGACCAAAGCTTGCAGCTTAGAAACTACCATTGCTGAAGTTGTCAAGGCCAAATACAACATTTCCCCTATTTGTTTATGCAAGTCTATCTGATCAATTGGATGAATTTGGTCAACATTGAAGGAAACGATGGATTTCTTGTAATCCTCTAGAGTTTTAGGGAAAGTAACTTCAGCCTGGAGGAAGGCTATTGTTGTACGATAAAATGCACAGTGTATGGAGAATGGAGATACTCTCAAAGGACTTCCTAGGACCTTGGCAGACTGTAAGATTATCTGCAACCATCACAAAGTTACATGCATGTTCATAAACAATAACTAACTATCAAAGTAGGAGAAATAGATTACCTCAAGCCTCCGTGTAGATTTGTTGGAGAGCCCAATGAAGCTAGGTGGAAGTCCCTTGAGCCGACTCCAGATCAAGTCCTGCACATAGAAGAGACATGCATAATCACAACATACAACTTTGACAAGTAATACATGAATACATAAAAAAACATCTAGTTACACATAACTAAGCTACTCATGCTAACATGTATTGGACAAACAAATAAATGAATAATAGTACCAACACCACGGAGTAGACAATACAACTGCAGTTCTATATTAATTTCGGAAGAGTGATTACAACCACTTATTGCATCAGCCTTCCTTTACCGCTCTAGCTTCTCTCTCTCTCTCTCTCTCTCTCTCTCTCTCTCTTCTTACCAACTTCTTATGATTCGAGACAATTCTCGACAATCAAGCATGCTATCCTTTCAAATGATCTGACCCTTATCACCATGGCCCTACCTTTGCTTATGTAGCAATTTAGTTAGGTTTTCCAGGTTCCTCCATGAGTTCCTTAGGGTAAAAGCAATGAAGTTGCCATGCTTTTCAGCTCTTTCCCATTTTCCTCCTTCATTAGGATTACAAATCCCCCAAATAGGTCGAACTTGAGATGTTCATTGCTTTTCTTGAGTTGATCAAGGAGAAAATATCTAGATATTTATGAGTCAATTCGCTCCTTTGACCCTTAGAACTTAATTAGGGTCCATTAACGCTATTCCCGAACTAGCAACTACAGTTAATTGGGTCACTAACGCACCCTTAGGCTTGCAGAGAAGATTTATAAAGCAGGTTGTCAGTGCATAGCCAACATTAGTGTGGAAACAAGGCATGTGATCTTGGTCTTTGCTTCAACTATCATGTCTTTCCCCTCTAAGCTGATGAGAGGGTCAATTTATTGTATAATAGATGCCCCCTAAAGTGTGAGATCAGAGGATGTGGCGATGGCTGAAATACTTTACTTGACTATAATTTTCCTTCTTCAACAAAAAGAGAGAGAGGATCGGAGCTTTGAGTGGTATGGAAAACCTGATACAACACATATATATATAACTATTAAAATCATGTCCTGAGTCAGGAATTCCCTTGCTCATTAGCTATGTCAGAGTGATTTTCTCCAAAGAGATATTACGATGTTCGCTGCTGATAAGCACAATGCGGATCTGGTGTCATAATATAATCATCCTTATAAGATATCTCCAAAAAACAATATACACAACTTGGGAGAGGAAACAAGGCTGACTGATGCAAGCCTCTACCCAAGGTCTTGATTTCTGCTTCACCGAACACCATAGATCGGTACATGTGAATATATGTGTTCATATCAAACATGCAGGAAATCATCTGATTACTAGTTAATAATGGAGACTGTTAACAGACGCGAGGAAGGCCACCAATAATGGTGATGGTATCCAAGATGCAGAGTATAATCTAACGAGTGTGAAAGATGTTTTTTTCGTCGAACACCCGTAGAATCACTTAACAAGGAGCCAATAATGAGAACCCCTGATCAAACAAAAGGCAACCTTCCACTAATGTCTGCAAGTACCAAGGCACTGAATGTGTTTCTGGGTTGTCTTCCTAGATAGAGTGTTGAAGTCGATAGGAAGATACCTGTTGAAAGGTAGGCAATAATGTGTCCTACATCAATAGACACGAAACGGGACAAGAATGATTTTTTTTTTAGGAATCTTTAAGCATTGGGACTAAACAACAGAGGGCATGATGAAAGGATATGCTTGATGGGTTGATGGAGGAAACAAAAGGTTAATCCTGAACAATAGAAAGCACAACAATGGTTTTAACGATGCAACACTAGACTCATGAACACCAAAGAGTGTTAGGATATAGAGATGCAAGAACATCGGGGTATTTAGGCTAAACTCATAGGATGGTAGGATTCATATTGAGAGGCCGTCACAAGGAAGGTTTATCTAAGGGAGTGCCATGTTCAGGGGAACGACTGCTACGAAACCATGCTTTCTAATACTGAATGCAGTTGTATTATATACTTTCCCCGTCTGATTAGTTTAGTGAGTCCAGATGGGTAAACTTGCCGATCTTTTCATATTTTAGGAGTCTGAAAAGGACTACGAAAAAAGTGACTCTATGCCATATCTGATTAATTTAATGAGTCCAGATAGGCAAACTCGTCAATCTCTTCATGTTTTGAGAGTCTGACAAGGATCGTAAAAAGAGCAACTCTATATCTTGTCTGTGGAATTTAAAGGGTCCAGACTAGACAACTCGGTGGTCTTTTCATATTTAGAGTCTCTGAAAAGATCGTAAAGAAAAACTCCATGGTGGTCCCTTTGTCATAGTTGTTAACTGGGTGCGACAAAAGGTTAATAGTATACTAGATCAGTTACTTTTCTGTGAGTTAATATATTGAATCCGGATAAAGAGAAACCTTTGTTCAATAGATGTCGACCTCATTTTGTTACAGGTACGAGGAGACATACTAAACTAATTTTCATTGTGAATTTTTAATGAGCCACACGACGACAAACTCAATATCTTCATCAAATTTGAACGAGTCAAACGAAGAAAACTCAAGGTATCTTTTTCAGTTTATTAAGCAAGGAAAAAGATTTAAAATAACTGCTCATTCCTTCCTTGTAGATTTAATGAGCCCAAAGAAGGGGAAAAACTTGAGGATTTTTTTATTTAAGAGCGAGAAATGGTCCGAAAAAAAGTAAGTGCTCTTGTTGTTGCCGTAGATTTTTAACGAGCCCGGTGAAAAAAACTCGGAATTTTTAAGTTTAACGAGCCAGAAAAGTACCTAAAAGAATTCTCGGGTTATCTTTATAAATATTTAATGACCCTAAAGAAAAAACTCGGGATTTTTTCAGTTTTATGAGCAAGAAAAAAGCGCCTAAAAAGAATGCTCGAATGGTCTTTTTCAGTTTAATGAGCTAGAAAAAAGAGCAAAAAAGAGTTGCTTAGACTGTTGTCGTATATGTTTAACGAGCCCAATGATGACAAACTCAAGGATCTTTCATTTCTTTAGAGCGAGAAAATATCCCATAAAATAACATGCTCATATCTTCTTTGTAGTAGTTTAACAAGCCCAACGAAGGAGACTTGAGGTTTTTGGGATTAATGAGCAAGAAAAATACCATAAAAAGAACGCTCGATCTTATTCATGGTAGTTTAACAAGCCCAAATAAGGGGACTCGAGTTTTTTTTGGATTAATGACCAAGGAAAATACCATAAAAAGAATTTCGATCTTCTTCGTGGTATTTTAATGAGCCTGAAGAAGGAGAATCGAGGATTTTTATGATTAACGAGCAAGAAAAATACTATAAAAAGAATGCTCAGTCTTTCTTGATCTTATGCTTGACAATAGAAGGGTCTATTCCATGCATTTCCTCATATGACCAAGGGAAAACATCACGGAAGTCCTTAAAAGGGCAGGTGAAGCTCACAATTTCCTCAGGATTGTGATTGGCTCCAATCTGTATGTTTTCCACAATGCGTGTCATGACAGAAATATCGATGAGCAATGTCTTTGAAATATTGCCCATGATTCCTTCTGCCTCCAAAGTTTGGATAGTTGTATATGGTGAGGAAACGATTTTAGGTGCATCAGGTGACAGGATTTGAGGAGGCACCGTGTCTGAATCAAATATCGAAACACGATGGTGAGAGTCCTCCCAAGGTCGCTCTTCTAAACTCAAGATCTCTCTAATAGCTTCATCCTTAGTTAGGACTTGATTGAGGGGATCGAAAGAAGGGGCAGTTATGGGAGGGGCGGTGTTACATTTGGCCTTGACCAAAGTGACCGGAGACTCGGATGTAGATTGAATGGCCTAGTAGGACAATTCAGCTGGTGACAGTGACATTTTTTCTCCGTAAGTGTCAATGTCTAAAGGAGCCAATAAGATCCATGGATCGGTGAGTTCATAAGGAATGGATGAAAGAATATTGACCGTCTGTGGAACCTTTGGTGGCTGAAGAGGGAAACAACCCATGAGGGAAGAAGCCTTCAATAGACTAGTACTGATACTAACGTAAGAGTTAGGTACACCACCCACTAAGGGTACAAAGCTGCTAGGTAATGAAGAGTAATATGGGGTGCAAAAGGACAGCTCATCCACTGTGACTATCTTTCCATCCAAGGGAAAGAAGATAATACGAAAGATCGAAGACACAACCGCCTTCATGGCATAAGTCCAGGTGCTGCCCAAAAGCAAATTATAGTCGAGTTTATGATCCATGACTTCGATATCTACCGTTACCATTTTCCCACTAAAGGTGATGGGATAGCTAGTTAGGTAACCTTTTGGGATGAAAGTGTGGTCGTCGAAAGATTTAAGGGAATTTGACGACGGGGATAGGGTTAGAGAACCCAAAGCAAGCCAACATGAAGCCGACATGACGTAGGTAGAAGCACCTTCGTCGATGACAGTTCTATGTATACCTTTACCTTTCGAAAAGATTTGCACCTGAAATGCAAGCTGGTGGGAAAGAGGAGGTTTACACTTTTCCATGTCGAAAAATCCAAGCATGGAATCCTCCAGGTAGATACCACCAATAGCTGAAAGCAAAGATTTCCTTTGTGCTGGGCATGTTTGTAATACTTAGAGCACCAACGTAACCAATTTCGCTTGCGCCAAGTCTTCTACAAAGCTGTAGTTTTGGGCGGCACGTGCAGATGTATTGTGCATTGTGTGTCGAAGTGCCCCTTTGGGGTGGCGAATGACAAGGTCAGAAACTGGCCTTTTAATATGCAAATCGTTGGGTGGCGTTGGGTTTTTACTTGAGGAAGGTTCCTCTGCATGAGTGACAGGAGCTCCATAAGATTTGGCTCTGGTTTGTAGATCTACCGTTTCAAAGTTGTAAACGGTAAAAGATCCTTCACGAGTTGAAGGGTGTTGAGAGCCACCATTGCCCCCTTGCGAGGGTTAGGGTTGGTTTACAATAAGGTGTTGCTGTTGCTGAGCGGGGAAAGGATTATGCAGGACAGCAGGGGTCCTTCTGGTGTCCTTTTCAACAATGAAATCTGTGCATTCTTGAAGACATAGACACAGATATGTCATATGGTCTTGTGTACAGATTTTGCAATGGAATTGGGTGGGTTTATCCTTTCCATCGTCATAGGGTGCAACGGCCTTCTACTTTGGGTTTTACTACCTTGTTAACTGCTCCTCAGAACGAGTGGTCTTTTTCTTATTCTTCTTGTTCTTACCACCGGGTTTTTGCGTAGACTGCATAGAGTTTATCATGGTGGTGGGAGGAGCAGTCGATTTGGTAGTAGTGGAAGCATTGGAGTTGCGAGGGGCATTGGGGATTACATCGTAAAGAGTGCCAGACTATAAATATATTAGATCTAAGTGCTGGGCATGACGTATGGATTGGTCATCTGTGACCGCATAACCTAAGGCGACATCCTTAGCGATTTGGGGGAGTAGGAACTTGCAGAACCAGTCTGCTAGGAGATTTTCTAGGAGGGGAGATTTAACTAACCTCCATCTACATCTCCATTCATGCATATGATCAGAGATCTGGGTGGCAGTATCCTGACATAATGAAGTGAGGAGTTCCATCCCAGTCTCATAGCTAATGGGTAGCTAGAAGTGCTTTAAGAATTCCATCGCTAGAGTGTCAAAGGTATTTATTAACGCGCGTGGTAACTCAATGTACCACTTAGTTGCATTTGCAGTGAGGGTGCGAGGAAAAAGACGTAACCGAACACTATCATCCACCATGGAGTTAGAAACACAACAAAGATGATAGGTGGTGATATGAGTGCTCAGATCCTCCCCTTGTTTCCCGTTGAACGTGGGGTTGTATTTTGGTATCTTATGCAAGATCAACGGCCAAAGTAAGTTGTGGTAGATGGGGTCATTTGTAAGTTTGTACAAGTTGGGGATATCCAAAGTTGCCAAGAAAGGCAAAGTGTGTGGTGCCCTTGACTTGGACCAAGGCAATGACATATGACTTGAGGAACCTTACGGTCCTCCTATCGTTTGAGTCCCAATAATATACATAGGTTGCATGGTATAGTAGTTTCCTTGGGGTATGGCATTGTAGCGTGGAATTCCATGCGGAATCTGATGTTGGGGTATAGAATATTCCCCAAGATAAGTAGTGCCCCCTTGACTCGTTTGAATTTATGAGTAGGATGCCCCCATGGATTGGCTGGGATCTCCTTGAGGATTCCCGCCCACCACAGAACTAACCATATGTCCTTGATTGACATAAGGAATGCTCATGTCAATCAATGATTGACCATGCATGCTTGAGAATGGAGGGGAAACTGTTACATTCCCAACCGGTATGTGCATATTGGGAATGCCCCCAGATACTTGAATCTAGGGGATTGAATTGTACAATGACTGCCAACCATATTGTTGGTGGACAGGAACTGCGCTAATAGTGCCATATTGAGCATTATAAGGAGTGTTGTATGTAGCACTTGTCAAAGGTATACAGTTTGACACCAGAAGGGTGGAATCTAGCATCAGCTGGGTTCTGTTCGTGGAGGGTGTCATGTGAGTGGTTGTACCTAGGACAAATGGGATAGCAGGGTTCACCATCAATAGTGTGGTGGTGACTATCTACTAGGGAAGTGGTAGAGGAAAAAAAGTGTCCACAAAGTTCCACGACCTGTTAGTCATCGATGGGATGGATGCAAATGTTCCCACTAAAGAGACAGGGAGAACAAGTGCCATGGGAACCAAGAGTAGGTCCAACGGATACGTGAGTGGAGGGTTAAAGGGAGGAAGAAATCCTTTGGTAGAGAAATCCTCCGGCAAACTTGAATCGTCTGTTGTCCAAACAGATTTCATGTGAGATCTAGGAGACTGATTCCCCAAAGATGGGGAATTCGGTTCACTGGAGCTTGGTGGATCTTCCACAATGAGTGGAGGAAGTCCTAACAATCATCTAGATTGACGACGAGGGCCGAATGTAGCCATGGTGACCGTTAATTTTTATCAATAAATTTTATCGTGATATTTGCTAAAGTCTCAATGACACCACATGGGTACCTAAAAATATATAAAAAATACACTAATTTGATCAATCAGCAAACAAAGGGAAATGACCCTGTCTGATAAGCGCCGATCACTAGAGATGAAACCCAGTATCATAATGAATAACAGAGAGGGCTGGACAATTCTACAATTACGGTTACTCTAGAGCTTCGCCCGAACCTCAGATTGAGAGGCCAAGTACTCTCGTGAAGATGAGCACCCTCCCAAAAACTGAAGACAGAGTAGGTTCGTCTGTGTCAGGTACTAAGGCAGCCCACCCCAGTCACCTTATGTAAGTCCCTAAAAGCTTGGTCACTAAGGATACCTCAGATCACAGGCACTACTGGGGGGGACATAGTCGCAAACAGTACGCTGTGTGGGCAAGATACTTGAGTCCTTGACTCAGCGCCGAAATCCCCGAAGAGATCCCCAATACACAGAATACCCAAAGGATTTGCACACGAAGGCAGGCTACCTTCACTTATAGTCTGATGTTGTGTCGTATTTAGCTCCACTTTGACTGGAGTGGTCCCATTAGTATGAGTGCAGAAATAATTTTCGCTCTTTTAATGACGCTAGTTTTGGTTTTCGATCTTGGGTAGTTTACTCACACTGCCTATCCCAAGATCCTAGCCTCAACTAATGTTTGTTTGCTCAATAAAGAGTTACTGATTGATTTTAGGTAAATTTTATGTGTACTTTTTTATTGTCTTTGGTATGGGAGTTGACGTATGAAATGTGATGGGACTCTGACTCAAAATCATGCACAAGACAAAGCTTTTTAAAAAATATTCAATTCGATGAAAACAAGTAGTATTCTACAGGTGAGAGTCTTTCACATATTCATATTTGTTCCATGCATCTTAGTAATTATAACACATGCATAACCAACAGAAATATTTCCAGTGCTTTCCTAACAACTACTTGAAACCAAAATAAAACAGCTTTTAACCAGCTAAACACAAGAATGAATAAAAGAATTGATGATTTTTTCTTTGATAAAAACATTTTCAAGAAATAAAAAAGAACTTATTCACTAAAAGAAAATTTTAGGACACCTATCTTGCTAACAAAATGCAGTAGCAGATCCTCTTTCAGTCCATGAATAGGCTTCCTATCCCCTTGGGTTTGTAGACATAGATGGAAATCAAGGTTTTGGGAGACTGACACTCTATAGCAGTGCCCACAAAGAGTTACTGGGTCCACTAACGCTCTATGTGTGCAGACACAGTGGTTTATAAAGCACTGTGTAGTCTATTAACCTGCGTTAGTGTGGGAAAACAGTTCAAAATAGGGCTTCTTGGATCAAATTCAATGATGAATATGTATAAGTAGGATGTGCCAAGGTTTTGGTGGGTCAGAAAGGGAATGCAAAAGTATAGGGAGGTCTTAGAAGGAGGAAACTGAGAACTATCTGGGTAAACCGGGAACTAGATGTATAGTCCCCAGTGGAGTCACCAATTTTACTGTAGGATAAAATGCACGGTGTATGGAGAATGGAGATATCCTCAAAGGTCTTCCTGGGACCTTTGCCAGATTGTAAGATTATCTGCAACCATCACAAAGTTACATGCATGTTCATAAACAATAACTAACTATCAAAGTAGGAAAAATAGATTACCTCAAGGCTCCGTGTAGATTTGCTCCAGAGCACAATGTAGCTAGGTGGAAGTCGCCTAAGCCGGCTCCAAATCAAGTCCTGAAGATAGAAGAGACAAGAATAATCATAGCACACAGCTTTGATAGCTAATACATGAATACATAAAAGAACATCTAGTTACACATAACTAAGCTACTCATGCTAATAGGTATTGGACAAACAAATAAATGAATGATAGTAGCAACACCACGGAGTAGACAGTACAACTGTTGTTCTATATTAATGTTAGAAGAGTGGTTACAACCATCTATTGCATCAGCCTTCCCTTACCCCTCCATATTCTCTCTCTCTCTTCTTACCAGCTTCTTATGATTGGATACAATGCTCGACAATCAAGTATGCTATCCTTTCAAATGATCTGACCCTTATCACCATAGCCCTAGCTTTGCTTATGTAGCAATTTAGTTAGGGTTTCCAAGTTCCTCCATGAGTTCCTTAGGGTAAAAGCAATGAAGTTTCCATGCTTTTTAGATCTTTCCCATTTTCCTCCTTCATTTGGATTATAAATCCCCCAAACAGGTCGAACTTGAGATGTTTCCTTGCTTTTCTTGAGTAGATATAGGAGAAAATATCTAGATACTTATGAGTCAATTCACTCCTTTGACCCTTAGAACTTCATTAGAGTCCACTAACGCTATTCCTGAACTAGCAACTAGAGTTAGCTGGGTCACTAATGCACCCCTAGGCTTGCAGAGAAGCTTTATAAAGTAGGTTGTCCGTGCATAGCCAGTGTTAGTGTGGAAACAAGGCATGTGATCTTGGTCTTTGCTTTAGCTATCATGTCTTTCCCATCTAAGCTGATGAGGGGGTCAATTTTCTGCATAACAGCTATCTGCATTTTTTCTTTCTTTGTGTCAAAGGCAGAGAGAATCCTATGTTGTCAAGATGTTTTCTGCTTCCAAAACTATGTATAAGTTGTAGCTTTTAGAATCTCATTCTTATTTTTAATTTCTCTATACTTGGAAAATATATTTGGTTCATCTTGGTCATGAACCAATTCCCCTGACTAAGAGGTATCCATTGGCTCTTGGGAGGCCAAATAGGATGGAGATCCTAAAATCATATCTTCATTTCTGGTAGAATCGTGGTGGTGCACCAAAACAATGGTGGACTGTACATTTTCCTCGAAAAATTCTCCTATTGGATTGGTCTTTTGTCTCTTCTTGTAAATTTTGAATTCCTTTCCTTGGATTTCGGTGATTGAAGGGGAAATATATTCTCTTGGCCTCTTATCCTTCTTCTCCTGTGTTTTTGGAGTCGGTGATGTTGTTGTTGAGAGTACATGTTCTTCTACCTCCTGCAAAGTTTTCTCTTTCCATTGATCCTAATTTGGATATTTTTCAATTTCTCACCTAGGAGTATGAGTGTAGGGAGTAGTCTTTTTCTCTATTCTCAGCTTTGAAACTATTCGGAAGGGGTCATATGACTAGGTGAAGCTGAGTTTGAAGTTCATGTGCTTGAGGAGGATGTCTGCTTCTTTAGTTGATGTTTGGGTATTGCAAATGAAAATGCCCACCTATGTTCATATTTTGAATTGAGGCTTCTTATTGGATGCCTCAAAGTGCAGTTCATCCATGTTAATCATCTATCTAATATACTCTAGTGAAAAAATTCTCATTGGGACAAACTTGGGAAGCCTATATGGTGGAAATTTACACCCATACACTCTGATTTCTGCATAATTCTAATACAAATACCAGTCACCTATCTTGGTTTGCTCATTGATATGAAGAAATATTTTTATCTCAGAGCCTATCCTTGGCTCAACATTACTATTCAATAGGCAAGAGACTATATATAAAAGTTGATCAACATACTCACTAAAGGTAAATTCATTGCAGTGCTTCCTTTCCAAGGAAGTCCAATGAATTACTGATTGGGTGTTTCCATGCTCATCCAATTTCTGTAAGGGAAATTGAAATCTATATGCCTAATGGAATAAAAATAAATAAACTAGAATTGATGCATACCTAAAAGTTCCCTCTATAGAAAATTTTAGGAACTTCTCATGGATAGCATCTACTAGAAACTTAGTGTAGTTGAAGATGATTGAGAGATTCTCACATTTTGAGAAGATTGACAAAAAACCTATGATGGCACTCATCAAACCACTGATCAGATTAATAGCCAAGTGAGAAAGATACTATGGCAATTATTTGATTTGTCATTTCTGGGAACATGGAGGATGAAAAGGGGGTGGGTTTTCTTAGGCAATTGGGCATCCTCAGGTAGAAATGCTTCAAATATCTTTTCTCTGTGTGGGAAAGTGAGGTTCTTGTAGAGTTACATGACAGAATGCACTGAAAAATGTTTCAAAGGGGTCGAGTTTTCAATTTGGAGAATTTGGGAAATACAATCAGAGGTAATTATGAAAAGGATATCATTGCTCTAGGCCACGATTCCCCTCAGACTTGGAATGACCGGAATTGGCACCATGAAATGAATTTAGAGAAATGGTAGGTCTAAGGAAAAATGAATTGAGGTAGGAAGGAGTCCCACAAACCCAATTCATCACTAAGATCAATAAATTTCTATTTTAACCACTTGTGGAGTTCATAGAGGTCAAACTCACAATTGGTTTCAAGTATTTTATACTCTTGGTCTATGAGTGGTTAATGGTCCAAATCAATTACAGGGGGTGGAAGGGGATTTCCATTTGTATTTTTATATTTTCCTTTAGGATCCATGCTAGAAAGGAAAGAACTGGGAAATTAGAATTACTCAGAATGGACTGGATGAAAACTCGTGGCTAGGTGACGAGTTGGAGTGGCATTTCTGGTTGGTTGACTGGGTGTTGTAACGATTTGATTTTTGACTGGGCACTAGAACAGGTTTCTAGTCTGTTTGTGTCTTTGAACAAAAAAGGAAGGGCTAACAACAAAGGTAGACGCTAATATTAATACACGGACTTGTTTACCTTTGTTATTAGGTTGTTTAATCGAGCACGTTTGTTATTCTAGGAAAGAGTATCGATGGAATGGTTACATGACAGGTGTAGACGTGTCATGTGGTGGGAGTGCATTGGATTGAAGCAGGGAAGGATGTGATGGTAATGGGAGAGGAGAGGATGGGGAGTTCCATGTTGTGGCATTATATTGGAGTGATGTGGGGATAGGAGGTGCCACCTGGCGAAATAGGAGTGGAGCGAGGGAATGCAGGGTCAATTGTATTTTTAGGTGGGAGGTGGAAAAGTTGCTTTCGGAGGGAGAGGGGTCCAAAATGCATCTCGGGATGACACATTGTAGAAATGGAATTCGAGGAAAACAAATTTTTGGACCCCCCTCCTTGGTTAACTAACAGAGGTTCGAGAGGGTGTCCAAAGTCATCACCCGTCGTTGATCTAGGTGGGTGAGATCTTGATGGTTTATTTGTGCGCAAACTTTATTACAAACGACAAAAATTATTGTATCAAACAAATAACTTTATTAACACTACAAATCATGATTTATACAATGTGATTAACTAATTAACTTTATTTAAAACTAATTTAACCACGATTACACTGTGTGGTTAAATAATTACTTATTTTAACTAATGTGACCGTGCTTAAATGGTGTGATCATACTAATTAAACTTAACTAAACTAACTATATTCACCTAATCTAATCGTGCTTAAAGGGTGTAATTAAACAGTTAATCCTACTTATTTATTTAACTCTAATGTGGCATTTTAACTAGATGCACATTATTTAAACTTTCTAAAGGTATTTATCATGCATACTTTTTTATTTTTTGAAATGCAGTGGCATTTGAATTCGCTCACTTATTGGGGGTATTTTAATTTTTTTTCATATTTTTTATTTCTTTCATTTTTTCTCACATATATATTTTTTGTTTTGTATCCCCTTTCTTTTCTTTTCTTTTCTTTTCTATTTTTCTATTTCTCTTTTTCTTGCAAATAATTTGCAGAATGAAATATTGTTTACAATATATCATACAAAACTCAACATATAATCATCAATTGATCCTATAAATTATAAGACACTAACAAGGGTTTATTAGTATTTTTTCTTAAGGGATTAAGGATTAAGGTTCAAGGGATTAGGGCTTAAGGGTTTAAGGGTATGTTATGACCTTAAAAATTTTATAATTTGTTTCAAAAAATTTATAGTTGGGGTAAAATTTTTTGAAGGCTAGTGTTATAGATTGGGTTACTATACATAGTTATAGTTCTTTTTATAAAAAATATTGGGTTCCTACACTCAATCTCTAAGTCATAACAGTTTTACTGAAACACACACCACGCATCACATGTCGGACATGAATAGAAACTAACATAAGGCACCCAACATTGGAGTGTAAATATATATATATATATATGCACTATGTGTCAAGATAACATCCACCAGCTGGGATATTTAAATAATGACAATTATTTTACTCTATTGCGTGTGGCATAGATCAAACAGACAAAGGCCAAAGCACCATATTGTATTACATGGTTCAAAGGTATAGATCACGAGAAGTTTGAGATAAAAAATCAATATGTGTTGCGGATTTTCAACTGGCTTGAAGTATAAAACACCATTTAAATCTCACACTCACCGAGAAGAAGCAAGTGTCCCTTAACAAATTTAGTGTTGGATTCTTTTATGGTATTAAACATCGTTTGTTTCTCATCTCTGCACTCAATTTCCACCATTGGTCTATAAATTAGATCGAATCAATGGATACAACAATTTGTTATCTTCTAACTTTTTATCAAGCACTTTATTTGTAAAGATTTGTTTTTACATGGTAAAAACATAATGTTTTGCAGTGCCTTACAAGTGAAAAGTGTAACTTCCTCCGCCCACATTTACCCAAGAAAACTGATCCACCGGATTAAACATGTGATGAAGAGTTACTATGATATGAGTTGACTCCCCATGTACAGTTAAGGAAGTGGAATTAACATACCAAAAAATGCATCGACCTTCCTAAGGAGCTAGAGGACCCGCAGGGGCTAACCAACAACTCCAAGTGTCCAACCCCTGAGCTAACATGCTTTTTAACTAAAATAGACCCCCAATTGCTCCCACGACAACCCCTCCATGCAACTGAAACCCTCCAGTCACTCCCACAAAAAGGCCTCTATGTGATTGTAGTCTTGTTTAGGCAGTTTTGTGTGAGTGACCCCGAAATGTGAGCCACCTTTTCAAGACTAGGACTGAAGCCTCTGCCCTGAAGTTGATGAAACTCTCAGAAATGATAAATAACAAGAACACAAGACCTATAATGAAAATTTTAACAAGGACTTGAATTGACTCAAGCCAACCATGACAAGATTTTCTTCAAACACATCATAAACAAGTAATGTACAGGTCATATAGACACATCTGAATATAGGGACCTCATAGTTATCTTAGATTCATCAAGAAGGTTCGATTCCCTCTCAAAATAGTTACACTATCATCTATTAGGTCGTACATTCATTAAAATTTAATTTACAAAAAAAAAAATATGAGAGCCATAAATCGAGTCTATCACAAACCAATGCTTATATCCAACATATAACCAATGGATTAACAATGATAGAACAACCATTAAAATTGCATAATAACAAGCACATTTACTCATAAAACACAAGAGGAAATCTTCTTCTTATTCATATGAAAAGTCAAACAAGTCATGGACTTCCACGTACCACCCGAACATAGATTGGGTTGAACCAAATATTTATTTCAGCCAATCACCCTCGTTCCATATTCCAAGCATGAAATTGGTAATGACAACAAAATCTACCATGCTTCTCAGGCTCTACCACATATCCCACCAGAACTGGTCAAGAATTTCTAGACCCGAATAGAGCACCAATACAACTAGTCTTTATCGTATATCCCGCCAAGGGATTTTTATGCCCAAATAAGAAATATACACTACTAGGCTTTACGACAATCCTAGCATACAATAGTTGAGGGATCACTAGGCCTATAAAAGCATGGATGCCTTTGTATCTATCCACCAAAACCATGAGAGGTTTGTCTGTCTCCACCCTCTACGATTTATTGTATATCCTTCCGTTAATTGGTTGAAGATTCTAATGCCCAATGAGGGTATAAACAATCAAGCTTCACCGCAAACCCACCTTTATCGGTGATCTAGGTGGCTCGAGACACATGCAGAAGTCCAGGAGGACTCAGGAAGGGTCAAAAATCAAAGTGTTTGGATTATGATATAACTAAGTTTATGTTAAAGATCTCATCATCATGATCGTAGTGGTGCAAATGGTTCGTCAAACTGAGTTCGTATGCGAAAGTTAGGAGCAGTCAAAGTTCAGGGTTGACTTTGGTGACTAGGCAGGTTTAATGGACACACAATTTGGAAGTTTTCCAGTGGACGGAATCCAGCCAACTTTGTCTAGATTCTGAGTGAAATTGTTGTGTCGCTAAAATGTCTCCTTCGGTCCAATTTCTAAATTTTTAAAACTAGTCATATTTTTATATAACTAAAAAAATTAATAAAAAGGGGGGGCAGGCAGCCATGACCCTGCTGCCCCCGGAGCTACCATATAACAATAGTTTTTAAATAGTGGGGTAGGCAGCCATGACCCCGCTGCCCTCAGAGCTACCATATAACAATAGTGTTTAAATAGTGGGGTGGGCGGCCATGACCCCACCACCCCGGAGCCTCATACAATAAGCGTGCTATATGGTGGGGCGTGCACTATCAACCCCGCTGCCCCTCCACACCACTTAACAGAAACTGGTGGAAGATGGGGGCGTGGGCCACCAAAATAGTGGACTCACCGCCCATAAGTCAAAATCATAAAATAATGTGTGTTATTTTGGGACGGGTGGGATTTGATCCCCCGACTCCTCCTCAACAACTTCACTATAATTACCACTGCACCAAAATGACTTGTTGGTTAATCCACCCACAAGTTACTAATTAAACCTATTTTCTTAGTGCGCCATGGAGGAGGAGTGTGCACATTGTTCGAGGCAGATTAATTTTGAAGGTGGTGGAACCGTGGGTAGTGCAGAGCGGGGGGGTGGAGCCATGATTTGAGCCATTTCTCTAGGGGGCCAGATTTTCACTTTGTTAGATTTCGAAAAATTTTATATGGTTTCAACATTTCTCGGTGCCACGAACTCAATGGTGCTGTCTATTTCTCCATCAAAGGTATGCAATTTCGGGCTTATTCAATTTTGGAGGTATAAGGTCGTCATTTTGATCTTTGATGTACTTTAATTATTTTTCCATCTAATGAAAACAGGGCCTCCCCACTAATTTGAGCAGGGCCCAGAGACGTAGTCCCTCCTGGACAAACTCCGATATCAATCATGTGTCTTATATGTGTGACTTGCTATTTTTCTCTTCCTCTTCTTTTATGCACTTGAAATTTCATGGTTAAATGCAACCTTAATATGTAATTCTTTAATGCATCACAAGGAAAAGATTTTTGGGATCAAGTGGTATCAGAGCTGGTCCTTGTAGATGTGAATTGCATGTTTGTATGCTAACAAGAAACCAGCTCCGAAGAGGCAAAGCGAAACTAAAGTCTTTCAATCCCGAATAGGGGTGTGCACATCAAAGGAGGAGTATGGTAGATGAAGAGGCTCATTATGAACAGGAGCTCAATTTCCACAAAACCTTCCATACAATGGTAGAAAATGTCGGTCAGTTGCTTCAAGGCTGGAGAAAGCAGAAGGGAAAAAGGAAGAATAACAAGGTTCAGTGCATGGAAATGGTGGAGAAGAACCCCCTCCTTCTCCTTCCACAAGTGAAAGATCTTCTTCCTCTCATCACCATCATCATAGAAACTCAAGGGGTGCATCTAAGAAACCTTTCTTTAAATTAGATGTCAAATTTGATCTTCCCATGTATAACGGTGAAAGTAATGTAGAAAAGCTTAATAACTATATTAGGAAGATTGAGATCTACTGCAGGATTCAGTAGATCACAGAGGACGAGGCAAAGATTCAGTTGGCCTCTCTTTGACTGAGTGGCACTACTCTCGTCTGGTGGGAGATCAAATTGCGAAGTAGTAAGAGTGTGGGTAAACTTCTTTCCTCATGGCCTAGTTTCATTTTTGCATTAAAAGAATAATTTGATCCTTTGGGTTATAAATAAAAATCCTTAATGGAATGGCAATACTTAAGGCAAGGCAGAGGTCAAGATTTTCAAAGCTTTACAGAGGAGTTTAGAAAAGAAGCACTTAGTTTGGGCATTTCACTTGACTCACCTGAAGTAGTAACTAATTATATTGGATCATTACATAGTTACATTAAACATTCATTATTATTGTTTGAACCTACTAACATTGACTTGGCCAGTGTAAGGGCCATTCATCTGGAAAATAGGGGAACACATGAATGAGATGACCACCCAAAGAGAACCGCAGCAGCAAAGAGAAGGGGGAAAAGCCCTCTTGTACACATTGTGAGAAAGAGGGGCATGACAAAGAAAGTTACTGGAAGTTCCACCCTAAGCTAAGATCTAAAAGGAATGACAGGAAAGGGAAGCAGAATATCGTCACCACCGTGCAGCAAAACCAAGATTCTGAGTCAGAGGAAGATCGGAAGGTCGCAACTGCGACATTTTCACGAGGTAAGCCCATTCACTTGGGGTCTGATTTCGACAATGAAATGATGTTTACAACCCTTGGGATCACAGTAGACGGACCCATAGATTTCGGGTCTGATTCCGACAATGAGTCAAGGATTTCAACAGACATAAAGAAAAGGACACCTCCCATAGAAAGACTCCAAGAACTTAAGGAGATAAACCACAACATCCAAGCAGAGAATGCTAATCTAAGGAGGCTTCTACAAGAGGCAAGGGAAGAAAAAAAATATTACTATGCCAGTTGCAAGCCAAGGATGCGGCCTTGGAAAAGTTGCAGCATTGCTATCCGGAGGTAAAAAATCATTCTTCGATTCCATATGATTTTCATGATGGTGAATTCGCTTCTTTTGAAAAACATACTATAGGGATTGGATCCAAACTATTGAAGAAAATGGGGTATCAGGGAAATGACCTCACCATTAAAGGCCAAGTGATCATAAACCGCATCGAAGTCAAGGAAATGTTGCATCGTGCAGGACTCAGATACGCCATAAACTAAATGGGAGAAAGCTCCAATGCAGCTAGTAACCAGCGAGCAACAGACGATGAAACTGCTTCCTCACATTCCAGTGATAGTGAGGGATCCATGAAAACTTATCGGAGTAACACCAAGGGAAAGCACCCCAAGGCAACCCCGAAAGTTTGGGGGAAGAAGGATCGTTGTAGTCCTCGCAACAAAGAGGGACACCAACAAACCACATGTCCAATGCTCCATGCTCTGGAAACATCGTTAGAGGAGCCAAAAGGTGAACATGTTCCACAAATGAATCCACCCCATTCACAGTGGTCTACCTTATTAAGTTGGTTTTTTAAAGTAGTAGCTTGTTATGGCCACCATTGTAAATCATACGTTGAAAGTAAATGTAAAAGTGATGGGGTGTTTCATATCACTTCAAAATGCAACGATGATATTTTGACCTTTCTTCAGTTGAGGTATCGATTACCTCTTATGTAATCCTTGGCCAAGGAGTGTGTGCTATAAACTCTTGGCAAGGAAGGGTTGTTAAGTCATGTGTGGTGTGCATGATTGCAAAGAATGTACTAGTTTCATGTGCAGGTGATTGAAAGTGTGGATTGAAAAGGACACAAACAGTGTGCTAAGTGTAAATTCTTTTGGGGTCCAAAAGCTCCTCGGTGGGGAGGATTGATCCAGGTGGCTCCAGACACATGCAAAAGCCCAGGAGGACTTAGGAAGGGTCAAAAATAAAATTGTTTGGATTATGCTCAAAATAGGTTCATGTTAAAGATCGCATCATCATGATCATGGTGGTGTAAACAGTTCATCGAACTGAGTCCATATGCAAAAGTTAGGAGTGGTCAAATTTCACGGTTGACTTTCCTGATTGGGCAAGCTTAATGGAGAAACAATTTGGAAGTTTTCTGGTGGGCGGAATCCAACCAACTCTGTCGGATTTCAAGAAACATTGTCATGTTGTTAAAGCATCTCCTTCAGTCCAAATTCTGAATTTAAAAAAATATCATATTGTTATATAACTAAAAAAATTAATAAAAAGAGGGGCGGGGGGGTAGCCATGACCCCGCTATCCCCTGAGCTACCATATAAAAATAGTGTTTAAATGGTGGAGAAGGCAGCCATGACCCTACCACCCATGGTGCCCACCAAAACCACCTAATGGAATGCCAAGAGTAGGATGGGCGGCCATGACCCTGCCACCGCGGAGCCTCATACAATAAACGTCTATATGGTGGGGCGCGGGTTGTCAACCCCGCTGCCTCTCCACAACACTTAACAAAAACTAGTGGATGATGGGGGCATAGCCCAACAAAATAGTGGACCCACTGCCCATAATTCAAAACCATAAAATAATGTGTGTTATTTCGGGAGGGGTGCGATTTGATCCCCCGACCCCTCCTCAACAAATTCACTATTATTACCACTGCACCAAACTGACTTGTTGGTTAATTCACACACAAGTTAATAATTAAACCTATTTTCTTAGTACCATGGAGGAGGAACACGCACGTAGTTTGAGGCAGCTTAATTTTACAGGTGGCAGAACCATGAGCAGTGCATAAAGGGGGGCAGAACCATCATCTGAGTCATTTCTCCAGTGGGCCAAATTTTCACTTTGTCATATTTCGACAAATTTTATATGATTTCAGCATTTATCAATGCCACGAACTCAATGGTGCTGTCTGTTTCTCCATCAGAGGTCTGCAATTTTTGGGCTTCTTCAATTTTTGAGGTATAAGGTTGTCATTTTGATTTTTGATGTACTTTATTAGTTTGCCATCTAATGAAAATAGGGCCTCCCCACTAATTCGAGCAGGGCCCGGAGACGTAGTCCCTCCTGGACAAAATCTGATATCAATCTTGTGTCTTCTATGTGTGATTTGCTATTATTCTCTTCCTCTTCTTTTATGCACTTGAAATTTCATGGTTAAATGCAAGCTTAATATGTAATTCTTTAATGCATCACAAGGAAAAGATTTTTGGGATCAATCGTGCAAGGATTCCTAAGCCTTATGATTTTTCCTGAGACCACCCTACTCAACTTCGAAACCATCCAGCAATCCAACTCCACAAAGTAAGAGAAATCCCATCACACCATGGCTATCCAAAAATGGCAACGCAAGGATGAAACCACTATCACACCTAAAAACACCCATGCCAATGAGATCAATAGAACCAAATACACACATGCATGTACCATGCATGCCAAAACTATCAATGAAAACATACATGCAACTTGATACCTGCAAGTAATCATGTTGTAGCCGCTTGATTCAAATTTTGCTTGCCTAATTTGTTCTTCCCTTTTATTTCTTATCCTTCCCTTGCCCTCCTTTCTCCAATGATAGAGTGCTCCAAGAATTCTCTAAGTGTGCAAGAGTATGAGGGAGTAGAGAGAATAGAGAGATCTCCAAGATAAAACTGACAAAAGGTTGTGAACTGATCCTTAGAAGCCTCTTTATTAATGAGGCCTATAATTTCTTCATTTTCCATTATTTTTCCTTCATTTTCTTCCTCACATGAAACTTGTGACCTTTCAAGTTCCTTTTCTCCTGATTTCCATTATTTTCATAAATAAAATGTCAATTAATGCCTCTTTCCTTTTCAGAGCGTTTGTCATCGCTTTTGCCAATTTCCCCTTACCCATAATAAACCAAATGGAAACTTGCTAGGATGTTTTTCCCAACATTCATCTTGGAATATGTGTCCCATGAGCTTGGTCTTATTTTTCATTTATTAAATTGATTACATGAATTTTTCACCTGAGACTGTTACAAAAAGGGCTATATTATAGGTGATGGTGAATATTGTTAAAATGTCTAAGTTAGTATGAAATCAACTTTAAAGGTTGGTTTCTTGTCCCATCTTAGTATTTTAGCAGTCAAAAGAATTGAATCCTTTAATAAAATTGTATCCATCCATAAAATCTGTAACCCAGACCAGAATAACCTGGTGGACCAATACCAGGATTCTTATCACCCAATTTTGTCATGTACTAATCAAGAGTAGATCCCTTGATTTTTCTTTCAGTAGGATGATGAAATTAGTAAGGGGTATAAAGTTTTCAAGTCACGTATTCCATTGTATATAGTTCCTCAAGTCTTTCATTTCCCTCAATAGGTCATATGGTTCTCTAAGAATTATTTTGATTCTATTAGATCAATAGTGTCAAATAAAACTTCAAATATTCTCATTTCCTTTACTATTGAATCAGTTCCTAAGATGCTAGGGTTGTAGTATTCTAGTCTTATAAATGAAAACACCGTAGAATTAAATGAAGAAACTCTCTTTCAAGCCTCTATATTATTATCCTCATAAGTAGAAATTACATTTGTCCACAGTGTTATAAATTTTGAGGCTTCTCTACAATCTTTAATATACCCTCTAAAATATGAGTGTTTTCTTAAACTAGTGCAGATCATTTTATCCATGATTAGTCAAACATTGCACTTCAATCATGGTCATACCATCAATGAAAGCTTCTTAAGTTTTCTATGGCCTTTCTCATTGTTGGTAAAGTTCAATTATCCTAAATTTAGAGCGGAAGCAATGCATGAACAGTTGAGTAGTTTCAACACCCTTCGAAGCTTCAGATATCAAGCCTATCTCATCTACTTAATTTTGGATAAATTCACATGTTAGTTTCAACATGTTTTGGAACCAGAAGGAATTAGTTCTTTTGGAGTAAGTTCAATGATTCGCAGAGCATTGTCTCTTAGGAACTAATTGATGGTTTCTTCAATTTTGTTAACAAGTTCATATCCAAGGTGTATGTATTGATTCATGAAGAAGAATTTCCAAGAGTATGCCCAAAGCTAAAGAAATGTGTCCAACCGAGTTCAAGGTCTAGAATAGGAGATTGGTTCTTATATAAGGACTATACAGTGATACATATTTATGGAGCAGAGGTTCAACCCTATAAACTACCTTCATTTTTAACTCCTATGGTTTATGCTTTGGAGATCTTAAGGAAAATATTAGATTCATATTTTATGCATTTTAGAAGAAAGAATTTAGAAATGTCTTTCGAATTTTCAATAACAATGGGACCATTTACTTTTAAGAATAAAGAATATCAAGATATAATTGATGAAATGTTATCTTGTTTCAATTTTGAATATGAATAAGCATGTCACGATGATCCTCATCATATCATTTGAGCCAAAATAAAGAAGCTAAGAAGGGATGAATATAAACATTAGGGTAGTTAAGAAATGAAAAGACTAGCAAACAAGTTGGAATGGTAAGCTATTGAAAATTTTGATCAAAATCAATTTGCAAATGAAGAAATTTTCTCTAAGCAATCATAAGGAGTCTCAAATAAAGGACAAGAAGAGACAAAATAGCTACCTTGGCCAAGCCTGATAGTGGAGCTAAAAGGCCATTTACTAAGGATATGATGCAGATATATGAAGAAGATGTCATTGAGGAAGAAAAGAGAAAGAGGTCAAAATGTTCACAGGAAAAATATTTGATTCTTGTAATTGATAATTAAAAGGATATGTCTTCTGCAAGAGAGCCTATTATTCAAATTCATGAGAAGTATTCAACATAAGTTAAGGTTGGTTAGTCAATAGATAGTGGACCTATATCCATTGAAAATCCTATAAAAACCTATTATTGTGAAATCAAACATTAATATTACCAAGATAGAGAGGAGAAATTTGAACAACTTAAAAGAAAATATCCTCCTCATTTACTTACTATGGTAGACAACAAAGACATGTATTTAGATATTGTGGTGATAGAGTTTATTCCTAAAGGAAGCAAATCTCATGAAAGAGTTAAGACCACTAAGTTAAAATTGAATGTGAATAAGTTTAATATTGTTAATAAAATTTCATTTTCAAATAAGCAGGTCAGCTCATTTGTACATATTTCGTTAATGAGTCCACTACAAAAGAAAAATTACAGTCAACTATGAATAAATTGGCGAATCAATTGAATACATAGAAGGTACAAAACAAAGAGTTTCTACTCGAAAAAGTTGAATATGAAATAAATATTATGGAACTTAATGGTGATGCTGCAATAAATGTTGAATTTCAAATTTACCACAAGCAAAAGATACAACAATCCAAGTCCCAAAGAAAAAGCTCAAAATTCCACATGATGATCATCCTCAAACTCTGGAGCTTCTTACAATAATTCAAGAAAAGGAGGACTTGGAAACAAAATTATAGGATGCTAAAGGAACCATTGGAGAATTAAGAAATCAAATTGAAGATTTAAATCAACAAGTTCAAACACTATCAAAATCATTGTTTGAAAATCTCTTGGTGTCTAATCTGGGTATTGCATTGTCCAAAGAATTGGGAAACTTCATAGTTAAAGATATGGAGTGCAGAAAATTGAAAGAGGATATGAGTAAATTAGAGCAAGATAATGAACAAAAACAAAGGCCCTTGAGGAATCTCTGGCTAAATAGAAAGTGTTACAGGTAGGATTAAATTCAATGAAGATCAATGTGATTGATACTAAATATGTTATTTGGAATCATCTTGTTGTGGAACTTAAAATATTGAAGGATTATTTTGCATAGGTTGAAGACAGAATATAATTGGAAACTTCTTGTTTGACTTAGGCTTCCATTTTTTACACGGATCTAGGAGAACAACCTATGAAAGTCATAAATGTTGTAATATTTCTTAACACAAGGATCAAATCTCAGTTGGCCTTTTTAGTAATACATGACAGGGTTGACCTTGTATTTAAAGCTAAAGAGTATATTGTGAAATATGGCTTAACAAATGACATGATAGAAAAGGAAAATTATATGTTAAGCAGAGTATCAAGTTTTAAATATATCTTCCATTATCTTTTTGTGTAGGGTCTACCAAGCTTCTAGAATGATCAAGGAGTTCTTATCCCAGATGAAGAGTATCAGGTCAAGTCTCAAGAAAAGAGGAATGAAACATCACAATTCAATCATACTTATTCTAATGTAATGGGTCAAAACAATTTCAACGTTTTAGAAAAATATTTTAATCTTCTTAATAAAACAAGAAGAGTCATCAATATTTTCCATTGATCTCTTATGTTTTTTGTAATTTCCTCCTCCCACATTTACCCACTTTCACCATTCGGGGTAAACATGAGTTGAGGGTCACTATGATAATACTCAGCCTCCTATATGAACTTAAGGAAATGGAGTCAGCAACTTAAGACTTTACTGACCTTCCCAAGGTGCCATAGGACTTGCAAGAGAAACCCAACCCCTCTGGACGTCCAACCCCTGAGTTAACTCTCTCTTTCACTGACCTTGAACCTCAATCCCTCCTTTTCCAAGGCTGGCTAGTGACTGTAACCCTTCATTCGCTCCCATTGGCTTGCCTCCCAATGACTGTGGACTTTATAGTCAGTTCTATTCCAACAACCCTGAATTCTAAGACACGTTTTCAGGGCTAAGGCTTAGGCCACTACGCAAAAATTACTGAATATTCCATAAATGATGAGTCATATAGACACAAGGCTTCCAAACTAGAACTTAAACTAGGACTTGACCTGACTTCTCCTAACCAGGACTGGCATTCTATCAAGCACATGATAAACGTCCAACCTACAGGTCATGAATACATATCTAAACATGGGGATCTGAAACTTATCTGAGGCTTACCAAGAAGGACTAATACCCTCTCACAATAGTTATGATAACACCAACTAGGTCATGAATTCATTAACTAAATGTGATACGAACCATAGTTAATTATGTCATCTAACCTTGCTTATAACTAGCATATAACCAGGTATATAAAAATTATAGAACAACGATTCATGCCACATAATAACAAATACATTTAGTCATAAAAGAAAAAAGAAACTTATCTCTTATTAACCATATGAAAAATCCAACCAATTCAAGGACTTCCATGTACCACCTGACCATAGATTAGAAGAACTGAATCTTTCTTTCAGCCAATCACCCATGCGCCATATTCCAAGTATGAATGTGAGATCTCATGGGATAAAAAACTCCATAAACAACCAAGGGAATCCAGAGGTTAAACCACCTCCACCCTCACCATACCATGATCTCACCTAAACCAACACTAAGATCAAAAAACCAAACTGAACTTGGATGCCTTGGAATTTCTTCACCATCCCTTGAGGAATTCTCTTATCTCCACCCACTTGTTGAGGGCTTCCTATAGAATACCATATCTACCCCCAACCCTTGGTATTTTTCGAAGACCACCTCACCCAGATTTAAAACATTTCAGAAATATAGAGCTCAACTGAGAAATAATCCCATCACACCATTGTTATCTGCAAATGGCAAAGCAAGGCTAAAAAATATTGTAAAAACCTAAAAAACTTCATGCCACCAACAACTATGAAACAAAATACACACATGCACATGCCATGCATGATGAAACCAACTAGGATATCATACATGCAACCTGTTACCTACATGTATTGTTGCTGAAGCTACTTGATCCAATATTTTCATGCTTGATCCTTGCTTTCCTTGTCCTTCCTTTCCTTTCCTTTCTTTCCTTCTCCTCCGGGTTCTCTTCTCCTATGTGAGACTAATTGCAAAACTAAACTCGCAAAAGGCTACCAATTGATGTTTTGATGTCTTATTATTATTGATTCCTATAATTCCTTAATTTTTCCTTAATTTTTCTTGAGTTGCTTTCTCACATGCAACCTCTGACCTTTAACCTCCCTTTCTCTAATTTTCCTTTATTTTCATAAATAAAATGCCAATAATACATTTTTTCCTTTTCGAATCCTTCTCCATCCCCTTTGCCAATTTCTCCTTAGCCATAATACACAACAAGTGATGCCCACTACAATATTTTCCCAACATTTATCTTGGAATGTGTCCCTTGACCTTGGTCTTATTTTTCCTTTATTAACTTTTATTACATGAAATTTTAACCGAAGGCTGTTATAGACCCCTCCCCCTTAGGGGAACACCATCCTTGGTGTTCTATGACACCTAAAACAAATAAAACCTCTAAAAACCAAAACATATTGCCTTCTCTATAACTTAGCTCGATGAAATATTCACAATGAACAACCTACTAAAAAGAAGAACCATCATGACAACATGACAACATAACAACGATACCGCTTATTATAGATTTATAATACAACTTATTTCTTTACCTCAACTGGAAAAAATGAAGGATACATAACGTGCATCTTATCAGCAATCTCCCATGTAGAATCATCGGACCCAAAGTGCTTCCACTGTACTTTAAATCACTCGATTGCTCTCTTCCGAAGCATGAGTTGTTTCTTATGCAATCTATACTGAGGTTCTGGCTGGAATTATCCCTCTAGTTCCACCTGCAATATAGACTAATCAATAACATGATCAACATCCTTTACATATCTCTTAAGCAATGAAACATGGAAAACATCATTGACTTTCACTGTCGAAGGCAGTGAAAGTTTGGAGGACACTCGTCCAATCCTCTCAAGGATCCTCAAAGATCTCTTCTTGGCCTTGATGGGAAAATACACATGCTCGCTAACCTGAAACTCCTTAAATGCCCTGTGATGGCCTGCATAATGTTTCTTCCTTTCCTATGTTACCTTTAGATTCTTCTTTGTAACCTACATCTCCTATTCCATTTATTCCAACATATTCGTTCCAATAAGTACCCTGTCCACTGGATCACTCTAGCTGATGGGAGAATTACAACTCTGCCAATAAAGTTCCTCAAATAGACTCATCCACAATGACTCCTGATACTCATTTTTGTAAGTGAAATCGACCAATGTAAGGTATTCCTCCCATCTACTCTTCTAGTGCATGAAATACATCCTTAGAATATCCTCCAAAACCCTATTGACCCTCTTTTTTTATCCATTTGTCTACGGATGATAAGCTATAATGAAGGCCAAGTATGTCCCCAAACCTACAAACAACTCTTCCCAAAACTTGGAAGTGAACTTAACATCCATGTTTGACAAAATATTCTTCCAAACACCATGCAAACTCACTATCTTGTTGATGAAGACCTGTGCCACCTCAGTAGATGGAAAAGTAGTCTTCACTAGAATGAAGTGAGCTACCTTGATCAACCTATTGAGCATAACCATGATAGAATAATGCTTCCTCAATTTCCTCAGAAGTTCTGTAATGAAATCCATGGAAATGACCTCCCATTTCCGTTTTGGAATCGGAATAGGTTGAAGCAACCCTCCTGGATGCTTACACTTTTCTTTCACCTCCTGACTATCCAAACAACTAGCCATAAAATCTGCCACTTCCTTCTTCATATTCGACCAATAGTATTCAGTCAATGGTAGAACTTCTTCATGACTATGAACATATTTTGGGACCCTGTGTGATCTGAATATGGCTTGACATAAAACTCCCTCAAGATAAGCTTCTTGAGACCACTATTTTTGGGCACATAGATCATGTCCTTCAATCTCACCAAACCATCTACTGTTGGATGATAGTTTACATCCTTATCACATGCACCATACTGTAACATGTTCCTAATCTCCATGCACCTGTCATCTTGGTGGCCTACTTGTAAGATCCAATCAAGCAAATTTGTCCCATAAGAGCTCATTGTTGCAACATGGTTCATCTGCACTCTCCTACTTAGAGTATCTACAACCCTCTTCTCCTTACCCTTAATGTATTTGATCTCGAAGTTAAACTCACTGAGCATGGCAAGCTACCTAGCTAGTCTTGCATCTAGATTTGCTTGGTGAAACAAATATCTCAACCCACTGTGATCACTCATCAATGCAAACCTCCTACCAATAAGATAATGCATCCACATATTCAAGGCATGAATAATAGTTTCTGACTCAAGATCATGAGACATAGGTCTACTTGTCCTCATTCATATTCCTAAACTCATAACACACCACCTGTCCCTCCTGCATCATGATTCCACAAAGTCCTCTTTTGCAAGCATCTATACACACTACAAACTCTTTATCAGGGTTTGTAATCTTTAGAACTGGAGCATTTGTCAACAACTGTTTCAACTACTCAAAATTGGTCGCACACTCCTCTATCAATTCAAATTGCTTCCCTTCCTTTGAATTGATGTAATAAGATGTGAAATGTGTGATAAGTTTCTAATGAACCTCTTCTAGTAACCTACTAACCCCATGAATGATCTAACGTCATCCACATTCTTAGGAGCTTCCCACTCCATGATATCCCTTGCCTTTTTTGGATCCATTGTTATCCTTTCCTTGAAGATAACATGTCCTAAGTAATATACATCTATATGCAAGAAGCTACACTTGCTAAAATCAGCATACAACTGATCCTCTCATAGCAATCTCAATATTATTGCTAAGTGTTTATTATTCTTTTCTTCATTCTTAAAATATATCAATATATCATCAATGAATACAATAACAAACTTGTCCAGATAAGGATGAAACACACTATTCATCAAGAACATAAAAGTAGATTGGGAATTAATCAAACCAAAGGAAACACAACAAACTCATAATGCCCATACTTGGTCCTGAAAGAAGTCTTATAGATGTCCTCTTATTTGATGCGCATCTGATGGTATCCTGATCTCAAATCAATCTTCAAGAACACAATTTCTCCCTTCAACTAGTCAAACAAGTCATCAATCCTTGGCAGTAGGTGCATGTTCTTAGTCGTCACCTTGTGCATATCCTTGTAATCAATGCACCACTTGAGAGTACCATCCTTCTTCTTCACGAAAATACTCATGCACCACAACGAGATACACTTGACCTAATGTATCATTTCTCAAGAATTTCCTTCAATTGTAGATTTAACTCTACTAACTCCGGAGTTCTCATCGTATAAGTTTCCTTTGATGCTAGTGTTTCTCTTGGCACCAACTCATTAGAAAATTCCACTTCCCTATGGGGAGGAAAATATGGAATCTTTGCTGGAAACACATCCTAAAACTGCTGCAATATAGGGTATCTCTTTAATATTTTTGCATCCTCAACATCCTTACCCTTTTCACTACAAATATGGACTACAAATAGTACACACCCCTTCCTGTAAATGCGCTTAGCCTTAATAGTGGTGACCATCCCCACTAATGTCGGCTTTTTCTTTCATTGAAAAATTCCCTTTTCCCCATTATCATCCAATCACTCAATATCCTTGTCATAAGAATCTACTTTTTCGTGTGAAGGTACAACCAATCCATACCCAAAAACATAATATATGATCCCAGTGGCAGTACATTTAGATGTGTTATTGTAGGGATACCATTCAGCTCAAATGTGCAAGGTCTTACCCAATCATGAATTATCTTCTTAGTACTTGTAGCCAACTACACCAAACAATATTTTGAATGCACTTATTCTCTCAAGCCAAACCTATCCACCAGGTCAAGATTAACATAACTATAATTAGATACAAGGTCAAACAAAATAGAAACAAGTCAACCACAAATCTTACGTTCCATCTCAATAATGGATGCCTAGTGATCTAACTTCTTGTTATCCATAGCTACATAAATATGAGGAATGTTATGACCAACATCCCCAACTATCTATGGCTCCTAAGCACTGTAGGTATGAGACCTACCACCCTAGTATAATGGACAATCCTTGTTGTCATGATCTTTTCCACATATCCAACACTGTAACTCTCCACTACCATCATCTCTAGTCTATTATTCTCTAGGATATTACCCATGTCCCTTCTCAATTGCATTAAACTTCTTGTAAGGATCAACATTTTCTTTCTCACCTACATCCTAAGGTCTTCCCCATTTCGGTGGCCATTGCACTTTAACTTTCTCATTACCTTTCAAATTATGCTTAGGCTAATCTTTACACTTTGACTACTCATAAAAATACATCAAATTCCGAATGGCCTCCTCCAACAATCTAGGTTAATCAAACTCTATCCAATCCCTATATGCTATTAGCAACCCATTGATGAATCTCTGAATCTTATCCTTCTCATTCTTTAGGTAAGGCACATACCTCAATTGCTCTAGAAACCTGCTAATATACTCATCATTTTTCATTAAACCCATATGCAACTCATAGAACTCCGTAACTCTATCACCACAGTACCTGTCTAATAGGTACTTCTTCTTAAAGAATCTCTCAAAATCATCGCAAATCAAATATTATTCCCAAATTGCCTTAACGTTCTTCACATCTTCCCACCAAATATCTAATTTCCCTTTGAGACTGAAGGTGGCTATCTTGCCTTTAATGTTCTCTGAGTAGTTATGAATTCTGAAGAATTTCTTGATCCCAAGAAACCATGTTTCTGCATCTTCTAAATTTTTCTTCTCTCCATTGAATGTAGGAGGCTGGAATTTCTTAAACTCCTTAGGAATGTACTCACTCCTCCTATAAGGATAACGATGGTGATGATCGTGATAATGACTCCTAGATGAGGAACTAGAATGATTTCCTTGATAAAAATCCTCTTGTTAGGTATATCTAGTGATCTACCACCTTTGACTATATCCCCTTTATCTAATCTATATCCAGACCGGGACCTACTACCATAGGCTCCATTAGTTTTCTCTTCTTGCTCTTGGATGGTCCTCAACTATCCTTGTCTCTACAATTGTAACAAGCTCTGAAGAGTTGTTGCAATAACTTCTATCTTCTTTTCTTGGGCACGTGTAAGCCTTTCTTGAGCCTCAACCAACCTATCATTTTCTACATTGCAACTTCTAATCTCTTCCCTCAAACTCCTTAATGTATCTTCTATACCAGCATAATAATCATCTCCTTACTATCCACCTAATATGTAGGGAGAGTCACGGGAATTGTAGTCTACCATTTTGCTCGTCATCTCTGATTCTCTTCTTCCTGCAATTAGTCCATGTCAGATAAACGAAATAGATACCAAAATCAAACCCATACCTCATTGATGTTCAAGGGAGGCTTATGTCATCTACAAAATCAGTCCACATTAGCATGTATCATGATAATATACATGTAATCATAATCAAATAAATATAACAACAACATGCATGACCATACCAATTGTATACCATCACCCCATGCATGACAACCATAACCGTGACAATATCATATTTTACCCAAAGAGAGCGCGACCTAGTCTAATACCACCCTTTAACCACCTCCTCCCACATTTACTCACTTTAATCAGTTTTCCCGGGGTAAACATGAGTTTAGTGTCACTATGATACAAATCAACCTCTTATATGACCTTAAGGAAGTGGAGTCAACAACTTAAGAATTTATTGGCCTTCCTTAGGTGCCACAACATCTCCAGGAGAAACCTAACCCCTCCATGTGTCCAACCCCTCAGGTAACTCTTTGTTTCACTGACCTAGACACTTAATCCCTCCATTTCCAAGGCCTTCAAGTGACTGTAACCGTCCAATCACCTGCATAGGATTTCCTCCCAGTGACTGTGGACTTTTTATTTTGTTCTATACTAGAGACCCCAAATTTTGAGCCACTTTTTTAGGGCTAAGAATTAAGTCCCTGCGTAGAACTCATTGAAACTTCTAGAAATAATGAATCACATAGAAACACGACTTCCAAACCAAAACTTAAACCGGGACTTGACTAACCTCTCCTGACCAGGACTGACATTCCATCAAACACATGATGAACATGTGACCTACATGTCACGAATTCAAATTTGAACATAGGGATCTGAAACTTAGCTGAGGCATACCAAGAAGGATGAATTCCTTCTCACAATAGTTGTGATAACACTAATTAGGTCATGCATTCATTATCCAAACATTTAGTAATTAAAATGTGATAACAACCATACTTAAAAATATCATATAACCATGTTTATAAACAACATATAACCAGATAGATAATAATGATAGAACGCCCAGTAAAGCCACAAAATAAAAAATACATTTACTCATAAAGGACAACGGAAATTAGCTCTTATTAACCATATGAAAAATCCAATCAAGCTAGGGACTTCCACATACCACTCGACCATAGATTGGCTAAACCAAATATTTCTTTCATCCAATCATCCCCATGCCATATTCCAAGCATGAATGTGGGGTCTTATGGGATAAACCAATCCATAAACAACCAAGGGAATATAGAGGTTAAACCACCTCCACCCTCACCATACAAATATATCACCTAAACTAGCTTTGAGATCAAAAAACAAAACCGAGCTTGGATGCCTTAGAATTCCTTCACCATCCCTTAAGGAATTTTCCTGTCTCCACCCACCTATTGAGGGCCTCGTGGAGAAGACCATCTCCACCCTCCACCCTTGGGATTTTCCTCAGATCACCTCATCTGAATCCAAAACATTACAAAAAACAAGATCTCAATTGAGAAAGAATCCCATCACACCATGGTTATCCAGAAATGGCATAGCAAGACAAGACTTAAAACCACATTCAAAATTCAATAAAATGCATTTCACTAACAACTATGAAACCAAATACACACATGCACATACCATGCATGCAAAAACTAGATAGGAAATCAGACATGCAAATTGTTACCTACAAGTATTCCTACTAAAGATTCTTGACATAATCTTTCCTTGCTTTCCTTGTCCTTCATTTTCTTTCCTTGCATTCCTTCTCCTCTAGGTGCTCTTTTCCTCTCTGAGACTAATTATAAAACTAAATTGAAAAACGGCTACCAATTGATGCTCTGATGTATTTTTATTATTGATTTTTCCTTAATTTTTCTTCAATTTCCTCCTCACATGAAACTTGTGACCTTTCACCTCCGTTTTCTCCTGTTTTCCTTTAATTTCATAAATAAAATGCCAATAATAATTTTTTTCCTTTTCAAATCCTTTTCCATTTCCTTTGCCAATTTACCCTTAGAAATAATACGCAACAAGTCATTCCCATTAAGATATTTTTCCCAACATTCGTCTTGGAATAAGTCTCCCTTGACCTTGGTATTATTTTGTCTTTATTAAATTTTATTACATGAACTTTTAACCTAGGCTTGTTACACTTTTCACACAAAATTGGATGCTTTGTATAGAGAGATGATAACAATGACATTTCCATCAACAACCATTTGGCAGAGGATAAATTCATTCAATGAGAAATGGATTGCATTGGTGGAATATTTGACTTCAACAAACAATGACTCATAGAAAATTCCAAGATTTCTGCAACAAATTGAAAATTTATCTTATTTTGTTGCTAATATTGGAGTTCTCCCCCAGATATTTTATAATTGAATATTTAGTAAATTTTGTATAAATTTTCCCATCATGATGAGAAAAAGTTTGGGATTTAGAGAAAATAATGACTATTGTGTATGCAAATACCCTTTTTTTTTTAGAAATTAATTAAAGTTTGTCAAGATCATAAGTACTTGAGAAATTGAAACAAAAGATTCTTGTGTTAGTATTTTCCAATCTTTTTTATTTAGTGATCATTTCCTTTTAGTATTTAATTTGATGCGTTATCTTCAGTGTTTGAATAAAACAAAAGGATTCATAATTCATCTTTGATGCTTTGTTTTCATCACAATCTCATACTGTCAGACTTTTCCTTATAAAATCATTGCAAAATTTATTTTTTATGCTCTGGTTTATGGGTTGTTTTCTTTATTCCACCACCATACTCAATGATAAATTTATCGAAGTAAATACCACCTACTTTTCCATTGTAATTTCATTTCCATACCACCAACATCTTTGAGACCTCTTGATTAATTTTCAGAACTTTTGACTCCATGCCCAATGGTTTTAGCTTCTCTGTCCTACTGAATTTATACCTCATGTTCTAGTTGAAGATTTAGAAACTATTTTATTAGATGACTTGTTGTTAAAAAAAACACCGGATAGCCGAATCATAGAGAGATAGTTCTATAGATTGGAAAGGCGAGTTCCCAATCTAAAATATCGTTTTTAGGTTACCTTAGGATTTTCCTTTCACAATCGGGTAAAATTATAAGTGAAAACAAGGTCAATGACTTAGGGGTTAGGTCGTTTAGGAATTTTTTTTGTTAAGAGATTATGGATTAAGGGTTTATGGCTTAAGGGTTCGAAGATTAGAGCATTAGGGTATAATGGTCAATAGCTTTGGGATTAGGTTATTTAGGGATTTTGTGTTAAGGCATTATGCATTAAGGGTTTAGGGGCTAAGGGTGTGAGGATTAAGGGTTTAGGGGCTAAGGGTTTGACGATTAAGGATAAAGTGTTTAAGGGTCAATCACTTAGGGGTTAGGTGATTTTGGGCTTTTTTGTTTTGAGATTATGGATTAATTGATTAGGTATTAAGGGTTCAAGGATTAGCTATTAGGGGTTATGGGATTAAAGGTTAAGTGCTTGGGAATTAGGTGTTGAGGGGTTTTAAAGGGTAAGAGCCTAGTTATTATTGGTTAATGGCATTATTTTTGTAAATTTATAATTCTTTTCTTATTATAAAGTTTATTTTGCAGTATGTGCTCTAAATTTTAATATTTGAAGGAGATTCAATCAATTAATAAAACATTAATAAAATAAACAATAGACATATACACAAATTAGACATGGTGGAAAATGCCTGAGAGCTTCACTTTATTATATTCCTCGCACTCTCAATGTAATATTAAAATGATGATAATAGTACAAAAAAATAGATGAGGAAGTTTGTCTCAAGATAGTACATCTGTCATGGACACTATGGTTGATCAAATCTCTCAACCAAACACTAATCTAGGAGCTTAACTAGTTGGAGAGAATCTCTCAACCATCTAAGACTAGACTGACTCCTAACCATGAGGAACAAACTCAATCTAGAAAGGTAGGATTAAATCCAACTTTCTTGATTTTAATTAATTTAATTGTATTGGACTTATAATTGCTTTCATCACATGAGAGTGAGGCTAGCATTCCACCCCTCAATGATAAGTCTAAAATAAGAACCACGAACCATCTTCGAAGTTCTCATGTTGAAACTTTTGATCCTCAAAAACGTTACCTGAAAAACCGCCAAAGTTGGATGCTGAAAAAACTCCAATCAAAAGAGAACATGAGTTAGCTGAAATTCTGAGTCATGTCTAAAATTTTGCTTGAAAACTCCATCACGTGCCATGCTACAAAAGGATCCATTTGTCCTTTTCTTGCAATCAACATCCTTTGTCCACTGACAAAATATTGAGAACGCCCACTGGTTACTTTGATGTAAACCACCCACTTGCTGCTTTGATGTTGTGAATGCCCATTGGTTGATTTAAATATGCCCATTGGCTGCTTTTGATGATGCCCACTAGCTGATTTGAATATGCCCATTGGCTGCTTTTGATGATGTTGTCGAGACTTTCAATCTAAAAACCACCCTTAAGTCCATTATCATTTCCCCCCTTTGTCAGCTGAAAGGAGAGACAATCATCTGCACTTGATTTCTGAATTCTGAACTCCCCCCCTTCAGGTGTAGGAGAGTTTCACTGTTGTACTCCCACTTTCAGGTGCATGAGAGTACCATATTTAATTTACTGTTGGCTATAATAGTTGAGATTGAATTCTGTTGTAAAACTTATACAATCGTTTTATTGTTGACGACCATTTCCAAGGATCAATCCATGCATAATTGATCTTTAATCTGGCAGGTTGGTCTTGTTTGCAACATTTCTCTGATGAATGATTCTGCTTGCCACAATGGTGACAAGGATGGAGATCAAAACAATGATCTTCCATGTGACCTTTTCTTTGACAATGTTTGCATGTGGGTTTGTCTTCCACTTTCTCATGGCTTGTTGATGTTATTTGATCAAGAAATCCTACACTGATGAACTTGATCGGCTTAGAATAATCTGGGATATGCAAGCTGTTTTCAGCTTTGTCATGTCCTAATCCTCGTCAACTTTTGTAACTTTGGAGTTCTTCCCACGACTTTATGATTGGTTTGGAAGAAGAAAGTTCAATTTGGGCATGAAGAACTTCTACACTTGAAGTTGTTTAGATGAGTGACTTGGAATCAACATCTTTATATTCATCTATATAGTCGAAAGACTTGGAAGCATCACTCTTCTGTCGCAACTCATCTCTTTGTAGTTGCAACTCCAGTTGAAGGAACTCAATTGTTTCATGTGCCTATTGTAGATTCATTGAAATATCAACAAGAGTTTCTTTGCTGATTTGTACCATGTCTTCAGCAGTCGAGAGGATCAAATTGTTAATAATATTTAACAACTGAATGATTTTCGCCATGTGAACTTGTTGGAACTCATGCTCGATTTCTTTTAATACTTGTTGTATTTTTAGAACTCGCTTGCTTGAATGCTTGATATTGCTTGCTTGAACTCGCGCTTGCTTGTTGTAGATATGAACATGCTTGATGGTTGTTTGAATATCAAATTTTCTTTCTTAGAGCTGAAATCACTCGCTTGATGCTTACCTCAACCAGTTTTAGGCTCGCTTGATGTTGTGAACTTTGCACTTGCTTGAACTCACTCTCTTGATTGATCAAAAGGCCTGAGAGCTTCACTTTATTATATTCCTCACAGTCTCAATGTAATCTTCAAATGATGATAATAGTACAAATAAATAGATGAGGAAGTTTGTATCAAGATAGTACGTCTGTCATGGACACTATGGTTGAGAAAATCTCTCAACCAAACATTAATTTAAGAGCCTAACTAGTTGGAGAGAATCTCTCACCCAACTAATCCTAAACCGACTCCTAACCATGAGGAATAAACTCAATCTAGAAAGGTAGGATTAAATCCAACTTTCTGGATTTTAATTAATTTAACTGTTTTGGACCTATAATTGTTTTCATCACATGAGAGTGAGGCTAAGAATATTTTGTTTTAATTAATATTGATATGGATTTTTATATATGTTAATTTAAAATATATTATTGAGATTGAATATTCATGTTTTGATATGAAATAGAAAATTAAAAGTGAGTTTAATTTATTAAATTTTCATCTAAATCTAGGTGATTAAAACATTTTATTTTGTTTAATTGTTTTATGTTTAGTTCTTAAAAGAACATAATAAAAAGTTATGTCAACCAACATTAAAATTCAAACAATATAAAAATAATGAGGTTAACAAAGTTTCTTATTCAAATCATTATGAGATACGTGTATTAATATTTTATTAACTTTTATGACTTCACGTACATATGTTGATACAAAATGAATGGAAGAAGCATTCAAGTAATCATAATTTTTGTCTCCCAACATTTCATACCATATGTTGAACACTTTAATGATATTAAAATACGTAATTTGTATTGACACAAATAATACTGAAGCATTTCAATGTTTACGCCATAAGAATCATGATTTTTTAAACATGGATTAAAAATATTTCTGAAAATTAAGAAGTCTTGGTCATTAACAACATTGTCCACAACAATGTCATCTAGTGTATCACTTTCAATGCTCATATGATATTTCAAGTAGTTAATATTATCATCATCCTCATTTTGACCTGCATAATCTTCATCATCATTGAAATCTCACTATAGAACATCTGTTTAGGACATTTTGTTGCATCTAGTCAATAGGCCTACAAACCAGATTAATCCAAATCCATGAACATGTTGTAATCATCCCTACACAAAGCCCTAATCATGACCTTTCCAAAAATTCTGAATTTCTGGGATTAACTCCTCAAAGTCAATGTGTTTAGCACCAATACACCTTGCCCCTTTAGGCACTTGTGTTAAGTGTTCGTTGCTCACTTCTGTACCAACGGTGGACAACACTAGCTGCTCCTTGCTAGGGGTGCACTGATTCAAGAAATTCAAGAAAATTAAAAATATTTCTAAATATTCCTCCTCTATAAGCTTCCAGGGTTTTTTTTAACCATTTACCTTGGATAAGAAGCTCGATTCCTATCTGAACCTCCCTTGGATACTTCACCGCTTATCCAATGATCTAATCCTCCCACCATAAGTGGAACTCAAGCTCATTATGGTAAATCCTAAACTATCATCCCTCTCTTATAAATTTAGTACCATCAATAGCACTAGCGTTCGATTTTGGAGACTAATTATGTCCTTGTGTTTTTTCCTTGAATCTAAAGGAGTCATCATCTTCATGAATTAGGGTGATATTGAGGTGTTCTTTGTGACAAGGAAGGACAGTTCAACTTGGTGATATCTCTACAAGATCAACTATTATTCTTGCTTGTAAACTCTCTTCTATGTCTATTAATACAATGAGTACCTTTTCTTTTATTTGTGTTGTGTAACATTTACATTCATGTATTTCAATGCCTTGCTAATTAATTGTATAGAGTAATTGAATTATGCTACATAGATGTTGTGGATCATTTGCATGTTTTAGTTGTATGTGCAAGTTCTAATTATAGGAATCAAAGCTACGATTGGAGCTTACAAAAAAGGAGGAAAGTAAAGCTTGCGACATATTCCAAGTAGGCTTATTTCCCATTCTTTAATTTCTCTAACGAAAAATCTATATTCATTTCCTTTTGTTGTTCTAGACTAGTTAACTAGGTCTAGGGAAATTACTTTTGACTGCAATCGTAAATTTTACATAACAAATTAGTGACTCCACTAGGGATCATTTTCTTCCCTTAGTGGTTTCCTTGACCTTACCACCTATGTTACCTCTTGAACCAACCTTGATTGACCATAGTAAACCCCTTCTCTGAGCTTGATTTGATTTTTTGTGTCATAATTTGGTTGGATCTACTTCAATGCACCCCCTATTCTAGAGACAGAGAGATTCACCACACCTCCTCATCCTCCTTTGCACCTGCACTATAGAGAACTGGTTTCTATTATGCACTTGTGTTTATCCCCATAAGATTCAAAAAATTACCTCCTTTTCCTTGCTCTTTGATATTCTTTGTTCCATGTGGTTTCCTTTCAGTTCGTGGGTGTGTCTTGTTATCTGAAAAGCCTTCACTTTGTTTTCTTTTGGTTTTAATATCATTCGATAAGAATTTGTTTGGATTTTTCTTTGTTCTTGTCAATTACGTCATTGGAAAACTTTTTCTTGATTATTGATTACTTGAAAGAATTGGTATTATAGTCACCATTATGTATGGTTTCTCTTATCATTGATTTAGCAAGCATTATAGTCTTCATTTCATTTGGACATTAAGAGGATTGAAAATAGAAATCTCATCATTTTGCATTTTGCATTACATTTAGGGTTTTGTGTGTGAAATTGGAGATTGAACCAGTTGCATAGGGGAATTGATTTAACAAATTTTGTTTGTTGTGTATTGTATGTTGCATTACTCTTTATTCTCATCCCTCCCTTACATAGATTTTTATTTAAAAAGAAATTATCATTCTAGACTACATTCTTAGGATATTCAGGTGAAATTCATAGTGAGCTTTGAAAATTGAAACATAATTCAAGATAAACATTAAAATTTATTTAATCAATCTTAAGGAGCATTTGAAACATTAATTACATCTACCTGTCTAGGCTAGAGACGTGTTCCCGTGTCTATAAACATAGGAGTCCTCATTTTTACTAGCGTTGCATTCTGAAGGTGATATCTCGTTCCATGTACATAAGTGTATTATACTATTCTCCAAATATCTTTGGGCATATGGGATGGTGCTCCATGTATGAAAAGTATATGGGAACTCCCTCCTCATATGGTTATGAATTATATAGCACTAACACAAATTGCGCTTCCAAATACCTGTGGGTATATTTTGGAATTCCATGCTAGGTTGATATCCTCACCTTAGGTAACCAAGTCATCCACCTTGTATACTGTGATACACTGAACACAAAATTTAGGGATATTTCCTACCGGTATGTAAATCCTTGGTTCTCAAAAGTGGTATATTGTAGTTCATAGGTGCTTGGTAAACCCCTCTTCCTAGATTACCCTTTTTTATTTATTTAATTTTGTTAATTTTTAAAATGTATTAAAGCAGTGTGGAATAAAAACCCTCTCAACCACATCGTTCACATAGGATGCAAAGACTTCCTCCTCTTCCTCCTAAGTCAACTCCTGGATATTGTCAGAAGAACAAAAAAATGCACACTACTAAATATAATACTTTGGGAGCTACTCCTTTTGGTCCTCCATCTCAGATCGATCCACTAGAATCATCTCTCCCTATGAATACTGAACCCAAGAATACTTCTTCATATTTTGGTCAATCTGACACAATCCAAATAGAAGCACCTGAGATTTTATTACCCTAGTTTATTGAACATGAGTACCTTGAATCAGAAAAATTACAACCTCAGGTTATATAACTTGAGGCACCTTAGCTAACTACACATGTTACTTTAGGACCTTCTTCTCATCTTCCTCTGTCTCATACCCAACCATAACCTATATATCTTAGACCTAACGGTTAACCACTTCCACCTGGTCTTGTTAGAATTGAGGATATTCCTCAAGAAGAGCCTCAACCCTCCTGTACTATCCATTTGAGCGGGACTCCTCTTTACCAGGCCCACCCTTTTCCTTCTCCTCATAATCCACCACAAGCTCCTTTGTCTGGTTGATTTCCTTTCAATTCACCCTTGAATTTCCATAAGAAATCCTCTTTGGGAAAATTAACCATGAGCGAGTCCACTATGGTTTATCAACCTACATCTTTCACTATGACTGAGACAACCCATGTTGTAGCTTCATCCATTTTGAAACATCAACAAAGACATATTTATATGGTGGCCCGTCCATCCCGCCTGGTTACCAATCATTACGTGGTACCTTTTCTGGTGTAGCATCCATTATGTGGACTTCTCCCATGTTATCCTCTTCTGGAATCCTATCTGTCACTCCTTGGATGACTGCTACAGAGTCTGCTCTTTCTCCTCCATCTCAACCAACAATTGAGCAGCAGTCTGGTCCTTATGTAAGTGGGTATGGAAACCTATAATAACCTAATCCACCTCATATTGGTAACCCTCCTCTTGGGGTGTAGTTGCCTCCATTTTCCCCTTTTCTTTGAGGAGGGTGCCAACATGTTGTCAGAATATTCCCATCTCCTCATAAAATATCACAAGATAGTCCTAAACCTCATTCAAGTCCTCCACATCCAAGAATGGTTGTAAATACTTAGAAACCTACATTGCTCGTAAAATCTGGCTCGATTATGAATCAAGTTCAATCCTCTCAACATGTTCCATATACATCTCAAATACCTACTTAACCTATACCCCAACCTGTTCAAGATCAAGTTAATGTAAGTCAACCTTTGCAAGTTGCATCTTTCACTCAACCTATTCTATTGGTATCTGGAGCCTGACAGGCCACATTTACCAAGCCTCTTCAAATTATCTTACAACTCCCACCACTTGGTCAAGCTATTCCTCAAATCCAAGTGGTTCAACCTATATATTGAATGGCACAGGTGCAACCTAGCCAACCTTATGTTGGTATGATGCAAAATCCCACATGGAAACCTTATCAAGCTATCCCTCAAATGCCTTACCAAGGTCAGAAAATCTAAACCTAGCTATTCAAAGCTTTACAAGGTTATCCTAGAGCTGGGTAGCAAGGTTATGTGTATCCAGGTTTTCATAATCCTCCCTATCCTGGAGCACAAATTCCTTTCACTCAAGAAATCCCATCTTACCAAGGGTATCCTCCACCAAACTTCAAAAGGGAGTTTCTATTTGTAACAACTCTTGAATTTCCTCATTTGACCCGACTTAAAAACGATCCCATTTGTCATTCTCCTTTGTGGAAAGTTATTCTTACAAAATTTCCCAATGATATCCCTAAGTTCAATCGACATCCTGGAGAAGACCCATTTACACATGTTATGACTTATCATTTATGGTGTTGAATCCATATGTTTATGTCTTTTCCAATGCACACTTATCGGTACGATGAAAAAGTGGTATATTGAACTACCATGATCTTCATATAATAATTTTAGTTCCTTGTAAACCACATTCTTAACTCATTTTCAGTTACACATTCAATATGAGACTCAAACTAAACTTTTGACCAATTTTAAACAATTTGATTTCGTTCACATTTCTAATCACATTCATGAGTGCTGATTTTTCCATCGTTTTGTTAAAACATTTGTTCCTAATTAGTTGTTAGCCAAATGGTTCACTAAGTATTTATTAACACCTATCACTAAAGGTGTTGCTAAAGGTGGATTTATGACCAAAGCGAAAGTAATTTCTCATGCCCAATATTTGAATATTGTTTATACCCAATTTGGCATGCTTTACGATAAAATACCTAATGCTCTACGACCTGGAAAAACTTTTCCCTCATCTTCTAGTAAATAATCACATGTCTCTGATGGTGTTATTGGTTCTGCTAGCCAGTAGTCGGTGTGTAAACCATCTGGTTTGACTCTTTCTATGGCTGCCCAAAATCCCTCCTCCACTACTCCTACGGCTTCTACTTCTAGGATCAATGTTGCTCAGTCCACAAAAGGTAAATCTAAGCAATTAGGAAGTAAGAAGAAAGAAAAAGCTAAAAATAAGAAAGATAATCCTTCATAGGACAAATCAAATAACCATTCTTCTGACAAAAAGAAGAAACCTCGTTATCCATGCTTAATTTATAATGAGGATAATTTCACTCATGAATGTCGACATTAGGTGGAAATAAATCAATTCATTAAGTCATTTGTTTCACCTACTCTCTTGACAGATCCATTTCCTATTCAGGAGACTAATATCGTTTCTCGGGATTTTGCTTCCTCTTCCTCGGTTATGATTCTTTCCTCCACTAAGATGAAAAATGGCATCATGGTGGTGACGAGGAATAAAGACTATGGTAATTTGAATCCCTCAACTAGTCAGGCTGCTGATCAACCTGCCAGTCCTACCGCATCTCCACCGGATCCTACTCCAAATACGATTCCTACTGAATTGACAACTAAGCATCCCAACGGTGTTATGCACAAACCTACATTCAACCCTCATGCAAGAGTTGCATAGAATTATAACATATTTGAGGATCTAGAACAACCTCCTTTAGATATGTCAACTCTCAAGGTGTTGTAAAATTGTCTTGCCCAGAAGAAGGATTTGCTTTATGAAATTGGATGTATTTATCCCTCAGATTATAATCTTGTAGTTTTTAACCATGAGAATCATAATCCTCGACTTCCATCCCAATTATGTTTCATGATTCATGAAGTAAGACCATCCATCGAACCATTGTGGGCGAAGGAGCTTCAACCTATCTCATGTCACTTTTTTGCTAGAAGGTCATTGGTTCTCCCCAATTAAATCACTCATTGACTACTCTAAAGGCCTTTGATGGAAGAGGCTTCAAGATTTATGGAATTTTGACTTCATTACTAGTTGAATTAGGTGGAAAGATGTTATGAGTAGAATTCGAAGTTATCGACAAACCGTTAGATTACAACCATTCACTGGGTTGTATGTGGGTTTATCCTATGGATACTGTTGTTTCAAATTATTTCAGAGTGATAGCTTTCCCTCATAAGGTTTTGGGGGGGGGGGGGGGGGGGGTGTATAGTGGCCATTGATCAGCTCACTTTCTTTGCCACCAATTCTTAAGTTACTAGAAGCATCACTCTTGTCAGAGAAATCGAACATCTGTATCAACAATTTGGGATTAGACTACTTAAGGATTCTTCCCTCATTGGAACCTTTTCATTTCCTCATCCTTTTCCTCAACCCCTTCCTGAAAACTCTAATTTGGTTTCCTATCACAACATGATTGTTAGAATTAATTTATGGAGCAATGAAATGCAAAACATATTGCAGAAACACATAAAACAAAAGAGTCAAAGATATATGTGATTCACCCAATTTGGGCTACATCCGTAGAGAAACAACCACTCCTTCCTTTTATATTATCTAACAAAATGAAAGATACAACCTACAACAAATCTATTGTAATTTCTTCTTCGCTCTCACACAGTCTCCTCTCTCTTACTCACTCATAATAAGAATTCACAACTACAATACAATTCCCTCATATAGATTGAGGATTACCTTATAGGGAAAAAACACTAAATTAACATAACTTCTACCATCATATCATTTTCCTAATGAATGACCTAGATTGAGTATGAAATTCCAATATTTTACAAGGTAAATTTTCATCTATTTTAATATTTTGGGGCGTTGAACCCAAACCCTTGCGAGGTGGGGGCTCATAAAAGTCTTTATCGCCGCCCAATGGACCCCCCTGATGGTGATTAAATAGGTGGAATTTCCACCCCATTAGGAACATGGATCCAACACGACTGAAACAAAAAACCTCTAAATAATTAGGAAGATAATCAGGCTCCACACCAAACAATCTTCCACTTGGATACTGATTATATAAACTCCATCATTGCTTCACTTACTAGAAAATGAGTCCACTTGGACCTAGTTTTTTTCTTATCTTCACCATCATACTTGAAGACCAATTGAGATTGAGAAGAATCTTAGTTTCTCCCTGGTTACAACTTTTGTTAACATATTTGTAGGATTTTGGCTAGTGTGCACCTTTTCCAACTTCAACTCTGCATCTTCCAACACTAACTATATGAAATGGTGCTTGAGATGTATATGCTTAGTCTTGGAATGAAATGTTGATTTGTTTTCAATATGAATGGTTCTCTAGTTGGCACTCTATAACCTGCCCATCTCCTGCTTCCTACCCAATTCATCCATAAACCTTTGTAACTAAATCGTTTCTTTAGTAGCCTTTGTAGCAATGACATACTATGCTTCTGTTGTTGAAAGTCAAACAATTTTTTTCACTTTCGAAACCTAACTGACATATATTCTTCCTACAGTAAACACATGCCCTGTGGTACTCCTCTTATTATTTCCATCACCTACAATTTCTACATCAACGTGTCCATGTAGAGAAATATTTGAACTACCAAAGAATATTGCTTGATTTGTGGTACCTCTAAACTATGCGAGAATCCACTTTATTGCCATCCAATGCTCTTTTCTTGGACTATTCATATACCTTCTTACAACTCCCACTACATGCACAATATCAAACCTTGTGTATACTATTGCATAAATTAAGCTTCTAACTGCTAATGCATATGGAACTTTACACATATATACCCTTGTGGATGTTGCATATATATTTCTTGCTCCAAATCCCTGTGGAGAAATGTTTTATTTACATCTAACGGCTTGGAGAAATGTTTTATTTACATCTAACGGCTCAAGATGCAAATCTTTTGCTACCACTAGACTTAAAATAGTTTTAATTGAAGTTATTTTAACAAATGGAGAATTTTTTATATCAAAGTATATACATTTCTTTTGTGCAAACCCCTTCACCAAAAGCCTAGCCTTATACCTCTGTTTACCTCCATCGTCTTCCTTCAACCCGTAAACCCATTTATTCTGCAATGTCAGTTTACTTGTAGGAAACTTGACTAAGTATCAAGTATGGTTATGCATCAAGGAGTCCATCTCTTAGTCCATGAATTTCTCCCACTTCCTCCTCGTTTCTACCTGCATTTATTCTTCATAACTTTCTAGCTCACCAGAATCAATCAACAATACATAGTATAATGATGGAGAGTATCTTTTAATGGGTCTGCTTATCCTGATAGATCTTCTAACACCACTTTTAGGTGTTCGAGGTGCATGTTGTTATTGTGGTTGTTGTTGTTGTTGTTGTGGTTGCTGATCATTATTATTTTCAGGTACCTTTACCTTTTCTGTGATTTTATCAAGCACTGTGTATTCTTTGTTTTCTTTTTCTTGTTTCATTCCCTGCATTTGATCCTTATACAAGACCTTTTCATTGAATATGACATCTTTTCTTCTAATTAATTTGTGATTTTCATAATCATATAAGCGATAAACAAAATCATTTACACCATATAAAATAAAGGCACATTTGTTTATTTTGCCTCAATCGTTTTTCCATTTTCTTTATTGATGTGGACAAAGTCTTCACAACCAAAAGTCTTTAAAAATTAGTTTACCTTTTTACCCATCCATGCCTCCTCTAGAATACCACTATCCAAGGAACTTGAAGGCCCTCTGTTTATCAAATAAAAAACAGTATCTACAACATCTACCAAAAATTGTAAGACAAATATTGCATGCAATCTCATGCGCCCTGAATGCTCCATGATTGTCATGTTCATCCTTTCTGACACACCATTTTCCTGTGGTGTTTATGGAACTGTATTCTTTCGATTAATTCCATGCTCTGAACAGTAGTTGTCAAACTCTTTTCTACAGTATTCACCTCCATTATATGATATGATACATTTCAACTTCTTTCCTATCTCATTCTCAACTAAAGCTTTCCATTTATTGAAAGTATCAAATACGTCATATTTATTCAAATACAATAAATCCAAGTTTTCATAGTTGTATCATCAATAAAAGTAACATAATAGCGACATCCAGCAAGAGATGATACTTGAGCATATCCCCGTACATCTATACACACCAGCTCTAATTGTTTGCTCTTATTTTCCTTCCCAACTCTGATAAATCTGACTCTCTTTTGTTTTCCATATACACAATTTTTCACAAAAATCCAAATCAACACGCTTCAAACTTGGTAAAAAATTTCTTGAGTGAAGAATTTGCATCCGCTTCTCACTCAGGTGTCGGAGCCTATGATGCCAGAGTGTCATATCTTCTCTTGTGAAGGTTAAATAATTAACAAAATGATAAATATTATTTCATAAATACAATGTACCAACCTCTTCTCCTTTTGTTATTACCAGGGCTCCTGTAGTTACCTTCCAAGTTTTGTCTATAAACATAGTTACACAACCTTCACCTCCCAACTTCCATATTGAAATTATATTTTTCTTTAGATTTGGAACATGCCTTACCTCCTTCAATAGCTATTTGTTTCCATTGTGTTTCTTTATAAAAACATTTCCCATTCCAACAATTTTACAGGTTTTATCATCACCCAAATTAACCTGTCCAATGTCTCCTTGAACATAGTCATGAAAATGTTTCCTATCAGGTGTGACATGGAATGAGGCTCCTCAATATTCCACCTAGGAATCAATAATATTATCCAATGAAAGAATCAAATCATCTTGCAACGCATCGCCTCTCACATTCTCTTCATGATTTTTCTGTTGTTTTCCATCTCCATCTTTTTCGTTCCGAGATACACAATCTTTCTTCATGTTTCCTTTCTTCCCACATTTCTAGCACACTATCCCTGATCTGGATTTGGATCTAACTTTTCCTTATTTAATGCAATTGTTTTGTCTCTTTCCTCTTGCCATTTTTCTTTCCTCAGTCTCTGTAGTCAAAGCATTACCTAATGTCTCATCAAATCTTTTCCATTGCATTTCTTCACTAAGGATGGCTCCAAAAACATCGTCAAACTTTAAAGTAGTAGATCCAGAGACAAAGTTACTAATAGCCATAACTAATCCATTCTAACTTTCTAGGAATGAGTATAGAAGTAACAAATCCCTAACTTCATCATCAAAATTTACCCCTGCAGAACTTAACAGACTGGTAACCTTGTTAAATTTATTTAAGTGATCAAAAAAAGATCCACCTTTTGATATCTTCATATTAAATAGATACTTCATAAGAAATACCTTATTTGAGGTTGGAGTTTTTTCATGTAGTTTTTCCAATGTCATCATTAAACCTTCTATTGCCATTTCCTTTCAAATGTTAAATACCACAAATTCTACCAGACACGGTCATATTGTTCCTCGTTCCTTTCTGCAAACAATCTCACATTCTGCATCCGTCATACTCATTGACTTCATTGATTTTCTGCTCAATGGTAGGTACAAATATTTCTGATACTATAATATTCCATTTGCATATTCCACAATAGGTAATTTTGGATGTTAAATTTCTCGACCCTAAACCTATCATCTTTCGCCATTTCACCCACTCGAACTAGCAATCCTTCTCTTCTACAATTTTATCAACTAAGTAAACCTCTGGCTCTTATTAGTTGTTAGAAATTAATTTATAGAGCAATGAAATACACAAAATATTTTGGGAACACAAATATAGGAACACATAGAACAAGAGAGACACAGATATACATGGTTCACCCAATTTGGGCCACGTCCACAGAGAAATAGTGAGTCCTTCCTTTTATATTATCTAGAGAAATGAAGAGATACAACTTACGACAGATCTGTCATATTTTCCTCTTCACTCTCACACATTCTCTTGTCACTTTCTCTCTCAAAATAATGATACACAATCACAATAAAATTCCCTCATATAGATTGAGGGTTTCCGTCTAGGGAAAAAATACTAGAAATTAACATAACTTCTACCGTCAGACCATCTACCTAATGAACAACCCAGATTGGCTATGAAATCCAAATATTTTACAAGGAATTTTTTCATATATTTTTAGCTTCATGGGTGTTACTCCCAAATCCCTACTAGGTGGGGCGGGGAGGGGGACTCATAATGGTCATTGTTGGCCCCGCTTGGACCCCCCTATCAGTGATTAAATAAGTGGTGTTGCCACCCTGTTAGGAGTAGGGATCCAACATGACTAAAATAAAAAACCTCTAAACAATTAGGCTCCACACCCAATAATGATATCTTCTTATACTACTCCATATGGTCCTTGGATAGTCCAAATGAATCTAATACTGACATCTTTGGTGACTAAATGCCACTCAGTCTCATCGAGCTCGACTATGAAGCCATATATTCGACATGTCTGGCACATTCTGATTTCCTATCTTTGATTAATTGGGTTGATCATTCCTTAGATTACAACACATCCTGTGATCCCTTCTCTGGTACATTTTATACTGATGAGTGAATCATGGAGATCACGATGCCAGATGATGCACTATGGGATGACCATCACCATCATTCCTCCTTTCCAGTTTCCTCCGAGGATAGTCCTAGTGATCTCTATTGGCCCAATGTCATTCAGATGTCTCCAAATTCTATCTCTATCCATGATATTTATTCTGAGAATAATTTGTCAAATATTGAAAAGACTATTCCCCTTGATATTTCGATCAAACCCAGAATTATAGATAATGTACATATTGGTGCATCTTTCTCTTCTGATTAGATCAAGACCTATAAAGCCCTTTTAAAAGAGTTTAGATATTTTTTCTCCTGGTCTTATGAAGAGATGTCAAATATTGACCCAAAATTTATTGTACGTGAAAGAAAAACATATCTTGATGCTTAGATAGTTTGGCAGTGCCTATGTATGGTCATCCTAAGAAGGTCACTACTATTAAGGCTGAAGTTGAAAAAAAAATTCACGCTAGTTTCATCTACCTAGTACCTTTGACTGGTCGGGTTTCGAACATTCTTCCTGTCATGAAGAATGAAGGAACAATTTGTTTGTGTGTCGACTATTCAGACATTAATCATGCTTTTCCTAAGGAGAATTATCCTACCCCATTTATTGACTAGAATTTTAAGATTGTGATGGCAATGAGGTATTTTAGTTTATGGATGGATTTTGTGGGTACAATCAGATCAACATTCTCTTATTGGACCAACATAAAACCACATTTATTTTTCCATAAGGTACATTTGCATGTCGTAAGCTCCCTTTGAGATCAAAAAATGTTGGGGCAACTTTTCAAAGGGAAATTAAATATGCCTTCCATGACATTAAGCACATCGTACAACTGTATTTGGATGACCTACCTTCTCACTCGAAACATTGTGTTGATCATATGATGCCTCTGAGGACTATATTTTCATATTTTCGACATTATAACATTAGGATCAATATACACAATTGTGTGTTTTGTTTAAGCTTTGGTTGACTACTCGACTTCATTATATCAAACAAAGGAATTCATATTAACCCATTGAAAGTCTAGGTTATCCTAGATCTTTCTTCTCTTTCCTCTCTTGTTCAGCTTCTACGACTGCAAAAGAAGGCTAACTTTCTACGTTGTTTTGTTCCAAACTATGCCAAATTAACCAAAGGATTTACTTTCTTGTTAAAGAAAGGGGTTCCCTTCCATTGGGACAGCATTGTTCGAAAGGTGTTTGGTGCCTTGAAATATGTTTTTATTTGGGCATCATTGTTGTATCCCCCAAATTACCAACGTGATTACTTCTAATACGTCGTCGTTGCAGTTAGTACCATAGACACGATATTGGTCCAAGAGGAAGATGTAGGGAATGAATATCGTATTTATTATTTGAGTTAGAATATAAATGATCCTAAGATCAAATATACTCACGTTTAAAAGTTATTTTTGGCAGCTCTTTAGGTTGTCCAAATATTTCGTCACTATATCTTGCTTCACAAAACTATCATTGCTTCTGATTGCAACCCCATGACATACATCTTATCATGACAATTGCTAGGGGGAAAGTACTACAAATGGATTTTCATCCTCGACGAGTTCAATTTTGATTTCATCAAATCCAAGTGGAAGAAATCCTTAGTCTTTTCCAAATTGATCTGTGACCTTCCCACTGTCGAAATTGAATGATGTTTGAATATTCTATTCCAGATAAGTTATTATTCCTGATAGATTCACCCATCCCATCGTATGGAGACATAATCATATATCTCCAAACCCATACTTTTTGGACCAATACCTCTCTCTCTACCCAATGATATATTCTATATCGGGCTAAACACTATATTATAATTGACGACACTCTTTATCATCGTGGTATCGATATGATTTTTGAAAGGTGCCTCACCCATGAGGAGGTTGAGAAATCTCTAAATGAATTCCATGCCATTCAGCATGGTGGAAATATCTATGGTTATGCCACCACATATAATATTTTACGTGTTGGCTACTTTTGCCCTACTATGTTTCATAACTACATCCTCACATGTCAAAAAGTGTCATTCCTGTCAGATATACAATCGTAAAACCCGTACTTCACTAGTTCCTTTACACATTGTTATCGTCATTAGACCTTTAGTGAAATGGGGCATTGAATTTATGACATGTAACCCTCACTCAGACAGGGGGCATGGATACATCATTGTGGTGGTCGACTATTTTAATAAGTGGGCCGAGGCGATGCCTACATACAATAACACTGGCAAAAAAACTTCTATTTTCTCTTCAATCATGTCATTACAAAGTTTGGTGTACCACAAGCTATAGTTATAGACCATGGGAAACATTTTTGTAATCACATGATGTTTGAACTCATTGTTAAGTTGGGCCTCCACCATGAAATCTCAAATCCCTACTACCCTTAGGCGAATGGGAAAGTTGAAGCACTCAATAAAGTCTTGAAAACAATACTTCAGCACATGATAGGGATCCACAGATCGGAGTGGAATATTATCCATTATGTAGCCTTATGGGCATATTTAACCTCTATTCGAACTACTACCAAATTCAAACCATTTCAATTGGTGTATGGTTTGGAAGCAATCCTTTATATTGAGTGAAAAATTCCATCTCTGAAAATTTCTTTCAAACTCCTTCATACCACTTTTGTAGAAGAAGAGATTCTCTTATTTCTGACACGCTTAGATGAAATTCGTTGTGATGCTGTGAAATGCATGAAGGTGTAATACAATAAGAATTTCAAGCCTCATGCCTTCTCTAAAGGTGATCATGTCCCATTGTATGACCAAGAGTCTTATAAGTTAGAATATGGGAAGTTCGAGGCAATGTGGCTAGGCCCATACATTGTTAAATGTGTTCTTGCTAAAGGGGCCTATGAGATTATTTATTTCGATGGAGTTCCATTGGTGCAACATATAAATGGACTGTACCTCAAAAAATATGATGCTTAAGTTATTTTTGCGTAGTTCACCGTGAAAATAATATATATAGGTGTGTTGAGTGTGTTCCCTTCGAAGTTTCCTAAGATTTTTGTTAATCATATTTACATTTGTTTTATAGATGTCACTATCCCTTCAACCATATGTTGGTTATGCTTATGGCGCTAGTCATTTTACTCATAACCTTTCCTCCATAGCATGGGATATATATGCTCTTAGTGGTGATTTAGTGAGTTTACAAGGGATTTGTATCATGTGCACAATGATCGAATTATTGTCTAATTTTATTTCTCATGATATCTGTCATATAGTTATTAGACTTGAATCACAACTTGTAGTACTATAATTGACTAATGTTTATTAATTTACAAGTCCAACTATGATTCATATGTTCTTAAGGGTTTTCCTTCTAGAAATACATTTTGGTTATATCCAATATCATCACATTCCTAGAAGTCTAAATACATTAAAAAATGTATTAGAAAATCATGTTTTAGACATACAATCGTGACATCTTTAAATTAAATTAAATTCACATCAAATACATTGAACAAGATAATGGAATGAATAAGAAACATCGATAAGTAGATAGCTACATATATATCAATTTTTGGTTTTACAAAAACTTGTTCCCTAGACACATATGACCACTCAACTTGTTATATAAAAAATATACATGTAGTCAAAATATGGCTATATAGACTCCAAGTAGAATAATCATGATGATTATCATGATAACAAGAAATTGCGTGATTCATATTGCAAAGCAACTAATTGATACAACCAGGCACACCAATAGTATGACACTACAGTCTCATAGGGATTTGATCATCCCTACTCTCAACTATGGCCTGGGTCAATTCCTCCATGTGTCGATTGACCTCTGTAAGATTCTCAGCCACATTGAGATCTTATAATACCTCTCATGTCCCTGTAGTAACATGTACTCCAACCGGTGCCTATTATGGGTCTCTAGCATGTTGAAGATTGGATGAACCCACTGTTCGAGTGAGTCCAACATCTGCATGTAGAAAATCAAAATTTAGTCTCAAATAAAAAAAAAAAACGAAAAACAATTGTAAAACTCAAAAAATAAAAAAATTATCAAAATGATTTTGTTTTACCTATGGCACCCCATCGCTCACCATGAGGAAGAATGAGCTATGGGTCTCTGTGGAAATCCATCCTAGCATATGGATATTATTTTATCATAATGATATACATGTGAAACCATAGGAAGAATATTGGTGTGAAACTCATGGATGATAGACCTGCATGTCTAGACATGAGATCCACCCATCATCGAATTTGTTGGATCCTAGGATTCAGAAGCTCAAAATGAGATATGATATGGTCTAAGTAATGGAATATGCTCTAAGCCAAATGAGATCAAAATCAAAACATACTAAATGCTTTTAAAACAACCATCCTTCGCCTTGGTTATTTTTTCCTTCATGTTTCCTAGTACTCCCTCTTTGTAGTTAAATACTATCGGCTCTACACTCTAAATCATACTTCATTTGGGACCTGTTAGCCAAGTGCAAGGTAGCACTACCAACCAATCTAGCAATGATAAATACGGTTATCCTCATAGGAAAGTGAACCACATCATTTATCTCAATTTTCCCATCTTTGGTTGGTCGGGATCGATGTCTAAAGTGTGTAGATATATATTCCTTGATAGTCTCTCAACCCCTTCTCAAACTAGATAATGAGATAGGGGCACAACTCCTTGATAAACCTATCAAGAAATAGATGTATTTTACTTGTATGATGAGCATATGTGCTGCAAGCCTAAAATCCTATTCCTAAACATCCCAAGACCGAACAAGTTATTCTAATAAATCCATTTGTTTCCTCACTCGAGGAAGCCAAAATAATTTCAGAAGCCCACAATTCCTCAATGCTTGGATGGTGGCTGGATCAATAGCAACATCCATGTCTTGTTCTTCATGTTCTCTTTCTCGCCATATCATAGCCATTTCATTCTAAAGGATACATGAAAAATGAAAATAAAAATCATTAGAGTGAATCCCATGCAAAAACTAAGAGATGTTTGAGTGAAAGGAGGATAATAATTGTTTGAAATACACCCAACGCACCCTGCCAATGGGAGACAGTGCACTCCACTCTTCAAATTTTTATTTCGTAGCGCACCTTTCGACAATGTTGGGGTGCACTGGAGCTAAGGTGCAAAATTAAATCGCTAGGTCACCCAAAACTTTAAAAAATAGGCATGAAATGAAAAACTGGAACAGAAAAAATAAATAGGAAGGTGAGATCTCCTAGCTAGAAGTTACAACACTCGAAATGATCCACCGGATTGGCCATAATCAGCTACTAAATTCACTCAGAGCTCACTCACCAAAAGATAAACTATAAAATTGTAGAAACAAAATTATTTTTTGCCTATTTATGGTCATTTTCATGACTATTTTATTAATATTTTATTATTTTGACCTAAGTATGACTAAATTTTACCATTTATCATTCTTTTTAATCTTTTAGTGATGCTCTGAGAAACTTAAAAAAATTTAATGGATTTGATGATGTTTGAATCGAAACAAATCATTTAGACCAAAGATCATACTGTTATCACTTTTCCAGGCTCTATAACCTCACGAAAAAGGAACATCCTAGAGTCCTCTTTCAGGTCTTTTTAGACTCCCTAAATATAAAAATAATGTCGAGCACTTGAATTTTAATTTTTCTTAAAGTAAATAAAAATACTTCTACTTAGTATAAGTTTAATCCTTTTCCGAACTGAGATAGACTACTTATGAAAGAGGAATACCTTAGTCGAACAAGGCTAAGAGGTTCTCTTGAGTATCATTTTCAACCTTTTTGGACTCAAGAGATTATTTACAAAAAGGAACCTATGGTGTTTTCTTTTTTTCCTCTTTTTCAAACTCTCTAAACATGAAAAAGGAGTCGGGTTAGAACTTTTTGGGACTCATAAAATAATCAAAAAACTATGGACTCATCAAACACGAAGGGACATAACCACTCCTTCTCAGGGTTTGTTAAAAATACTTAGAGGCATTCATCCAAAGGATGAACTTATAGATCGAGCATATGTTATCCTTGTCAAGCTTGTTATACAAGAAATAGGTACTGACCATAAATGGTTTGGGAAATTTGGAAAATAGGGTACTCTACCTATTAATGGTAGTGAGTCGCTCTTGAACATGACATTCTTTCACTTCATCTTTGTGGTTGTTAGGTCAGGAAATTTTCTTGTCTTTCTGGTTCATCACACGATATCAAGGCCTCCGCATTTGGTTTTGGGTAAACTTTCCCAACTCTATTCAGTGTCGCTGATATGTTTAGGAGAAGTCCTTAAGTTTATATCTGCTACGATACTCTTAAGCCTTATTTCATGTATACCATTCCTGAACCGGTTCCACATCAACATCATTCTATCTCAAATCTTGATACCCATTTTGTGTCATTGATGGGGGATATATCAAGGCCCTCCTACGATGCGTCTCTTCGTCTCAACATCAAATCATTAAATAGGAAGTTGACTTAGAAAATTACTTTGGTATCTTGTGACTTCCATACATCAACGGAAAGTTTCCTCGCTCTCGGCGATAGGTATTCATCATGGGCCTTCGACTGGAAGATTTTTGTGTGATGTTTGACTTCATCATATTCATTTGAACCATATGTATTGTACTTCATTACTTCCATAACCATTAACATCATCGGTGGTCTCTGTCGCATCTGATAATGACTTACATCATTGTTCAGTAATTAGATGGTGTCTTCCATGTTTGACTCCAGCTCCTTTATTCACATGGCTAGACTCATACATTATATGATCGAGTGAATGAGATAAAATACCCTGGATCTAATTCCATCCATTTGGTCTATAATTTAGGACTAATGAAATATTACAAAGCATGATGGCCATGATCATAGAGATAGCCGTCCAATCATTAATCCACACTTTGTCATTAGTGGATGTGACTTCTTGATCATTATACATATAATGTTAGCTTATATGTTGAGTATGCTTAATACATCCCTCAACAAAGAGATCATGATGAAAATGTCTTGTAACAGATGATGGTATCAGCCAATTGTTATAGATCCAAATTAGTCACAAGGTAAACAACTTCAATCATCAACTATTGTTTCTGACTTTACACTTCAGGGGGGAATATATTATAGGACATTTTTTCACATTTGGTCAATCAGCCTACAAACCAAATCAATATAGATTCGTGAAAATTTTTTCATCATCCCTGCACAAATCCATAAGCATGACCTTTCCAAAAATACTAATTTTCTAAGGTTAACTGCTCAAAATCAATGTTTTTATCTCGAGTGAACCATGCCCCTTTACCCTCCTACATTCAACGTTGGTTGCTCCCTTCTACACCAACGATGGTGAGCACTACCTACTCCTTGTTGGGTGCAGTGATTCAAGAAATTTTGGAAAATTAAAATGATTCCCAAAGCTTCCTCCTCGAGAAACTTCTAGAGTTTTTTTAACCATTTACCTTGGATAAGAAGCTTGATTCCTATCTGATCCTACCATGGAGACTTCACTTCTTATTCCTTGAGTTCATCCTCTGATCATAAGTGGATCTCAAGCTCCTTATGGTAAATCCTAAACTACCATCCCTATCCTATAAATTTATTGCCATCCATAGCATCGGGGTTGGCTTTTAGAGACTGATTATGCCCTCATGTTGCTACCTTGAATCTAAACGAGTCATCATATTCATGCATTAGGGTTATATTGATGTGTGCTTTGTGACAAGGAAGGTCAAGTCAACTTGGGGAGAGATTTACAAGATTAGTGACTATTATTGGTTGTAAACTCTATCCTATTTATATTAATAGAAAGAGTGTCTTGTTTTTATATATGTGTTGTGCTACATTTACATTCATGTATTTTAATATCTTGTTGATTCATTGGATATAGTAATTGAATTATGTCGCGTAGATTTTGTGGATCCTTTTCTTGTTTTAGTTGTATGTGAATGTTCTAATTATAGAAATCAGAGATATGATTGAAGCTTATAAGCAAGGAGGAAAGTAAATCTTGCGACACATTCCAAGTAGGTTTCTTTCCCATTCTTCAATTTCTCTAAGGAAAACTCTATATTCTTTACCTTTTTTTGTTCTAGACCTGTCCACTAGATCTAGGGAAATTACTTTTGTTTGCAATTGTAAATCCACATAACACCATCCATGTCATTACCAGATGTGTTTGGATCATAATTTTCTATAACATCATGTTAACGTTGTGATCAACACGCTCCAAAAATTTTCCTACACTTGAATTTGGGTGCCTAGTGAGGATTTCATGATCTATTTCTCTATGGTTCGTTCATGGTCGAATGATATTTTTTGAATCACTTAGGTCTTCTTCTCAAAGTTATAACTTTCAAAGTCACTTTCTTACACATGAAAAATCATGGTTGAACTCATGAGCACACTTTCTTTATGCAATCTCAAACAAGCATAGCAACCTCATCAAGATAGTTCCTGTGTGATGCTCAACTTACATCAATAGTTAGTGCCCCCTTCCATTGACACCCCCTCTCACTTTGGTTGTGATTGTAATTATATTTTGGTGGGTTTTCTCAGCTGTTGCATTTGTGCATAGTTGCTCTCCCAAGTGTCCTCTTCACATTCATGGTTGTTTCTTTTTCTCACTTTCACTTTAATATGTTTTGTTTTCATGTTATCTTTGCTCTGGCATGTGTTGTTTCCAAGGTCGTTCGCATTTTGTAAGTGTCATATTCATGTTTTCCTCATGTCGCAGGTATTGCTTTTTTCGATTTCACTCTTGCATGTGTCGCGCCATTTCATATCACCAAAGTTAGTTCTAGTGCACCCTATTGCATTACATTGCCCTACATATCATTGGAATATGCACTAGACACATTCTTACAACATAGGGCACCTTTTGGTCACAATCGTCACTCATGTCGTAACTTTTGTTCTAATTGTTGTGATGAGTCATTTCAAATGTCACACTTCGAAATAGGTATCACTTGGTTTTTGTTTCAAGGTCTGATTAATGTGCATGAGTCCTATGAATTTCATTGGCTTGTATTATTGGAATTTATGTGTGTGATGCATATTTAAATCGTGTTAGGATGCATTTCTTTCTCCTACTCTATTGATCCCACACTAAGCCATTTGAGATCTCTTCTTGGTCCTCCTGCTCATTGCAAGTTGTAAAAACATTACCCCTCTTACTATGTGATGAGAGAAACTTATTCATGAGCCTTAATGACATATATTTTCCTCCCATAATTTTTCACAAATTCGTTTCTAACTTCTCCTCCATCTCACAGTGAATTAGTGCTTCCTAGGATAAGTGACCTATCCTTTTGCCACCTCCCTCAACAAAATGTGCATTCCAGATGAACAAGCTTCCATTTTTGGAGAGAATTGTTCCCTTCCAATCTTGACCACACTCCAGACTCACAGGTGAGAACACTTCAGAAGAATAAAGACAATTTGAGTGCAGTTCAGAAGAACAATGACCTTCTCTCCCTTCAAAAGCACACTTCGGAACAACAAATCACACTTTGAAATAATGAAGAACACTTCTGAACAATGAAGAACACTTCAGGAAAAAAAAGTGCACTTTGTCCCTTTAAAAATGCATGGCATAGTCTTGAAACCTGAAGCATTTATCATTCCCTCTTCCCTTAGCAGTCATGAAGCATGAATCATTCAAAACATGTCAGAGTCACGAAGACTCAAGCCTTGAGTGCATGGCATAGTCATGAATCACAAATCCTTCATCCTTCCCACTTGAGTGCACTCCTTCGACTCAAATAAATACACCCTCCTTGATTACACAAGCATACCTTGAAACAATGAGTGATTTCCCCCTTCATGCTTTGACTGTGCACCATACACCCTCCTAGTTCCTCTTGAGAACACAAGCACACTGGGAAGGCTCGAAGCCTAATCCCTTGTTACTTTAGTGTATGCCCTTGCACCTTCCTTAGTCCCTTTGAGCACACAGGTATAGCTTGAAGCCATGAATGACTTATGTTCATTCTTGAGACTTATGCCTTACGCCCTTGAGCTCTCTCCCACTCTCTCTTGCTTGAGCACAAAATTGCAGCTTAAAGCCTCAAGCTTGCACCAAAACAAAAGGAATACATTTCATGATGGCTCAAAGGATTCCAAAGCTCATCCAAGACCCTTTGGAGGGTGGAGATAAGAAAAAAGGGGATAATTCATGAAAATTAAGCATAGATCAGATATACCATCAAGAATTAAATATAAAGCAGCATCAAAGACAACTTGGCATTGGTACCTCATCATGAAGTCCATGTCATCATTGTAAAGTTGTAACTTGTACAAGTGTCATTATAATTGTCAATGTGTATCCATGTGTTATGTCACATCATCATGTGGAATGTAATGATCTATTATGAAGAAAAGGAGAAAATGTAATGTGTGGAATTCCAAGAGTTATATGTGGAATGTGAAAAGTCACTTACTCATATATGGACAAAATTTCCTTAGTACTCCAAAGGACACATTAGGAGTCCAAGAGTCATGAGGGTATTCCAAAAGTCATGAGGATAAGAAAGATCATTCCTCTTTTCATAAAAGCACCTGCATAACTCAAGAAAAGAGATTGTGGAGACTTAAGCTTTGGAGAGACACTCTTGGATTGTCTACTTGGAATAGGACAAAAAACTATTCTTTAGAGAAGAAAGATGTGACTTAATGTTACACTACTGGAACTACTACCTCATCATTGTAACTATGTACTTGGAACTTTAACGTAATTGAATCTCGATGCACCAACCCATTTTAATTCATGTATCACAAATGTTTTAGGATGGTTCTTGGAATTTTTAAGATATACATTGTGTTCATATGTACTGGAGAAAATGAACTATTTTGGTGGCTTTGGTACTCATCTTGTTGAATGTGCATTATATTTGCTTTAATATCTATTATGTGAAATATTTTTCTAACAACTATTTTCATGCTCGTGTGTGTCTCTCTTAGGTTAGTACTATTACTTCCTTCCTTGGACTCACTCCATCTCCTGCTCGTGAAGCTCTCCTTTTACACATTGCGATCAATGTTTCATAATGTCAAATTAATTGCTTGTTTAAGGTTTATGCATATAATAATTATAATATCTATTGAAACCAAGGCGAACCGTTTTGTTGTGGTGGTCGGGTTGATACTCTGGGTGGGGATCCTATTCGAAACGACATGATTCTAATTAGGAGTTCACAGAAGGGAGAGTCCCTGTATGTTGGTAGTATCCAACACTATCAACATTCTTGCACTAGAATGAGGGCTAGATGACAAGGTGAGCCCATTGATTTTTTTTTAATCTCGTATATTTAATGGTTCTTTCCCAAATCATAATCCCAGAGTGTTTTTCTAACCTATCTCCTATTAAACTTTCAATATCCATGGAAATTTTTCATATCTTGTCTCAATTGAGGTTTTATGGTGGGGGTGGTACATTTTTATGCAAACACATAAATTATTTTTTTGGGGTTTGTAAATATCATGAAATTGATGATGAAGATGTTGCATGTATTCTTTTCACCCTCACTCTTGAAGATCATGTTAATTAATTGTGTCATGCCTTACCCTATGCCTCTATTCATTATTTTAATAAATTCCTCAAAGATATTCATAAATATTTTGATATGTATGATTACCAAGATGTTTATAAAAGAATCAATCAACTTAGAATGAATCCTAATGAATCAATTGAGTATTTTGATAACAAATTCCTTCACTTATGTTGTGAGTTTCCTAAAGAAGATATGGATTGAGATTTCTTCAAGAAAACTTTTGAGCATCTGGTTCATATCTCTTTGAATCATTTTGAATCTATACCCCTAGATATTCCTTTTTACCCAACTTTTGTAAACTATGAGACACCTCCAACCTCAAAGGATAAACCTACCGTTCCTTTTGTTCCTTGTACTCCTCCTTTTCTAATATCAATTTGAGTGCCTCCTTTTGATAATGGTACAAGTTGGGAAATCTAAAAATCAAATTCTTAATCCATCTCCTCAACCTCCTTCCAATTTCCATAATTGAGATCCTATGGAGGAAACTTTGTAATGGTTCATGTAGTCCTAAGATGAAGGCCAATCCTTCCATTCCTCAAGATGGTATTAACACTCATAACTTTAGTCTTGAATTTGATATGGATTCTTTTAATCCTCTATCATCTCATCTTCATAACCCCTTGCTCCTTGATCTTCCCTAATTTCACTTTTCCATTCTTAACAATGATAAGGTGAAAGGTAGTCACACTTCACACATATAGGAGAAAGATGGTGAGGATTCTTTCGATCTTTATTTTCTTTTTCAAAATCCTCCATGTCAAGATTATGTTCTTCCATCCTTGGTTGATTTTGAATCTAGGAATATTCATGATGAATCAAATGAAATTGATTCACTTAATCAATCTGAAGTCGTGGATAACCATCATTCTAATGATTTTCATTCAATTTATGAATGTGATGATGATATCCCAAGTGCATCAACTAATTTTTTTAGTTTCTCAATAATATTTAATTTGGAAGATTTAGATTCTGAATCTAGTTTGGTTAAAGAAGGTTCTCTTATGGGAGCTTCTTCTTCAGCCACTTGTTCCTTGTGTCCTATAACTTACATGTCTTTATCCTCAAATATCCCACCCGATAAGAAAAAAATTTAATTTTCACAAGCAAGGTCATCCATGATCAAGAAGTAAGTAATCAAATTATCAGGTATCTTTCCATTCCTTTCATTTCCAATTTTGTGTGAAGAAAAATATTCTATTCAGGTTACTCATGAGATTCATTCAATTTATCCATCCTCATATGTGCAATTATGATAACCTTATGACTTGGGTAATTTGTTTTTTCAATATGTAAATTCTGACCAAATCAGTGATATAGATGGTTGTCATTTAGATAGTAAGGATCTAGCTGAAACTACTGATGGTAGTCATCCATGCACCATGCATGATATGATTCAATCTTTAAAATTCACTTGTACAATTCTTTAAAGTTATGGGACTTGTTAGGAAGTCAAGACTCTTTAAATTCCTTTGATGGTTATGTCAGGTTCTTGTGACTATGATAATATCCCTGGAATAAGTAAGATCTAGATTTCCTCACAAAATTATTTCCTTTGCATGGTTTCACTAGATGTAAATTCCTTCTTGAAAATTTTGTAGTGTTTCAGATACAATATTTCAAGCTTTCAATATTTTGTTCTTGGTTGGATTGAGCATTCAGTTTCAATTGATCATTCTTCATGTAAATCTCTTATATCAAACTCATTTTTGGAATGCATACCTTTCATGGATGAGTGAAGCTATGAAGTTGATCATTCTAAATACTATCTTTGGAAGAAGGATTCATACCTATCACATTATTTTGAAATTAATCAACTCCTAATACTTATTGTGAATATTTTGATACTAATTATTTTCTTCATGGCACCAAATATCCTCTTGAGTGTCAATGAATTATTGTGTTATTTGTTGAATCATGTTCCTCTTTGTAATCTACTACATCTCGACTAGTTTCATCTGGTTTCCATATTGGAATTCATTTTAAATGAATATGATGTTAGTCCACTTTGTTACCAGTCGCAACTATATGGTTTGTGACACTCAACACATGAAGAAGGTGATTCTATTGTTCAAATCATATGAAGGGTTGTTCAAACTAATCTATATTTTTTTTCTCCTATATGATAATCATATGCATTAATCAACCCAGCTAATCATGGTTCATGTTCCAAAATCTATCATTCTATTGATCATTTTCCCACTGGTGTACCTAATGATTGTTGTTTTACATCAGTTGATATTTATGGTTTTTCATATCAATATTTAGACACATTTTAAGTAGTTGAGGTGCTTTAGCCTTCACTAATGGTTATGTCAAGTCCTCACTATCTTAACAAGATTCCTAAACATGATTATATTTATTTTCCCTCACAATATTCTCATCATGATTCCACACAATTAATTGAAAATTCCTTCTCCCAAGGGTTTCAGGATATTAAAGAGTATTGTTTTTAATCTCATAGTCCAATCTATCATCAGTTACAAGCATCCTACTTAGCAAGCCCATTTTCCAAATACAAGATTCAATTTTTCTTTATATTTTCTATAAAACACAATATAAGTGTAGGTACATTCACAAGGATCAATTAGGGTTTATTTGATTTTGGTTTTCATCGATAAGTTAAGGTGGCAGGTTGCGTAAAGTCAGGTGATATGACACATATTTCTTCCTTTAAGAAAGTCCTTCAATGTTTTTTTCAATATTTTTAAGTTCTTATCTTCTCCGTTGCACATTATCATATATTGATTGGATTTGCTCTTATCTTTGTGTTTGCAGGTCGGGACCAATTATAATGGCTTCATTGGAAACATCATTACACTTATCCTTGACCTTCTAGCCAATTCGGTTAGGATTAAGTCTAGTTTCATTTAGTTTCCATTTCATTGCATCCACCTTCTATCCTTCTTCCCATCTATTCTTTGCATATGTTTTGTCTTCATTTTTTTTGTCTTGCATGATGCTTTAGTGTTAGTATCCATTTTATTTGTCTCTTTTTTTGCTTCTTTTTTTCATTATGTTCTTTTCTCCGTGTCATGTTTAATAATAATTTGCATGAAAGATGTTCCTTTTGGCTCAAAATACAATGTAGAAAAAATTTAAAACAGAAATAGTGATGACGAACAATGCTTATCTTCTCTATTGAGTCTTCTCTATCTTGGGTTTACATATCCCTAAATTCAATGATGTTTGAATGAAAAGTATGATTTGTTCTAGACAAAAATCATTTAGTCATACTATGAAACCCATATATTTATTAACATCTTCATTCCTAACTCAGCCTTATATTGAATAATGTTTTGACCTATTGACTCGACTGAGTAGACAAGGGAAAGGAAAAAAAATTTAAACGGGCATATAACTTTGATTATCCTTCAAATGCCTAAAACAAGGAATAATCTCTTATGTTCTCAATAAGTCGGGATCACTCTTCTGTACCGATCAATAAATAAGTTCTGAAGGAGAGTTCTGTAAATAAAATAAATAAAGGGTGAAAGATAAGAAAGGCTTCCTGCATAGAGAGGTGAAGTAAGCAACTTCGTTGGGGTACTGTTCAAGCTTGTTGGTAGTGAAGTAATGCTTGTGTTCTCTTTAGGTGACTTTGTTTGGGTATTGTTAAGGCTTGCTAGTAGTGGAGCAACACCAGGGAATGTTCTTAAAATCTTGGTATACTTACTATCCTTCTCCCCTATCAAAATAGTTGATGCATGACTAATATTATATTGATGTGTTTCAAACGGAGAAAAGAATAAAGGGAACTATATCTTGAACCAAGATAAGTGGAAAAGATATATTAATCTACTTAGTGAGCCAATACTTCTTGAAATACTGAAACATTGCACTTAGAGAATTAAACCTAAATAAAGAAGTTGGAGTTCTACCAGTGTGTCGCCAAGTGTTGATGTTGCGATCAACACCTTCCAAAAATTTTCCAACACCTGAAATTTGGAGCCTATTGAGGATCCCAAGATTCGTCACTCTGTGGTTCATGGTCAAATGATGTTTTGAGAATCATTTAGATCTTCTTCTCAAAGTTGTAACTTTCAATGTCACTTTCTCACACATGTACAGTCTTGGTTGAACTCATGAGCACTATTTCTTTATCCAAGCTCAAAAAATCATAGCACCATCCATCAAGATAGTGTCTGTGTGATGCTCAACTCATGTCAAATGTTAGTGCACCATTTCATTGATAATACCCCTCACTTCGATTGGGATTTTACGTTGATTTTGCTCACTGTCTCTCTCGCAAGTGCCATTTTCACATTTTCGGTTGTCGTTTTTCTCACTCTCATGTTAATAAGTGTCTTTTTCATATTATATTTTCTCTATCATGTGTCATTTTCAATTTTGTTCTCATTTTGCAAGTGTCTTATTCATATTTTCCTCCTGTCGGAGGTATCACTTTTATTGGTTTCACTCCTGCATGAGTTGCACCATTGTGTATCACCAAATTTATTTTTGGCACACCCTTCTACATTACATGGTCCTACATATCATTTTCTTATGTGATATATACATTCTTACAACATAACACACCTTTTCGTCATATTCATCACTCATGTTGTAACTTATTTTCTAAGTGTTGTAATGTGTCGTTTCAATTATCGCACTTAGAAAAAGGTTTCTCTTGGTTGTTGTTTCATGGTGTGATTAATGTTCATCATTTGTGTGCATTTCGTTGGATTGTATTAATGGCATTTATGTGTGTGATCCATGTTTGAGCCATGTTAATATGCATTTCTTTCAATTGCTCTGTTGGTCCCTTACGTAGTCATTTTGAGAGTTGTTCTTGATCCTCTTGCTTGGTGCAAGTTGTAAAAGAATTATCCCTCTTTCTATGTGATGAGTGAATATTATTCATGAGCCTCAATGAACTATGTTTTCCTCCCATACTTGCACACTTAGAATTTTCTAAGGTCTCCTCCCTCTCACAGTGCATTAGTGCTTCCTAGGATAAGTGGCATAGCCTTTTGCTACTCCCTCAGCTAAAAGTGCATTCTAGATGAACAAGAAACCACTGTCAGAGACCCAAGCCTAAGCACACTCCAAAATCACAAATTATTCAACTTCAAAAAAATGATGGAAAAACAAACTTCAGAATAATAAGGAATTTCTCTCCCTTCAAAAGAATACTTTGGTAAAACGAAGTGCACTTTCGAACAATGAAGTGAACTTTCAAACAATGAGGCACACTTCAAAAAAAAGAAATGCAATGTGTCCCTTTAATATTGCATTCCACAACCTTGAAGCCTAAAGCCTTCAGTGTTCCCTCTTCCCTTAGGGCGCATGATGCGATCACGAAGCCTAAAGACTTGAGTGCATCATGCAATAACGAAGCCTAATATTTGAGCACATGGTGTAGTCATAAATCCTAATGCCTTGAGTTCATGGCGTATTCATGAAACACAAATCCTTCATTCTTCCATCTTGAGCTTACTCCTTTGAACCGAACAATTTTTCTCTCCTTGAGTGTACAAGCACACTCTGAACCAACCAGTGATTTCCCCTCCGTGATTCGCCTGTGTGCCTTGTGCCCTCCTAGTTCCTCTTGAACATACAAGTGAAGAGGAGACTTGAAGCTTGATCCCCTATGCCTTTAGTGTGTGCCCTTATGCATTCCTTAGCCCTTTGAATGCACAATCACACCATGAAGCTACGAATGAGTTCCCTATGCCATTGAGCTCTCTCTCTCTCTCTCTCTCTCTCTCTCTCTCTCTCTCTCTCTTTATGAACCTACGAATGAGTTCCCTATGCCATTGATCTCTCTCTCTCTCTCTCTCACAATCTCACGTTGAAGCCTCAAGAGTGCACTGAAATCTCTCTCTCTCTCTCTCTCACAATCTCACGTTGAAGCCTCGAGATTGTACTGAAATATCTCTCTCTCTCTCTCTCTCTCTCTCTCTCTCTCTCTCTCTCTCTCACAATCTCACGTTGAAGCCTCGAGATTGCACTGAAAAATCTCTATCTCTCTCTCTCTCTCTCTCTCTCTCTCTCTCTCTCTCTCTCTCTCTCTCTCTCTCTCTCTCTCTCTCTCTCTCTCTCTCTCTCTCTCTCTCTCTCTCTCTCTCTCTCACGTTGAAGCCTCGAGATTGCACTGAACAAATTTTTTCTTTCATGAAAATGAAGCATAGATTAGATCTACCATCAAGAATGCAAGATGAAGCAACATGGAAGACAACCTGGCATTGCCACATCATTGTGAAGTCCATGCCATCACTGTCAAGTTGTAACTTGTACAAGTATCGTCATAATTGTCAATGTGTGTCCATGTGTTATGCCACATAGTCATGTGGAATGTAATGATGTATTCTAAAGAAAAGGACAAAATTTAATGTGTGGAAGTCCAAACCTCATATGTGGAATGTGAAAATTCACTTAGTCATATATGGACAAAATGTGTTTAGAAGAATTCCAAAAGTCGCATAGAGAAGCCCAAAGGTCATTTAGAAGTTCAATAGTTGGCTATAAGTCCAAAGGACACATTAGGAGTCCAAGATTCATGAGGATATTAAACTTCATTCCTCTTGTTATACAATCACTTTCATAACTCAAGCTTAGAGGCTTCATCTCTGGAGAGCTAGTCTTCGCTTCTCTACTTGGAATAGGAGAGAAAGGTATTCTTTGGAGAAGTAATAAGTGACTTAATGTTACACTATTGGAACTAGTGCCTCATAATTGTAATTGTGTACTTGGACCTTTCACCTAATTGAAGCTCAATGAGCCAACACATTTTCATGCATGTATCACAAATTTTTTAGGACTATTCTTGGGATGTTTATGATATATGTTGTGTTCATGTGTACTAGAGAAATTACATTATTTCAGTGGCTTTGGTAGTCATCTTGTTGAGTGTGTTGCATTAGCTTTAATAATCATTATGTGAACTATTTTTCTAACAAATATTTTCATTCTCTTGTGTGTTTCTCTTAGGTTAGTTTTATTACTGCCTTCCAAAGACTCAGTCTTGTCTCCCACTCATGAAGGTATCCTTTTACACATTGCAATCAATGTTTCACAAAGTCAACTTACTTTCTTTTTCAAGGGTTATGTATATAATGTCTTATGTTATATGTTTAAACCAAGGTGAACCTTTGTGTTGTCATGGCTAGGATGATATTCTAGATGGGGATCCTATTCGAAACAATGTGAGGTCGAATTGGGACTTCACATCAGGGATACCCCCTGTATGTTAGCGGTATTTAGCATAGTCAACACATCCATATTGTTGTCTTCCATAACACCATCTAACTTTGTATTGTTATCTTCTTGTACATAAACATAACCATCTTTAGCATCATCATGGATGTCAATTTGTTCGATTTTCTTTAATCCCTCTCTCTCATTTTTTGGCCATCATTGTTTTTCTCAGTATCCACTAATGCATCATCAAATGCATGCCTTAATATTGGATCATAACGTATGAAAAATATCTATTTCAGGTCTAGAATATCTTTATAGAAAAATACATGCTCATGAATGAGTACATACATATACTACATGTATGTTATAACAATTTTATTGAATAATAAACACATGTATATGTTCGTAACAAACAATGTATTAATAGATTATGGATCACTACCAGTTCTTCTTTGAGTTAAAGAAATACCTATGCACAATTAATTGGCAGAACATATGGGTCCTTATACACCTGTAGGAATTTTGAAGAATCTATAGAAAACAATCCACTATCGGTATCATGTCTTCATCTCCTCTCAAATTCTTCATACCATGTACACTTAAAAATACATTTAAAAGAGCGTTAATCCAACTCAATAATTTCTTGTATTTTCCAACATATTTTAGATTCTGTTCAATAATATTTTAAACTTTTGAGCTTGATCGAATGGATTTCTTGAAGCCAACCATGATGCCACATCAAAGGATAGTCTCTTTACATCTATACGTTCTACACAATAATGCTGACCATATGTCCACATTGTTGGATATTTCCTTTCCTATGAAAGACCATTTAGTTTTGTTAAAGAAAATATAACGATGAATATTAAAATAGTTAATAGTTTTAAAATTGTAAGGAAACAGCATTGTGTAAAATTCCAATTGTACATTTCTTTCACAACCTCTAGAAATGTTCATTTCATCTTCTTTTATGTTTAAATCTATACCTACATCTTCTATATGATTTTTAATTTGTTTAGTAACTCATTCTAGTGTGCAATCTTTCCCCATTCCGCTTATAGATCAATAGGAAATGGGGTATTCCTTGGGTTGAATCTCTTAAATTAACTCCTTGCTTCTAACACTTCTTCTCTCTTTTAATAATATAAATCAATCCATTTGTTCATAAATTCCACGTGGTATAGAATGAACTTGTCAATTATAACACTTTTGTCTCCACAAATTACATGTCAACATGTTTATTTCAAACTCCAAAGGCCATGTTGTTAATTTGACAAAAAAATTACAAAGTAAATTAATGATTGCAATAAAAAAGACCACAATGATCATGATTTTGCTTACTAATTTCTACTTGAACACCATTAAATTGTGGGTTTTCGTCATCAATAATATCTAATTCTTTTTCTTCATACCAGAATCATGGCCCATCTTCGAAATCCTTACCAAGGAACTCACATAGGAATAAAAATGCTCCATTTAATACATACCCTTCAACCATGCAACCCTTTGGATGTTCCTTTCGTTGGACATATCATTTTAGAGTTTTCATAAACCTCTCAAAGAAAAAATATCCACCCGGTCAATACGACATCTGTCAATCCAGTGTCATCGACTAGGTGTATACCTAAATGGACTTGTAGGTCTTTGAAACTTGTAGGGAGATCCTTTTCAAATACATGTATGATTTCTGCAATTTCCTTCTTCCATTTTGGCACTTCACATTCGTGGATCTCCTTGGTTGTCACCCACATAATATAAGAATACCAAATTAGTATGAACCTTTACACAAAAAATAAAATGCAATACAATATCTCTATGTCTCTCACACATGAAAATTCCATACCACATACCTTGCAGATGCTGACAGTCAACTTATGGCATCCCTAAAGTCAATGGTATGACAATAATTCCCCCAATTTACAATGGCACGATATGTTGTCAAAAACATTTATTAAAGGTCATTAGTTATTTTTGTCACACAATAGAATATCAAAATATATTTGGTACCTAATCAATTTTACTAATAAATTTTAAATGATGATATATAATACCTTCATAAAATTATGAAAATCATGTGTTTTAAATTTTCTGATATGTCCATCATCTATAAAAGTTTTATCTAATGATGTCCCATAGTGAACAGGTTCATTTATTGAAAGTATGCAATTTATTAGTTAGTCTCTCTTTCTTTTTCAAAATCCATGTAGCTTCTGCATATTTTTTATTTTCCTTGTTTGTCCACAAATGTTTTCTATCAAATTTTATATGCAAAATAGAAATATCTCCCCTCGAAGACAAGGTGTCCTTCTCTTTGCATGATATATGTTGAAATATTGAATATGGGACATTCTTGAATATGTGCATAGGATCTAATAGGTGAGATATTAATAGATCCTTCTAGTATGGGAGTTCATAAAATATGGATTTCCTTTTCATACCTTATGGCATGTTAATTACAACTTGTTTAGGTTCTTCAATAGAATCACCCCCATAAACAAAATTCTACAAAGTTTTCAATTCAAGATCTCTAGACTTCTTAAGCCAATCAATTAGACCCATAATCATTGGAGGGCCTCTATTTTCAACATTTCCATCAAATTGATTCTTCTGTCAGTTTCTAAAACTATGATTTGGTAGTAGAAAAACCATGTTGTTTTCATAAATAAATTTATGTAGATCTTTATAATATTTCCTTTGAATTGTTCTGCACTTCATGGACATGAAAATATCCCCTTTGTTTGAAGCCCTGCAATTCAATAAGTAAGGTGAATCACATCAAAATTATAGTATAAAACTAAGTATGAAAGTTGGGATGACAATAAATTATGAATGTAAATAGGTAAACTCTTTTATCTTACAAGAACAAAAACCAAGTCCTAGGAAATCATGAATAGTCAAACATAGCACAAAATACAACATGAAGGACCTATTTAATGGACGATGTGATATGTAATACATTCTTATGCCTTTCCACAGCATTTTCATCGAATCAATAAAAGGCACAAGATGAACATCCATGTTTTTAACTTGATGTTTTCCTATAACATTGAGAGTTAGCGTAAGGTGCTCCTTTCTCACACTCATCCATGGGGAATATTGTATAATATCAATCTGACTGGCCAAACACTATAATTTGAGCTAATTGAAGTGAATGGGTACACTTTGTCAATTACAAGACAAAACTTAATACTATGGGGCTCATTCTTTTATTATCTTGGCCATTTTTCCTTTATGTGTTTCAATGCTTTGTAGTTGGCCTGAATTTGAATGGATCCATCTTTACTCATACTCTTTGGATTTCATTCCATCAATTGTGGAAGTGACTTACATTTAAACATTCATTGAAGTATAGGTATAATTGGCAGGGGACAAAATACCCTCTTTGGAACTGTAGGACCTTGTACATATGCACGATATATCATCTCTTTGCATACAAGGCATTATACCTTGTCATGATATTCATCTCTGTATAAAATTAAATCATTTTTATGTGAATTAATTTTCTTATATTCAATCTCCAACTCAACTGACAACCGATGCACCTCTCCACAAGTTGATGGTAACACATTCTCTTCAGGAAATATTTTAGTTTTTAGTGCCCTGTACGAATTCCAATTATTATGTCAATTGAATGCTTAACTTGTGATGAACATGTTTGATATGTCAATCTATATTATGATTGTTCATATACAATATAAGGTTTTAAAATCCCCTTCAAGAAATATAAACAATGTTGATGAATTTTTACAAATTACCTACACCAATAAACAATGCATTGTAAGAAATATATTTCAACTCACTTTAGTAGGGTGGTGAATCCTACGTATGACCAACCAAATAGTGACTTGATTTCTAATAATATTAATGTGCATGCCAATTTTAAATTTATACTTGCACCCAATTTGAAAATGGGTGTATTTGTTGCTTGCTTTATGGAATCCTACAAGTTCATATCATCAACGTTACATTGGTGGTAATTACCCATGTTGTTATCATTACTATCAAGCATATGATCATTATTTCCATCATTGTTTCCATCCCCAAAGAAGCCTATAAGCATTTCATTTAGTCCTTCTTCATGCACTGCATTTTCGCTATCATGAGCATCATCATTAAGGCTAGGTGGTATGTCATCAATGTATGCTAATCTCATCAACTCTTCAAATTTCTCAGGTGGTAGAGTTCTCTTTAAATGTACTATTTTTGCCTTGGTATCATTTAAAGAATGGTTTGGAGCATCCCTTCCAAATCTTAACAGCCCAGTTGGATCTTGGGTATTAGTAGCCCTTGTTTCATCATCATCTTCTACCTATCGACAAACTCAACCATTATTTAATGTTTTGCAAGAATTGGATAAATCACAAATGTATTAATTTTAAAGAAATATAATAAAATATTTCTTAACAAATCCCATCCCATGTACTATAGTCTTGACCAACCTCTTCTTCAGTGAAATTATTTTTTGTGTTTGGAGGATCCATTGTCTTATCCTCTTCCACCCATTGTGTTCTTTGTGATTTAATAGATTTAGGTCCATGCTCACGTACATATGTTTTTCTTTTTCTTTTTCTAGTTGAGTGCTTAGGCTATGCACTTTCTCCGATATCTATGTGAAATATCAACAACATGCACTAATTTATTTTAACATTGGATATTACACTAAATTCTAATAATACTATGAAAAATAATGGATGTATCACAAAATTATTCCTAAGTTAAGTCAAAATTTGATTACTTGATGTCCTGCGACATCCGTTGTGCCCCTATTTGATATGACATGATATGTTGCCATGGCCTTGTCTTTCCCCTATAATACATAACATTGTTGATGATGTCTAGTTCACCAATTATATAATTTCAACCAATATGTTATCCAACACAATACCTCACTTTACTAAAATATTTGAAATATTGGTATAATGTTTTGGATTTGAAATAAACAACAACATAGCTTATATAACTTTATCTCATCTATGTTGTAGCATTTTTGAAATCATAAACACCATCATCCTTTAGTTGAGGTTGCTTTATCTTCTTAACTTTATTCTATCTATAGATTTTGTATCTTATTCTATGGCCACCCACTTTACTCTGGTTGATTTAGTAGGTCTACATCGTCCACATCCTCTATCCATGGCCTCCTCTGGATCCTGTAACACACAACAATGACATTAGTCACATAAAATCTATGCACTTCGATGTTAGTCCATCCAATTGGATAAAAAAACAATTGATTTAACCTCAATTAGGTTTCACTGCACCTTTCTAACTAAAATCCCCTTATTTTAAATATATACCCTTTTTGTTAATTTCTTCTCCCAATATGGTCACATGACACAACTCTTATAAATATTAGATGAGGATTATGAAAATTAATGGACTACATTTTGTTTCCTTCATATTTTCATTTAACTTAATTCAAACCCTTCATACATAATTTTAAACTACCAAATATCTATATTTTTATATATTTAAAAAAATCCTTTGACCCTATATGTTAGAGAATATACTATTTTCATTTTTTTTATTTTTAAGTCTTCCAAATGAACTCAATATATAATATAATAATTAGTATAAGTTAACTTGTGGATGATATATATTTTCAGAGCTACCATCCACCTTATAAAGGAGTAAAGAGTGAGTGAAGGGATCAAAAATGTTTATGTCACATGTATACATAATCACTAAGAAACACAACCTTTAAAGGTGAAAATGTGTGTATCTGACTATAACTAGTGGATTGCTACATTAAGAGTCATTGGATATTAAAACAAAATTAGAAAGTTTGAAATGACACCAAATTCATTAGTGGGCTAGGAAAATATGACATAAAACACCCTCCATTGGGTTAAAACACCATTTATAGGGCTTTACATCAACCAACATTTCAATTTATCCCATCTTCCTATGCACATTGTACATCCAATATTGGTATTCAAACATCATAAAAAATGATAATTGTTATCACTCAGGTTGTTCCCTTTGACTCCCAAGGGAATACGGCCGAGGTAACCACAGACCAACTTTGGATTGCAGGTTCTAGCCAACCTGCAATCAGAGAGGGCTCTCTCTTTTAGATTTAGCTTTGTTGAAAAGGGATTTTAGGCTAGGTATTTAGTTCAAATGGTTTTGTTTTGTTTTGGTGGGAAAATTGATGTTTTCAGGTAGAGAGGCAGAGCATAATCTAAGGGTTTCAAACCATTGGGCGTGGAGTCGAGGAGGGGGACTGCTGCTGCGTTTTTTCTTGGTCACAACAGAGGGAAAATGGAGCAAGATAGCTGTGCATGAAACAATGTTTCAGGTTTAGGTGATGGAATGAAATGCTAAGTATTGAGAGGCAGTTAAGAATCTCTCAATCAGCTTAACAGAGGAGGTAACAGAGCACTACCTAGGGGCAGTAAAGAATCCCTAGATAATTGGCAAACACAGGTGAATCGGGGTAAACATGAGCCAGGAGGAATTCATATTCATAACCAATTCATTCAGAGGAAAACATAAAGAAATAGCAGAAATTGAGCATAGAGAGTATTTAAACTAATTCTAGGCTATTCTTTCTTTCTGCTATTTAGATAGTGGGAAACAATAAAACAGAGGTGAGATGCACTTATTGCTTCAGGCTGCAGCACGAGAATTCCATCTTCAATCTCCAAATCATTAATTTATCACAGACAGTTCGCTCTCCAAGCTTTGGGCAATCTTTGATTATAGAAAAACTTAGGTATACAATGCGAGTCTCTACTGAAAATTCTCAATTAACCAACCCTTGTAACAATGCAGAGGGCGGTATATATAGGAAAAAACTCTCTACAACTACTTTTATTACATCTTGACCTAAACAGGTCACAAAGAATAATTAATTGACCTAATTCTATCTGAAATAAATGCATGAAAATATCTTTGGCCGCGCTGAGGGCCGCCGTATCAAAACTGAGTAAATGATGTTGTCCTTGGTGGCTTGCTGCAGTGTTTTCTGAAATAAATGTGTATGGGTTTCTGTATCTCTGCTGTCTGGTGGCCTTGAATGCCTTAATTGTGATTTGAGGGCAAGGATGGGCTTACGCCTCCTGACTTGACTTTTCTGAGGGACTCATTAATGTATAGGTGCTTCGAGCCCCTAAAAAATCTTCGGCTGATACTCTTTAGCTGTTCTTCTTCCTCTGATACTCTTTGGCAATAAATCGGGATGGTGCTCTGACGTGCTGTGGGTCTAATCACATTTGATGGCCGCTGCTCGGCCTCTGTTTCCTTCAAAACAGTTTTCTGCTCCTTTCTGACTGCTTCGCGAAGAAAAATGGTTCATTCGGCGCCTTCCGGGCTTGCTGACGGCTGCCCGATGAAAAGATTCCCTAAAGATTCCCCATTTCGGCCTAAAAAATTAGCGATGAGCGGTTTGCGCTAGGCGATGAGCGAAGGTGCAAATCGCTCATCAAAAACTTCCTTAGAAACTGATTCTAGGGCTCCAAAGTGCGATTTCTGCTCCTTCGCGCCAAAAAAGTGCTGATGACGTCAGCATGACGGGATGTTGTACGGCGGGTGACGTCAGCGATGACATCAGCATGATGACGTGGCGAGATGATGTCAGTGGGTGACGTCATCATGTACAGATGGTGACGTGGCACGTACGGTGGCAGAGTATGGTGGCAGGAGGCCACGTGGCAGGTGACTCGGCAGTACGGTGGCAGGAGGCCACGCAGGCGGATGACGCGTCATGGTGACTGGGCAGGGGGGTGACGCAAGCGGGTGACGTGGGGCTTACGTCACAGGGGAAGGCGGTAAGCGGTTTTGGGCGCACCGCCTTAGCGCCTGGGCGGTTTTGGGGGGAGGGGCTTCGCCACACCCCAGAGCTTGACGCGTGGCGGGAGTACGACGACAAAACCGCCGAACTCCCAGACGCTAAAGCTGGGGCAGTTGGCGCGCGAAAAAGCCCGCCCACCGTAGATCTGGGACGGGCCAGATCTAACGGCTGGTGGGGCGGACAAAGAAACGGAGGGTTAGGGTGGGGGAATATACAGGGAATATCCCGTTTTTAATACGGTGTGGCGGTAGAATTTGAAACTTAGGTTTAGCGGGTTTGGGGTTAATATGAGCGCGGGTTAATGTATTTACAGTTAGGACTTAGGAAAAAGGGGTGGAACATGGGTTTTTAGGGCTAGGGGAGAGGTTGTTAGCATGACCAGGTGTCATCTAACCCCTGTTATGACTCGGATGGGCTAAAAACAGCCCCGGATGGACCATTTTCTCCCAGACTTATAAAAAATATGGCTATATTACTAGGGAGGGGATATTTACATAGGGGAGTTCTATATACATAGTTTAGTAGGGGAACGGAAAAATTGATAGGGGGTTATATAATACTATTAGTAGTTAATATGAAGGTGATCACCAAGCGCTAAGGTCAGGGACCTTAGGCTATTTTGGGGAAAAGACCTTGAAAAGAAATAAAATCCTTGAGTGAAGCAGATCTTCACCAAGGAAACTGATATCGATGATGATGAAACTAAGAGGAATCAAGCAGATCTTGACCTCTTTGGGAAGTTAGTAAGTGACTTGGGGAATTAGAAGAAGGGGGAGTTAGTAATACCCAGCTTTGATCTCTTGTGAATGCAAAATTGCCTGCACTGTGATCTGTAAAGATATAACACTTCAAAACACAAAATTTATCATAAATCACCATTCTGCAACCACACAGCTACCTACCCAGCCTACCTTCCTAACATTTTTTCTTCTTTTGAATTGGGTGCACTTAGACTTGCAGACCCTGATTTGCAATTTTTCTTTTAAATGTTTCCTATCTAGCTCTACACTTATTTCTGCCAGGGCCCAGATTAAACAGTTGGGTCCCTTTGATCCTCTACCTATCTACAAATCTGCCAAGATTAAACTGTTTGGACAGATATCATTCTCTATATTCTACAACAGGAAATTGAAACCTAGGGAGACCAAGATTAAACTGTTTGGACCTCCCTTAAATGAGAACCCTTCAAAACTAGAACTACTCATCAAAATTGGAATAGAGCAGCGGCACTTGAACTAAGCATACTTCATGTTAGCTTGTGGAAATATGGAACACTGCAGCCTGCAAAGTATGACATATTTGGCATGTAAAAATGTCAATCATGAAAGATGAACACCTGCTGCAGCAGGAGGCTAACAATAATAACATGGAATCTCCCCTACATCGACATTACAAAGTGAAAATATGACAATGGATACAAATTAGAGGGAAAGAAAAAATGTAATAATATAAGTGCTAAATTAGGAGCAGATAGCGCCCCATTTGGTGCCCCAAACCAACTACATTTTTTAGCCAATGGTCGACACTAAATCTTGCACTAATGGTGCCCAATTTAGCACTGAATTTTCAACCAAATAAAAAAGAAAAAGAAAAAAAATCCCATCATTCTATAATTTGCGCAATGGGTAAACCTATTGTGTATCATGACTATTCAACCAAAACAATGTAATACATTCACAATATTTCCATTTTCATACTCACGAATTCCAAATCGAGGGAGTTTTAAAGTTGTATGTAGAGTTGGAGCATACCATGGTTGGATTAATTCATTAAGGATATGAAATTAAATAACTAATCAATTGGATCTATGTTGGTCATGGGCAGATATATTGATGAATCTCTCCTCTATTGTTGTGGATTTCAATAATAAAAAAATGACTTGTGGGTGTGATTTGGCCTTTAGCGATCACAAAATCAATATTTGCATCTCATTCATCCGCTACCAAAGAGAAAAATCAAAACTTTGTCCATCTATTTTGCACTACTATAGTTTATAACAGTTAGAGGGAAGCAAACAAAACATAGTGTGCAAAGATAAAGGATTTTCCACAGTATGGAGGAAAAACATATGCCCTAGGACATCAAAAAATGTCAAGCAGTAGAGGCAAAGAAGCAAAGGGATCTAATTCTTGGCAGAATGAGGTATTTCATATTGAATAAATATATATTTTTACATGTTTCCATTTCTTGTTTGAATTCTATTTTTTAGATTTTAGTTTTAGAATTATAAAAGAAGAAATTTCATATATATATATATATATATATATATGGTTTATTTTTTTATTTCTAAATTTAAAATCATTTTTTATTTTTTACATATATTGGGACATGACATTTGGAAACTGAAACAGGAAATGGCTTCTATATTTGGGGTAGAAGAAATGAAAAAACCAGAAGGTATGGACTTATCTATGGTTTCCAAATACATGAAAGAATGATCTACTAAAGGCAATAAAATAGTCCAACCAAAGCAACCCTGTCAAAGGGAATCAATTGATTGCCCATATACTCTTGGATCGACCAAAAGATTTAGGAAAAAATCAATCACAATAACTCTAGGAATGCAGAACAAGGAATAAAGATGTCCAATGTCCTAGCCACTCCTAGGACACAAATTTCTTCCACCACCGGTACATGTTTTGCATCTTGTGTTGGTCAAACGAAACTGGGGTAGAATATGATTTTGTCTCCAGGAATATCAAAATGATAGATTTCAGGAAAGTGTTCAATCATAGGTTGAAAGAATCATGACTTCAACACTTCAAAGAGAATATATATCTTCCATTCTTGAAGATACCCATTCACCTTCAATATCTAGTCATCCATGACATGGAGAATAAATTTGGGACAGGTTGGTCAATAAAAGAATTAAAAAAATAAATGACTCAAAACTACAAGAGATTTTGTTGCAACCAAATGAAAAATATAAAACAAATTCCTCCCAAGTTTAGGAGTAAAGGAAGGCCAATTGATGTAAGCATGAGAGTATGGAAAGATCTCGTGAAAGCATACGATAGAACATATGCATGGAGGAAGTCTAGCAAGGAGAGCACACATGTATTTAAATTTGGTCATAATATTATTTCAAATTCATTAAACAGTTTTTATATTTTACTGGTGAATAATTAAATTGAATTAGCGTATATTTTAGGACAAGGCCTCGAAGGCAAGGCATTCCAAATTTCTTGCCACACATCACAGTGGCCAAACAGGTTTAGAAGCCTTAATATGCGAATTTGGAAGTATATTTAATATCTGAAATTATATATTTTTAAATTTTGTACAAAAAAGTAAATGATTGGATATTAATTACTTTGAATAGTCCATTTACGTGTTTTGATAGGAGCAACAAAATGGCCAATCCATCACAATTGGAATTCGATATGATACAAGGAAAAATGTGGTCCAATTTTGTTATCTAGATGGAGAATAAAGTATCATTAATTGTCTCTCCATGAATTAGTTGGATATTATTATGTTAATATGTTAATTTTCATTTCTTGTGTTGAGTTGTTTATTTATGTGTAGCTTGAATTATTTTGTGCTCCCATTGGTCATAGCACCCTTACAAATCACCAACCTTTCACTATGATCAATTCCTTACAAATCAATATCGAATCAAGTATTTATCATGTCATTTTCCAAAAACCCTAGGCCAAAGGAGAGATTGAAGACTATGCAATACATAACCCATAGACGACAAACCAGATCTCTACTACATCTTGACAAAGCATAGTAAGTGCCTCTAGAGTGCAAGGCAAGAGTATAGCAAACCACCAATGACAAGACACAAGTATAGCAAGCCTCCAAGAAAAATAAACAAATCATAGTGAGGCTCAAAGGACAAGACACAAGCCATAGTGAACCTCCAAGGACAATGCACAAGTCATAGCGACCCTCCAAGGATAAGGCACATGACATAGCGAGTCTCAAATGAGCATGACAAAGACATAAATGAAGGGTAAAGTCTACCACTTGGAAGGAAATTGTTTTGGGGTAGCTCTTCTATTTACTTTGTTAGTTTGGTAAGTGTTTAATTACTTTATTTCTCTATCTTTTAAGGAACCCTAGCAAGGGTATTAACTATTCTTACCAAGCTATAGTTGAGTTTTCTTGTGAAGGTGCTCCCTTTAGGACCCCTTGTTTTTAGGGTATTAGTCTCCATTTTCATCTTAATTAGATAGTAGACTACTAAGTCCATTTTGGAGAGGTGTTTCTTCTTGACCCCATAAGACCCTGTAAATTCACCTTGACTCAATTTCCCCATTGGATTTGACACTAATATCTACTTCTTTCATGCTGCCCTTTACTTTTTTATAGGGTTATCATAGTAAATTTCTTCATTATAATAGTGATATTTCTCACTATTGAGCCTCGTACAATAGCGGTTATATGTTTTTGAGTGTCAGATGTTGATGAGGAGGAGGTTTGAGTGACATTTTGGTAGATCATGTGATACAGAATTTGATATATTATGCACTTATTGAAGAACCCAAGGTTTGTGCATGGCATAGGCTTCATTTATATTTTTTTGACCATTTTCATAGTTCAATATGGCAAAATTAATTTTGAAGGTCAAGGGAGAAACCTACATTTTAGAATTTATAGGGATGTTTAAGCAATGGAAAACATCATTTAAACCCCTAAAACATGGTTCCAACCCATTACTTTAGATCCAACATCATCTGTTGTGGTTTATAATAAGAACAAGCCCAACAAAGGTATAGGAAAATATGATTTGATATTCTTAGTTCATCATCTTTATTATTCTTCTCCACTCTATGGGTATAGAAGAAGGCATACTTATCTGTTTATTTTCATGAAGTTGAGGACATATCTTGAGTTTCGAATTTGAATCACACCTGATGATTGAGATGCCCAAATGGAGACACATATCTAGTATATAATGCACTACCTTGTGTGAAAATAATAACATGTCTTTTGATAAAACTAGAATTAGAAAAAGTGAAGGAGTGTTGTTCTTTGAGGATGTTCTCACTACTGGTACAATGGGAAGTTGGTTGTTAGTTTAGAAAACGGGCCACTATTTTTAGGAGAAGTTTCTATCATGTCGGGCATAATATTTTAGTGATGTGAGTGAGGAGGATCTCTTACTTTATTACTATTTTTAGATCTATTATAATTAGTTCATGACATCTAGGGAGGTAAATCTTCTTAGGAGATTGTTCCAGGATAAAGAAAAATGTGATAATGGCTATCATTAATGTGGGAAACACATTTTTTGTGTTGTTGTTAGAAGAAATAGTTTGGATCTCATGAAACAAATTTACCCTCTACTTTTCTCATGTTAAATTAACTAAATTTATTAAATTTTGACATGTGTTATATTTACATGTATTCAGAAGTCAAGGTCTTCTAGTTTCAGATGCATTTGTGAAATTTTCCATTATGAAATTTACCTTTATAAAACCTGAGTTGGATGCCTTTAATAACTCTTGAATGGAATCTTCCCACGTGGGTTCATCTCTAAGATGATCCTTCTTAATACCGGCTAAGGGAATCCTACTTCCAGTTTTCTTGATTTCGCGAGAGACCTGTTATAGCAATGCAATTTACTGTAATTATATTTGTCAATATAGAGAAAATTATAGATCCATAGTGATAAACTACCAATATAATAGTATAATTTAAGGAAAATAAAGAAAGGTGATGAAAATAAGGAAAGCATGTTGTGGTAGTGTTTTTGTGGCAATGGTCTACCAAAAGACACCTCCTTAATAGTTGGTTGTTCCTTTCAAAGGAACATAGAAAACATTGGTGTTGTTAGTGAAGAAACTTAGATAAACAAAGCATTGAAAATATTGAAAACAATTCATACACAAACATGAACTAAAATAAAGAGATAAATACACAAAAAATGTTCAATGGAGAAAAAAATTCAAAAACAAAATTGAAAAAACTCCCTTTATTGATTGTTGGTAGTGGAAGTTGAATAAAATAGATGAATATTAAACACATGAAGATAATTATTTGAGCTATGGTGCTACAAAATCCTCAGCAACGAGGTTCTTTTCCTCAATCTCTTTGAAAGCTTCTCCTCTCTCTAAAAGAACTATGAAGACTCTCTCAATGGTGGAACCTTCTCCTCTCACTAAGATGTTGGATTGCTTAGACGTAATATGGACAACATGCTAGTGCTCTTACTTTCTTTGGCTTCAACAATGAAATGTTTGTTTGATCTGATAGAAATTTAGCCAACATAGCATTATCTCATATTTTGGTTCTCGCATCGCCTATTTATATAGAATTTTTGAATCCATGTTCCCTATCTTGGTTCATCAATGAGAATGACTCATGAGTAGGAAAATATGCTTCCATTGAGGGTTGCATATCTTTAGGGTGACTCAAATTTGGTTTTCTTGGACTGAGATCCTGTGAGGGAATTGCCTCCAAGTGTGTGATGTGGTCATGAATTCATTGAGTCATCTATTTTCTTGATCACGCAACTTTCGAAGAAAATTCCACGCGGTGCATGGCTATCGAAGAAACAACCCCAAAGTATTTAATTTTTAAACTTTGTAAACTTTGGACCTTAGGAGAAATTAAAATTTTCAAACTTCATGATCTCTTCAGCTAGAAAATCTTCACTTGTGCATTTTGCTAGACGTCTACATTCTGAAAACATGTCTATGATTTTCTGGTGTCAACACATGCAAATAAAGATTTTTCTAAACATATAACAATGGCTTCCTAGGTGCACACCTACTATAAAGATAAATCAAGCTTTTTTAGCGAATTTTTGAAGGTCCATGAAACAGAATTGTCCCATGTAATAGTTTTTGCTTGAAATGATCATCTATCATACAAATCTAATTGAATATGGTGGCATAATCAATGTGTATGTAAGTCAATTCCAAATAAGTTGAAAATGGAATTACAAGAGTGATTTAACATGAAAATGTAGATGAAAAGATGAAATTTCCATGAAATATAATAAATGCATGTTAAACAAGTTAAGATAACATTAATGTCTTCATCGAAGGAGCCAAAAAGTAGAAAAAACTAAATCCTAACCATTCAAGTGATGGCTTTTCTTCAGAGTTAAAGTGAATGGAGCCATACACTCTTATGAGAGGATAATTCACAACAAGAAACTTTCCAAACCATAATAGTTAATAGTTGTTACTTGATGATAAAGTAGCTTGTGGCAAGAAAATAAGGAGAAATGTAATTCAAATATTTTACTATTTAAATGAAGGATTGCATATTAATGAGGACAAGGCATAGTAAATCCAACTTATCATGCCTCAGTGTTTTTAATGCATGAAAGAAACTTCTACAATATATTGGCATACACACCTTCCCATGTGAGAGAAGGAATGCTTGGTACAACTTGATTTTTGGAGCATTTGGTTCTACTAGAATACAAGGGAAGTGGTGACCATGGACATTATCACTAGATTATTAGAATAGTGAGGTAGGATGATTCCATCATGCTAGTGGTGAAACAAATTGACAATGGTTGCCCAGTTTTTTGCAATGTAGTCTACAAACAAAGTTGTTAATATAGCATATATTTTCTTGAAAGAAGTTGTTAGATTTCACATACCACCCAAAGCCATTATTTCTAAAAGAGACACAAGGTTCACGAAAAACTTATGGAAGAATTTGTTGCAATTTTTGGGCACACATCTGAATTTCATATACAACCTACCATCTCCAGTCTAGCAGATGAATTGAAAGAGAAAACCAGATAATTGAAAACATGCTACACACATATGTGATGGACAAAAAAACAAAGTGAGAAGGGCAAATGTACTCATGGAGTTTCCATATGATAATTTGTTCCATTCATATCCTTTCGGATGAGTCAATCTGAATCCTTGTAGAATAGAAGATGCAACACTCCAATGACTTAGAAGCACCCATGAAATGGAGTTATAATTAGGTTGAAATTTCTCAAAGAAACAAAAGATTTGATTATCAAAATAAAATAGAATTTAAGGTGGCATAAGATAGAGTAAAGTCATCCAAATAACAACAAAGCACATATGGAATTTGGTGGTGGGGTTCATGTTTCCCATGGAGTGAAACAAAGGAAGAACTCACTAAATCTTCGAAATTGTGTTGAGTTAGAACCAAATTCACAAGCCACACTCACCTCATAGATAGGATAGGACTAGTTTCTTATAGAGTTTCATTGCCTACAAACATCAGAACTAGCAATGTTTTTCATGTTTCTTTCTTAATAAATGTGTACATGATCCTAACCATGATATCATTTGGGAATTGGTTTAGGTGGAGGCAGAGGAAGAGTTATAAGTAGAGCCATTATTCATCCTTAACATGAAAGTAACATTCTCCTAAACATAACCATTGGGAAAGGTTAAGATGCAAAAAAATCACTAAACCCTAGATGAGATCACCTAGGAGCTAGAGGATGCCATGATGAAAACATACATGTTTTTGTTGCAATATACAAATAGCACCAAGGTTGGTGCTATTCCAAATGAGATGTGATCTAGTGCCATGCTTTTGAACCATGTAATATCTCAATAAGGCTATATACATAACATGTGACATGGTTATTTTTTCATGTGTTGATTCCTAGGGACTTGGTTTATAATGCACCCATGTTGTAATTGTTATAAATTTCATATGCAAATTCCAAGTACAAAACCCATGGAAAATAAATGACTAGAGAATGGTAGGATGTATATCTTAGATTATATTATGATTTATATTACATTAGATACCATGTGGAAGTGTTCCCTTCATATTCAATGACATGTATAAGGAAAAAAATAATATAATCCACAAAGATAAAAACGTATAAGGATAAAACCAATATAATCTATAAAGATAAAACCAATATAATTCCCAAAGAAGGTTGTTAGGATAAAAGAGGGTTACCAGTCCACAATAGGGGAGGGAATGGATAGTTGAAGGTATACATATTCCCTTGAAATGTGTGAACTCGTGAACTCACTAGCACCTAGATAACGTGTGCACAAATATTAATACACTGGAATTTTCATTGAGAAAACATGCCTCATACAGAAACAAAGCTATATGGAGCATGATTTTGGTTTTGACCAAGTTCAATTTCCATCCTCCATGACAATAAAATTGTTTTCTAAGTCTCCAATGTCTCCAACTTCCATATTGAATCCATAATATTGAATCCTCATGTCATCTTGTAGTGATCAAGATGATTTAGTGGTTAGTATATGGAAATTCAACATTTATGATTAGAAATATATGGTTGTAGTGATCAATGAGACTTGGGCTAATACAAAAACTTGGACACCCCAATATTCATGATATGAATTGGTTGTATTTGAGCTACATACTACCACCACAGCTCTCCCAAAAGATAATAAACAAATTGTACTTCAGTTGTTAACCTTGTTAGGAAGGATTTCCCAAAGGAAGTGAGTCCATTAAGGGAAAACACCTGATATTATGGAAGGAAATAGATAAGTAATTGTGATTCCATGACCTAAATTGTTAACTTTTGGTTGTTTTGAAACTATGAGGGGTGTACAGTGAAACCCTGGCTCCTAAATTGTATCTTATAAACCTTTTTCTAGATGAGTTTAGGGATATTCTTATTCATGGTTGCTTGGCCTTGGACATGGTGCTAGAAGTGGCACACTTCTTGAGGAAGTGGTTATATTAAATAAAATTAATATATTCTACATGGCATGAAAGTTGATAAGATGGTTGCTTGGCATAGGAGATGGACCTATGCAATACGAGGAAAGGAAAACTAGGGAATAGGATGAAAGGAGGTTGACCCTAGGAGCATTGGGAGCACATGGAAAACCTTAGGAGGATGATAAATTTACTTGAGGATTCTTTGGTTGAGATCACATTATATAGGAATAATTATGGGCCCAAGATACATTTGTTGAGGAGCATGAAATTATTTCCTTGGAAAGAAAGAAGCCTTATGATGAAGAGCACTTGACACTTGCAACCCATGCTTAGCCAGTGTACCACCTGAGGATGTTCTCTTGACATGTATACCTTGGATAGAGAGAAATTAACTTGGAGACCTTATCTTGTGCATTAAATTAAATCTCTTGTGTAATTATTCCTCTTTACCAATGTTGTCCTTTGTCACCTACTTTGTATAAAGGGAAGACAATGTCATTGTCTACACTATACTCATTATTCCATATATATAATTTCCATGGAGAGTTCTTAGTGCTTCTGTGATGCAATAAAGGAAGACCTAGAGTTTGTGGCTAAAACCCTAGAGAAGTAATGAAGATCAATGCTCCCATTAGGGATGATCTTGAGTCTTACCACTTGTCCTAGAAATTATTTTCCATATGGTAGGATGATGGGTGTATTGAGGTCTAAAACATCTTTTTGTAGTGATATATATATATATATATATATATATATATATATATATATATATATATATATATATATATATATATATATATATATTGAATGAATTAAGAAGATATGTAGAGACATGGATACTATAATAGGATCATTTACATGTAGGCATGTGTTGGAGCTTATTTGACCTTTGAAGGCATAGTTTGAAACAAAGGACCTGAAACTCTATAGGACACTTCCCTTTATAGTCCTATGGGGAGTATGGTTAGCACACAACTTGGTGATTTTTCAGAATAGAATTATTCCTACTTTCTAGATACAACACAAGTCTTCTCACTATTCTAGCTCTATTAGACCCTTATTAGTCCTAAAGTAATCAAACAAGTGGGGCAGTTGATGATAGATAAGTCTTAGTCAAGGGTGTTCTTTAATGGGGCATGTCAAGGGCTAGATTCCCTTTACAGTTTTTGTGGTGTTTTGCATCCGTCCCACACTTCTTTAGGTTCAAAGCTAATATGAGAAAAGGTATAGATAAATTTGGAAAATTTATGCAGTTGAAGCATTTACTAAAGTTGGCATTGGAGAAATTGCAATACAATCTACACATTTTTGGTAACTTTCACTAGTTAATATTGAAGAATCTCTTGCTTGTATATAATAGTTTATTACATAGTCTAGAAAAATATGTATAATAGAATTAAAGACTATCTAATCAGATTTCCTTCACACATGTTTACAGAGAATCAAATTCAATATTTGATTCTTTATAAAAATACAATATTCTCTTGCCTAAGGGACAATTTCATATTGAGAAAGTGTAGGGTGGAATTATTAGTACGATAACTCAAGAAAATTAATTGTATTAATATTATCATGTTGATTTATGGGTTCTTGGACTTCCTTTTCTGATTGTAATACGTTAATATAAGGACCTTTTACACTATTTAAGGAGAACAGTTATATTATTTTCACTTCTTGGAAGATATTTATAGATTTTGAGGATATAGTTGAAAAGTTATATGTTGATCTATTTCACTTCAGTTGGACAAAATCCATTCTATGTATTGTGCCAAGAGAACCTGAAGAGTGTGTCTTTTGCAATGTTACATGGGGACATGCTCTCAAGGGTAGGTGACATGTTCCCTGCACTCCCCACACTCCTGGAACAAGGGTACTTCAAGTGGGGTGTTCCCCAAATCTAAATTCATCATAATTCATATGGAGAAATTATAATGTCATATCTCATTCATAATTCAATGGACCTAACAATTTTCAAGGTTTAAGAAGATGGTTTCTTGGCATAGGAGGTGGACCTACCTTGGATGATGAGCACTACGAAATAGGAGGAAATGAGATTGACCCTAGGGGCATTGGGATCACATGACATAATTTGGAGGATGAGAACTTCACTTAAGGATACATGGGTTGAGAGCACATTGCATGGGATTGATTATGGACCCAAGACACGTGTTGAGGAGCATGGGATTATTTCCTTGGAAAGTAAGAAGCCTTGTGATTCCTAGATTTGTAGGCTTGGATCCCAAAAAAAGTTTGGTATTTTCTGGATATTTGAGTCTATTATCCAATTCAAATTAGTTAGGTCACCTCAATTGGGGTGTTATCGACTAAGTTTTTCTAAATTCTTAACAACGTTTCTATTTGTTTTGGAAACACTAATTCTAACGAGATAAAAGAAGGCCTTTCCAAAATAAATGGCAGTGAATATTATGTATTTTTGTAAGGTAGGTGTTGTCAAATGTGTTGACACCATGTGACGTAGAATATATCATCCTATAGGTGGGATGATCAAATTCATGCACTATAATCATTATATACCTGTCAAATTAGATTTTCCAAAAAAAATTCCAATGACCAAATGAAAATGTGCATGTTGGTCATGATGGATGCGCGATGAGTTTATTCATTTTATGTCCAACATTCAACTTGAATTTCCATATTTTTATAACTAAGGTTATAGGTTTTTTATGTTTATTGTGTTAGGTTTCTATGGAAGTAGCTCTTGGTTGTTTGTTCATAAAATAGTGCATGATCAGTTGTGATTCTTCAATGGTTTTGTGATTTCTAGATCCATTCCCGAAGATGGGAAAGAGCTGGCCTTTGTGCAAGGATGATCCAAAGAGAGTGGACTTTTGTTGAAGCCTATTCAAAAATGTATGAGTGGTTTGTTTAGGCAGGTTGGGAAGAGTATTTTCATGTGCTCCAGGGGTTCAATTAAAATGTTTCTAGGTCCTTCGCAAAGGGGTTTGAAGGGAAGGTTTTTACTCTTGATGACATTTCATTCCTAGTTATGGAGGAAGTCAGTGCTGAGGCAACAAGCTTTCCAGTTGATGGGGATAGATTGTTTAAAAACCAAAACCTTCTAGATATCAACATCTCAGATTTCCTAAAGGAATAACACCAAAATGAAAATTGGAGGATGAATGTGCAAAGAGCATGGCTCAAACCCACATGGAACAATGCATTGAAGTTCATACAAATGTTTTTACATGTGAGGGTGGGTATGATAGGATTTCCATGTACGACTTGAGTTTTTTGGTTCATTTAGTTGGTCAATTAAGAATGAACATGCATTTTTTCTTATTAAAGAGTCTTATGAAAATGCCTACAAAAATTATAGAAAAACCCAAGTTTTACCCCCATTGAATTTTTCATAAGGGTTTTATTAAAATATTCGTCGTCATTCATGTGAGAAATATAGGAAGAACTTGGGAAAAATTCTCATTCTAGGGAGTGTTTGTTGGATCAATCGATGCCAATGAAAAATCCATTAAGTGTAACAAATAGAGAAAGGCCGATAACCCTACCCAAAGCTATGAAGCTCCAAAGAAAACAATTTCCTTTGTTCTTACTAGAAGCAAGAGAAAAGCTTCGTTGGGTAAAAAATAGAATACCATGTTTCTTTTCTTATGGAAAAGAAAGTGTATGTAAGAAGGAGTAGGAGGGTTATTGGGGAAAAAAAATTAAGATTCACCTCAAGAATACTTTTCATAGGTTCCAGAAGATTACCCTATTGATAAGCCTAGTAGTAATAAACAAGAAAGGGGCTCAGGGGTTAAACTCAATGAGATAGAGGACTTAAAAGATCAAACCCAATCATCCAAACTAGCACAAAAGGAAGAGGAGAAAGAGGTTACCGTAGATGAGATGTATGGGATGGAAAGACACCATACAAGGCCCATAGATAATATTGGCCGAATCAACTCTAAATTGTAGTAGAACCCAACTTTGAAAGAGGAAGTCATTGATATTGATGAGATACCTATGAAGGATTTGCTAATCAACAAGGAGGAAGCTTGAAGTTCCTCTAAGAAGAAGAAAACCAAGAAACATAATAAAAGAGAAAAATAGGGCCCCAATCCCAAGAAAATAAAAAACACAAAACATATTGAAACAAGCAACATGACCATTTTGTTAGACACAACAGAAAAACTTAAATAAGTATCCCGAAGATAGTGATGTTAAATGATCTAGCAACGCTGATTTTTGATCTGGTTTTGATAGTGTTGTCAAATGTTTTGGCGGTGCTAAACTTTGATCTATTTTTGACAATGCTGCCAAATATTTCAGTAATTTTTTCACTGATTTAATTTTGACAACAAATATAACCAAATATTGTGTCAACACTTGAATCATACTCCCTCGAAACATAGTTTTGAAGGCAATAAGGATATTGATTTTGTCAAAATATTTTTGGAGAATATTTATTGCACAACAATCACTATCTTGATAACGACATAACAAAGATAAAAGGGAAATTTCCATTTTTAGTGTATCAGTCAAGATCAAAGAAATATTTTGAGGCAATAAAGACGAGATTCTCTAGATTTTGTTGTAGATTATTAGTGACCTATTTCGATCCACATCTTTAGCGAAGTTCACAGCTACAGGGCCAATTTTTGTTGTCATTAATTATAAAAGCACGAATTTTTCATTGTAAATGTATTTTTAGTTTTATTTTTAATAGATTAAATATATATGCATATACCTTTACTATTTTGTAATTAAAATTTTCCAAAAGCTATGGATTTTTGTTTCTAAACTTCTATAAAGATGTGAAAAATGAAGAATCAAGGGTTGTTTTTTTTAAATAAACTTATATTGTGTATGTTTTATTTTTAATATTAATAATATTTTCAAGGCAAAAGTCTTAAAGATTTCATTTCAGAGATTCCTTTTGTTGTGTTTATCAGTCTGTTTCCTTACTTATGTTTATTTACTGTGTGAGATTCCATGGATGTTAAGTCTTCATATTTGATCTAAGGGTGGAACGATCCCTCTATATCCTAACTATTCTACAAGTGGGCTTCAAACACAACCATTTATTCATGAAGTTACACATAGACAAATGGAAGTTCCCTTGAAAACTTTCTTCCTTCACTTCCACAAGTGAAGTGACCCCTTGACTCATTCTTCCCTCCTTCCTCTATGAGACTTGTTCATATAAGATAAGCAACTGTATAAGGTTATAAGCTTGATGATTGATTATCACTTTCTCTTATGAACTTGTCTCCCTCCTTAACCATTGCAAGAGAATTGACAAGGAGAAGCCTCCTTGAGCCAACTTGGCCTCTAGAAGCTCCACCCCTCTCCTTGACAGCTCTCTTATCTAGGGATACCCTCCTTGATTCCTTAGTGAACCTAAAGTGAGAATGATATTTTCCAAAGTGATAAAGGACAATACTCTTTAGTTGACCAAAGCTACCGCGCTGTGGGCCTTGCACAACCCTAGCATGCTAGTTTGTCCATCAACACCCTTCATTTCATAAAATGTCGTAGGGAAAATGTCATGGTATTATTTTAGAAAATCCACCACTTGGTTCACAGTCTCCTCATCCAAATAATCTCCAATGATCACCATTTTAGGCTAGTGGTTGCCATTCTACCGTGCATTGTTCTTTTGTCTCTCCAAATTTTAGGTGATGCGAGTATTTCTCATTTCACACTTCTTAACTATTTAGGAAGTGTAACATGTGTTGATGTTTGTATTATTTAAGTGTTCTGTGAAAACCAAGTCTTCAGTTTCACTTCTCTTATATTTTTCATGGAATGTAATTTCCCTAACATGCTATAGCATAGTGGTCAGGATAGGTTCTTCCTCAATCAGTCAAAAAGTGGCCCCAAAGTCTTCAAAGATCCTTGTCCATGTTATTGTTTCTCTTCTTAATTCTTGTTTCACATACCAGTTCTTTGGTATGGTTGTTGTTATCACTTTTAAGTTTCAAGGTTCATTCAATTTGGGCCTTAAGGTCTAGCTTCTATCAAAATTTTGTGTGTACTACTATTTAATTTGGTAACATAGATTCCATCAATATAAAACGAAGGTGCCGCAAAATTAAATGGAAGTGAATGGCTTGATCTTTAATAAAGGAGGAACTACCAAATCAGTAGGCACCAAGTAAGAAATGTCATTAAACAATAGCGCTTCCAAAATAAAATCCATGATATATCATGAATTTTTTCGGTCAAATTAAATCCTCTAGCAAAGTATTGATGACTGAAGCTTATGTGGCCATGATGAAAGCATGAAGGAATGCAGTTATTATTTGACCACCTGTCATTTTAAAGTCTGATATTTTTATGGTTAAGGGAAATTTAACTATTTATCCATTTCTCCTTCTTGTTTTCTGAGGAGCCTATGTGTTAGTTCTTTATTCCAAAATCAACAACGATGAATCTCTACTTTTTCTCCACAACTTTTGTTTCCAAATCCATTTGTCATTATGGAGAAAAGTGGACAACTTTGGAAGAATGATCCCAAAGGCCTAGAAATTTTTGAACCCCTTCCAAAGTTTCATGAGTAGTTTATCCAAGTAGGTTGGGCCTAATTTTTTTCATGTGCTAGGGGTTTAATGATGAAGTTTCTCAAACATTCATAGAGGGGTTTGATGGGAAAATTTTCATCATTCTATACCTTTCTTTCATGGTTATGGAGGAAATCATCGTCGAGGTTATAAGCCATCATGTTGATGGTTACCGTTGGTTTAAAAATTGAACCCTACTCGACATTGACATCCATTTATTCTTAAAGGATGAGCATAAATACAAGGATTAGTGACAAGGAGCTTAGAGGTATTGGCTCAATCACAGCTGGAGCGAAACCCTAAAGGTTATTGAATGCTACTTTACTTCTAAAGTTCATTAGGATCGAATGTGTATGTACCACTTCAAATTTCTCGCACCTTTAGCTAGGCAGGTTCATATGAACATGCCTTATTTTTTGTTGAATAGTGGCAACAATATGACAAGTAGAATTCAAGACAAAAATTTGTCTTCTCTTCATTATGTTTTCCATAAGGTTTTAATTAAAATGTTAATTATTAATTAACTAGGAAAATTTGGTAGAACATAGGAGCACTTCCTATTTTGGGGAGTGTTTGTTGATTCAATTTTTTACAATCCTAAAGACAACAATAAAAGGAAATAGAGAAGGTTCCCAACCTTTCTCTAGAAGAAACAACCTCCTTTGTCCTTACTAGAAATAGAATGAAATATTCTTTTGGAAAACACATTGAAAATTTTGTTTCAATTTGTGTGTTAGAGAAGATGTATGTAAGAAAAATTAAAAGACTTCCTAAGGAAAAACTTTCAACATCCCCTCAAGAGCAGCTTCTAGAGCTGTCAAAGGATTACCCTACTAATAAACCTATAACTGATAAACATGAAGAGGATTTGGGGTTAAACTTAGTGAAGAAGAAAAATTAAAATACCAAACCAGATCATCCAAATATGTAGAAAGAAAGAAGGGAAAATAGGTTATCTTAACAAAGAGGTATGCGATGACAAAACACCATACAAGTCCCACAAATAAGATTAGGCTCAATTTTAAATTTCAACAGAACCCAACCTTGAAGAAACAAGTAATTGATCTTGATGATACACCAGTGAGGGATTTGCTAATCAACAAGGTGGAGACTTCAAGCTCCTCGAAGAGGAATAAAACTTAGAAAAATGATAAAGGAAAAAACAGTGCCCTAAAGCTAAGAAAAGAAAAAGAGAAAAACAAATTCAAATAGACAACATGGACATTTTGTTGGAAGCATCATAGACATTAAAATTAGCATCAAAAGATAGCACTACAGGATAGTTTGGCTGCACTGATCTTTGATCTATTTTGACAAGAATTGTCAGATATTTTGTCAACGCTTTCACTATTGGGATTTTAACAGCGTATGCCTAGATATTTTTTCAGTACCCAAATAGTACCTTCTAGCAGCATAGTTTTAGCAGCGATAAATGGATAGATTTTGTCAAAATTTTCTGAAGGTTATCGTTTGCATAGTAAGCATTATCTTTATAAGGCTATGGAAGAATTCAAGAGGAGGTGGCTATGAATCAATATCAAAGACGCGTTTTAAGGAAGAAAATATGCGGTCTTGCAAATTTTATTCTAGATTTTTAGTGATCATTTTGAACCCACATCATTGATAGATTTTACAGCCTATTAGCCCACTTTTTTCTATAACAGTTCAACATGGATTGTATTTTAAAATTTCAATGCATTAGTTGTTTCTTAGTAAATATACCTTTTTGATCTAATTTTTTCATCAAGTTATGTATACATACATATATATATATATATATATATATATATAATTTTGTAATTAAATCTTTCCATAAGTTATGGATTTCAGTTATGTAAAATTTCTATAAAGTTGTGTAAAAAAGGAAGGGTTGGTATTTTGTGAAACAATAGACTCTGTGGTGTGAAAGTTATTATTTTAATCAAAATTGCCTCAAAGTAGAAGTACTTGTGACATACGTTCTAGCAGATTCTATCAATTATTTTCTTTCAATATGTTTTCCTAGTGAATGTTCTACTTCTAGTTATTCATTGAATGTTATCTTTAGTATTCGAATAACAGTAAATGAATTAACATTCATCTCGTATGATATTTTTTTATAGTATTCAAATGCTTACACCAAGTTCATCTAAACTTTCTTCTAGGCTTTCCTCTTTATTGATGCCATATTGTTATTGCTACTACAACACCCTCCAAAATTTTAGCTTACATCAATTTTTTGGAGCCTACTTTGAATTTTCTTATTGTATTCCCAAGTATTAAGAGACACTACATGTGTTTTCTCTAAGTGTTATTGTCCCATTTTGAAGAAAATCAAGTGTCATCTTTTAGCATGGCAAGCGTCGAACATCCCGCAAATGTAGTTTTGGTTTGTTTCAAGGGAAGATCTTTGTGTTAATGAGTCACTCTTATCATGTAGACATTTATCACACTCATTTCCAATGTTTCAACAACTATTACACAAGTTTCATCACTATCATCGCAAATTGTACCTTTAGTGCCGCACTTGGGGAAACTCATCGCAATGTTGTCGCATTGAGGGAAGTATGTTGTTCATGTGTTCTGAGTGATCAATGTTGCATAATAAAGTGTGTGATCATGCTTAAGTTTAATTATTATTCACTTTCATCCCATTTATCCAACACTTAGCGAAATCTGGAAAACATCCCAACCGAGCAACCCGACATCACTCAACCTTCCTGAACTGTGAATCTCAGTCCTCAAGCTTCAACCTTGCCTCTTGGCACGGCATATTGTTGGTAAAAAACTGAGGGGGAAGGGGGTGGAGGGGTAAATCGATATTTTAAATTCAAAATTATAAAATTTATATTCTCAAATATGTACAATATTGTTATTAAAGCAACCTACGTATGTATGCTACTACAAAGAAGGAAACCAACGTATATCTAGTTTACTAATTTTTTATGTATTCTATCATATGATTGTCTTTAATAATTGCATCATTAGATTAATTACTTTTTATTTTATAGCAAAAAATATAAAAAAATAACAACAAACACATATAGAACACCAATATTTTAGGTGGAAACCTAATGTGGGATAAAACCACCATTGTTGTTGTCTCTATCTTATTTATTATGATATAAAGAAAAATATTACATTTGCACTAATGAAAAATATTTTCAGTACACAAGAACCCACCTATAGAAGCCTACAACATTCTCCCATTCGCCAGCACCCACTGGAAGGGAGCTACAACCCCCTGAACTCATTTACCGGCTCCTACCGGAAGGGGTCAACTACCAACTTTTTAAAGGCTATAACCCTCAACTCCTTGTAGACCACTTTTTAGAATATTTCAGAGTAGATCCACCTTTCAAACAATCATCACACAACCTATAGGTGCACCTTTCATCATGTTTTCAAACTAGATCCATATCAACAATAAACCCAAACAAAAATCCAAACTGAAGCACTGAATCTGGGACACTGTCACACTATAAAACAACTTAATTTTTGAAGCATCAAGTCACTAAACGTAGAACCCAATGACAAACAACAAACACCAAATTTTGTACATGAATATAATGAATAAGACTCGTTTATATACGTGTATTCCATGTATAACACCTTCGTATAGATATCAAAATACTAAATAATGAATCATTAATCACTGAACCATACCTATACCATTTCACCAGTTACAGACCAGACCATAGATCATACATGCTCTTAGGGTTTTATAACTTATAGGATTAATTAATTAATTATCTGTTGACTTTTATATCAGATATTGTAAATAATGTTTCATTTTTCTAATTATTTCCAAGAAAATGAAAAATAGAAAAAAAAAAAGGATACAAAAGAAAATATATATATGTGAAAAATCAAAAAATAAAAATAAATAAATGAAAAATTGAAAAAAAAATGAAAATACCCTTGATAAGTAATCAAATTCAAATTCTACTTCATTTCAAAAAAATAAAAAAAAATATGATCAAAAATACCTTTAGAAAATCAAAACGATGTGTACCTAGTCTAAATGTCACATTAGAGTTAAATAAGTAGGATTAATTGTTTAATCAAACCATTTAAGTGTGATTAGACTTGTTGAGTAATGTGAGTTAAGTTAAGTTTAATTATTTGAGTGCACAATCTAATCGTGGTCAAATTAGTTTTCATTAAGTTATTTTTAATTAGTTAAATCGCACTATATAATCACGATTTCAAATAGTTTAAATAAAGTTTTGGTGACTCGACAATCTTGTCTTTCGTAAAAAAAATTGTGCAAAAATGAAAGGCCACGATCTCACCCTCCCAGGTCAACTAAGGGTGATGACTTCAGACCCCCCCCCCCCGCCCCCGCCCCTCCGATAGTTAACGAAGGGGGGGTCCAAAAATTAGTTTCTTTGCCTCCCACTTTTGCAATGTGTCACCCCAAGGCCCATTTCGAACCCCAACACCCCCCCCGCCCCACCCCCCCACCTAAAACTACTTACCATGCCCCCCCCCGCCCCACCCCCCCACCTAAAACTACTTACCATGCCCCCCCCCCTCCAAAAAAATCTTTCCCTCTTCCCATCTACTTTATGACTATTGACTCATCCTTTCCCGCTCCACTCCTTCTCTGCCAAATGGCACTTCCCATCCCCACCCCACTCAATACAATTCTGCCACATGGGACTCCCAATCCATTCCTCTCCCATCGTAGTCACATCCCTTCAGCTCCACATCAACTCACCCCCTTCACATGGCATCATCCTACGCTTGTCATGTAACTGTTCCATCCATACCCATTCCCACAATAATGGACCTGCTCTATTAAACGACCTAATCACATCGATAATAAAGTTTGTTGATCAATTAATCCAAAGCATGTTCTATTGCCATTTTTTATGTGATGTTCCAAGACATTGAGAGACTAGAATTGTTACAGCACCCAGTCAACAATCAAACTGCCACTACAACCGATCACCCAACCACCAATTTCCATCCAGTCGATTCCCGGGTAATTCTATCTTCCCAGTTCATTCCATTCCAACATGGCTCCTAAAAGAAAATCTAAGGCTACAAATAAGAAAACCCCTTCTGCCCCCTAATTGATTTAGACCATCAACCACTAGTAGACTAAGAATATAAAATACTTGAAACAAGTTGTGAGCTCGACCTCTATGAAGTCCGCAACTAGTTAAAACATAAATTCATAGATCATATTGATGAATTGGGTTTATGGGACTCCTTCCTACACCAATTCACTTTTCCTCAGACCTACTATTTCCCTGAATTCATTTCATGGTTCCAATTCTGATACATTCCCGGTCAGAGGGAAGTTATGGCCCAAAACAATGATATCCTTTTCACAATTACCTCTGATTCCATTTCCTAGATGTTGCAAATCCATAATTTTTCTCCTCTGAAACATTTTTCAGTAGATTCTCTTATGGAATTCTATAAAAACCTTACTTTATCACATAGAACAAAGATATTTGAAACAGTTTTCCTTGAGGATGCTCAAGTGCCTAAGAAAAATTCCCCATATTCATCCTCCATGTTCCCGAGGTGACAAAACAAATTGTCTCCAGTAGTTCTTATTTACTGGTATATCAATCTAATCAATGGGTTTATGAGGCCATCATAGGTCTTTTGTCAGTCTTCTAAATAGGTGAGAATCCCTCAACCATCTTTAACTACAATGAGTTTCTACCACATTTTATCCATGAGAAGTTCGTAAAAATTTCTACAGAGGGAACTTTTAAATATGCTTCAATTCTAGGTTATTTATTTTTATTCCACCAGGCAACATATTTTAGTTTCCCTTACAGAAATTGGATGAGCAAGAAAATGCCCAATCTGTAATTCATTGGACTTGCTTGGTAAGGAAGCAATCCAATGAATTTACTTTCAGTGAGTATGTTGACCAATTGGTATATACCGTCTCTTGCCTATTCAACAGTAATATTGAGCCAATTATAGGTCCTCAAAGAAAAATATTTCTTCATCTTAGTGAGAAAACCAAAATAGGTGATTGCTACCTGTACCAGAATTTTACAGAAATCAGAGTTGATGGGTGTGAATTGCCACCATACAAGTTGCCCAAGTTTGTTCCAATGAGAATTTTCTCACTAGAGTATATCAGACAAATGATTGACATGGATGAGTTGCACTTTGTGGCACCCAAGAAGAAATCTCAATTTAAAATAAAAACACAGGTTGACCCTTTTATCTACAATACCAAGACAATAGTCAAAGAAGTAGACATCCTCCTCAAGAAGATCAACTTGAAACTCAGCTTCATCTAGTCATATGACCCCTTGGGAGTAATTTCAAAACTAAGAGTAGAACATAAGACTACTCCCTATAATCACACTCCTAGGTTAGAGATTGAAAGATACATGAACTAGATCAATGGCTGGAAAACACTCTGTAGGAGGTAGAAGAACAAGTACTCTCAACAACAACATCACAGACTCCAACACCACAGGATAAGCAGGAGAAGAGGCCAAGAGATGATCTTTGCCCTTCAGTGACAAAATTCCACAGAAAGGAATTCAAAATTTACAAGAAGAGATAGAAAAACAATTCAACAGGAGAATTTTTGGGGTAGAAAATATACATTCCACCACTGTTTCATCAGACCCTGATACTTCTACCAGAAATGAATATATTTTTATAGGATCTCCATCCTCTTAGGCATCCCAAGAGCCACTGGATACCTCTCAGTCAGGGGAATTGGTTCATAACCAAGTTGAACCTAATATATTTGCAAATTATAAAGAGATTAAAAAGAAGAATGAGATTCTAAAAGCTACAACTTATTCACAGTTTTGGAAACCACCGAAAACCTCACAGCATAGGCTTCTCTCTACCATTGAAACAAAGGAAGGAAATATGCAGATAACCTTCCTCCAGGATAAATTTTCTTTCCCTAAAACTCCAGAAGATTACAAGAAATCCGTCTTTTCCTTCAATTTTGACCAAATTCATACAATTGATTAAATAGACTTGCATAAGAAAACATGGGAAATGTTGTATTTGACCTTGACAAATTCAGCAATGGTTGCCTCTAGGATGGAATCTTTCGCCAACAACATTCACTGCCAAGTCAAATTATAAAAGATATCTTCTCTGGCTAAAGATACACAAATTAAGTCTTTAGAGGATCTAGTGATTAAACTGGGATATGATCCCAGCAAGGTGAAAGTTGCAAAGGAAATCATTAGAAGGAAGAATGTTGCCATTGTTGCACTCAAGAAGCAGCTCAAGCTTCCATCCATTGAATACCCACAAATAAAATAAGTTGGACAATTAGAGAAAGAGAAGGAAGACATGTTCAAAATTATTATCAAATAGAGTGGACAGATCAAGGAAGTTGAAATTGCTGAAGGAGGGAGAAAAGTCAACACACTCAGTATCCGTTCCACTCACAATAGTTCCTATTGCATCTACATCAGCAACAGGGGCATCCACTTTAGCAGCCATCATAGTTGAGTCACAATCTACATATTCTTCATGAAAACTTGTTAAAGAAATAAAGGACCTATCTATCAGAGGACATGAAATTGAGAAGTTAAAATCTCAAATAAATAATCTCTAAGAATAGAAATTAAAGATTGATAATGTGTACATACCAGATCTTCAAATACTCATAGGTTAATCTAGAGAATTGAATAGTTGGAAAATAATTCTACCATCGCACAAACACTTGCACAGGCAAAGGAAAATGTTTGGATAGAAAAAAAATGAGGCCATGACTAAAATATGGCTCTCTATTGAGATTATTTTTGAGGAGGAATTACTACAAAGATCTAAATAATTCATTAAAGAGGTGAAAGAATATTTAAGACAAGAACTAGGTGAAGCCACTGCTTTAATCAGGATTTTGAATTCAAATACGAAAGAAGAATTAGAGGAGTTTGAGATTGGAGACAGGACAGGGACAATTTTGGAGGTGAGGAGGGTCCTTACAAAAAGGAGCTTGATGATATAGTTGGAGAACAAGTTCCACAACTTATAGTCCAATATTCAGAAGTTTGAAAAGAAATTCATTGTACTAAATCAAAAGGGGCTGCCAAGTTTGATAGAAATTGGAGATAAGTTGATCACGATAGAAGATTATCACCATAAGTTATATACCATAGCCAGGGATAAGTCAAAGTTTTCCACCATCAAAGGAAGAATCACATGAAAAGCCTTCATGGAAGCTTTGGATTTTGACCTGCTTATCAAATGTGAGATAAAGCATTTATTCATTTTCAAACTTACTTTTCAAAAGTACACTGAGGTGGATGAAACCTATATGAAGCTAGTTAAATTCTCCACTCTAGATGAAGACATATGGGACAAATTGTGCCAATCACTTGGGTAAAACAATTTTTCACCTTCAATAGAAAAGAAACACTTTTTTAGGCTAAGTCATCACCAACAATTCTCAAAGTTAGTGACAGAAGACTACAAAATTTTTAGTTACCTACATTTCTATATTGTTTTCGTAAACTTTTTTTAAGATATTTTGTAAAAAATCTTGATATTCCAAATCAAGATATTTTAATAAGTTTTGTATAACTACTTCATAAATCAAAGTACATATGTTGGGCCTTGTATCAAGAAAGCATACTTCGATGTAAAGGTGTTCGCTAAGTTAAAAGTGATCATTTCATTAATACAAAAGATCATTCCAGGATTCATGTGTCAGTCCAATTGGTGATGTTTTTTCTTGTAAACTTGTTATATTTCTATTTTTATTATTTCTTTCTTATCTATATTGGTTAAAAGGAGATGAAGGGTTGAAATTGTTTAATTACATTCTATCCTATATTATAAGCAATATATATGTTTTCAAACTGAGATTAAATATAAAATTCATGTTAAAATCATCTATGTTTAATTGAATATTAATATTTTCCTCCCTTTCACTCCAAAAAGCTTCAAAGATCTAGTAGTCTGCCTACCTTGGCCTGTTTCAATTTGTTCTGATATTTCTATATCCAATCACCCTAAGACTTTGACCCCATTTCCCAATGGAATTTCCTTGTAGTTTCAACCAAACATTTAAGAAAAACGAAACTCTGAACCTAATAACTAGCCTAAAATCCCACAAAAAAAATCTAAATCCAATATAGAGATCCCTCTCTGAGTTTAGAAGGGCTAGCTTCTAAGCTTAAAAGTAGTTTTGTGGTTACCTCTGGGTTTCTTTCACAACCTTAAGAAATTACAGAGTGATAACATCCTGGTGACAATACTGGGGAGTTCAGACAAATCTTCTTTGAATTCAATTTTCCCTAGTCAAAATTTTTATTTCAAAGCTTAAAGCTATTTCTAGGTTTGTGGTTGATAAATAGCTACGATTAAGGTTGTGTGCCACTTATAAGTTGTACATAATTTATATTTGTAAATATACTACTATAGATCTAGCTCCTAAGAAGATATATACTAGAGCTAATCCAGATCCTAAACCACCAAAAATTATAGTTAATCCTGAAATTATTCTTAGAAAGAAGAGTTTAACTGAGAGCCAAGAAATTAATAATCCACTCCCCATACTTAATTCTCTTCCTAAAAGATTAGTAACTGTCGAGGATCTTGAGTTTGATTTGGATTTTGAGCATAGTCTCTTTCGTACTAAGCCTGAAAACTTTGCACCTGAAACTGTTTTTGATGAAAGCATTTTAAAGCCTTACATTTCTAAGAATGAACCTATTAATCCAGACTTTCATGATTATGTCATCAAACAATTTAATAACCTTCAAGTGTTAGTAATTGAATTAGATCGGGCTATGCAGAATTCTCTTAGATCATCTTGATCTTCACCTTCTTCTTCTACTGCTTCATCACCAACCCCACTAGTAATTTCACCTAGTACTACTACCCCGCCAAAGATCCCCCTATTACCAGTATACCCATTTCATCTACTATCCCTACCACCACTACACTAACACAAAAAAATACTATCCCACCTCCTTTAATACCTTGAACATCCACATCCATTGTTGTTACATCTTCCTCTCATTTACCTATCATGGAAGGTCATTATGACCCACTAGTTTAACCTGGAAAACTCAATCCCATGCAACAAGATTACCATAGTAGAATACCTCACTTTGATAGCATAGGGCCAATCATTGCTCAAGAACATATAGAGTAAATGAATGATTATTTAGATTTGTAAGAAATTGATGATGATGATGTGAAATTGAGACTATTTTCCCAAGGTCTCATAGGGGCAGTTAAGAAATAGTTTAAAGCATTACAAGCTACCTCTATCCCAGATCTCACAAAATTTCACCAAAATTTCCTCAGAATATGGGAAGTAAAGAAGAATCCTCTCCAAATCTTGGTAAAATATGATAGCCTAAAGAGATCCCCTTGTGAAACAGTTCAAGACTATTGCACTAGATTTAATAACATTTACAATTCCATCACAACTGCAATACAACCCCCACCATGACTAGCTCTGACCAAATTCCCAGATGGTTTTGATCCAGATATGTCTTACCGACTTAGAGACAGAAACCCTACTACCTGAGAGGAAATGAAGAGAAATGCAGTGAGTGTAAAAGACAATATGTTGGCAAAGAGAGCTAGACTAAAATATGAGAGGGGAGTCATTGTTAAGGAAGAACCTTCTTATTCCTCATCAGATGCTAAGTTGAAAACATTAGTTAAAACAATGGAGAAAATGATGGAAAGGATAAGTTTAACTGATAAGGTTCCTCCAACATAAAATCAAGATCGTCCTCCAATTAGAAATCCTAGTTCTTAGGAGAAACCCACCTCAAATCAAACATAGAGGCAAAACTAATCAACAAAAGATTAGACCTCCTTTCCAAGAGAATGATGTAAATGAAGAATATAAATTACGAGAGGATCATGAACAAAATATAATAAACCTATTTGAGGAAAGTGAAATTGACAACATTTCCTTAACTAAAGAGTAAAAATATCCGTTCTTGCTATCACAAGCAGAAGTCCTCCCTTTAGAGTCAAATGATTATAAACAAGGATACCAAAATGTCATCATGGAGGTGCACAAATAGTAAAATTTAAGAAGTAAAAATGTTGTTGAAAATCCTCCCAAGAAAATTCAGAATGACAACCCTTCTACTAGTCAGTCAAAAGATGATTCTCAAAAGGAGACTTCTAAAAAACAAGATCTAAATATCAAAGAGATAGCTAAACCTCAGACATCTTTCAGCATTGAAAATGAATTGGGCAACGTGAAAATTTATATTCCTCTCAGAAAATTAATCAACAAAACTGCTTATAGACCTCAAGTCATGAAGGCTCTAAAAGTAGGGGAAGGGATAGAAACAATCAACATAACGGATGACCAACCTGAGGTTTTTTTTTTACCTAAAGTTGAAGGAAATCTTAGAATGGAAGTGTGCCACCTTTCTATACTAGTTTGAACACTCATGACACAATTCTGCACAATTCTATGCTTGATAATGGTGCCTCACACAACCTTATGCCTAGAACTATTATGGAGAAACTAGGATTAGACATAACCAAACCCTACAAAGATTTATATTCATTTGATTCGAGAAAAGTAAGATTCTTAGGATTAATCAAATATTTATGTGTTACTCTAGTCCAAATACCAGCAAAGAGTTTGGTAATGGATATTGTAGTGGCAGACATACCTCTCAAGTATGGAATGCTTCTATCAAGATCATGGGGAGAAATGTTACAGGGTACTTTGCAAATGGACATAACCTATGCTACCATTCCTATTTTTGGTCAGCAGACAAGGTTATACAGGGAAACATTGATGAAATATATGGTGAGTAGTCAAGACAAACCAAGTAATTATCGCATGTACTCTATGCATTCATATATTGACTCTTTTAGTTTGTATAATGATGGATTTGTAGAGGAGGAAGTGTCACACTTGGAAGCTGAATTGAGTAAGACATAGGATATAAAATTAGATACTGAGAAACAAGATGAAGAGGGAGAATCCCTATCGAATATGAATTTTGATGTGGTTGTGAGAAACGAAGGAGTAGGGGAAGGTGTTTTCATTGTAAACTCAAATAAATATAGCTACGAGACATTCTTACAAGATAAATTTTCAATGCACAAACAATATAGCTGAATATGAAGCATTAATATTAGGACTGTAACTTTTAAAGAGGTTAGGGGAAAAGATAATTTATGTGCATGGGGATTCAAAAACCATCATTAACCATATTAAATTTGAGTACTCAACCAAACACCCTACATTAAGAGCCTACAAAAATGCAGTTTTAGGTTTTCTTCAATCTTTTCCTAAATATCAGTTGCCTCTTATTCCTAGAGGCTAGAATATTATAGCTAATGCTTTAGCTACTTCAGCCAATACTTGTAAGATGTGATTCCATCCTAACAAAAAATATGATATCAAGACAAAACACAGGCCAACTGTCCCAGACAATGTAGGATATTGGCAAGTTTTTCGAAGTGATAAAGAAGTAGAATTTTTTTTACAATTAAAAGATGAATTTTAGTGTGTACATATTGGCACAGATAATGATGTAGATGAGAATAAAAAGGAAATAGTGTTAAATAAAACTGATGACAATCTAGAATAAATTGAGGTTCTGCAATTAAAAGACAATGCAATGCCAAGAGGATTAGTGCCATTGGAAGATATTTTTGATTTCAATGATGTAGCCAAGAAGCCAAAAATAGAACATGTAGGAGCCAAGGTAGAGGACTGTAATATAGGAACTGAAGAGATTTCTAAAATTTTGAAGTTGTCCAAATCCTTACCTCCTAAATATAAATTTAAAATCTTGGATCTATGAAGATTTAGAATCATACAACATACCATTCCCATCAAAGAAGATCAAAAACCCTTCAAACAAAAATTGAGAAGAGTGAATCCATTCTTATTTATTTTGATAGGAAAAGAAGTCAGAAAATGTTTTTATGCAAAAATCGTTGTAGCTCTAAGATCTTCAAAATGGGTCTCTAATCTAGTACCTACAATAAAGAAAACAGGGGAAATAAGGCTCTGTGTATATTTTAGGAATCTAAACAAAGTCTCTCTCAAGGAAAACTACCCTCTTCCTAAAATGGATCACATATTGAAAAAAGTTGTTGGTTCAAGTAGAATTTCTTTGTTGGATGGTTTCTCATGATACAACTAGATTCTAGTTCATCCTGATGATCAACACAAAACAACTTTTACTACACCTTGGAGGACTTTTATGTATATAAAAATGACTGTTTTCCTTATGAATGCAGGAGCTACTTTTCATTAATCAATGGAAATTGCATTTTTTAATGAGAAATATAGGTTCATTGTCATTTACCTGGATGATATTATTGTGTTTTCTAAAACAGATGAAGAGAACCTTTTACATTTGAGAAAGGTTTTTGAAAAACGTAGAAAATATGGTATATCCTTGAACCCCAAGAAAACTCTTTTTGGTTTAGAGGAAGGAAAACTATTGGGTCACATTATTTGAAGAAAGGAATCAAAATATACCCCACCAGATTTGAAGCTATAATGAAAATTGACCCTCCAAGGAACAAGAAAGAAGTTCAATATTTTTTTGGTAGGATAAATTTCCTCAGAAGATTTATTCCAAATCTAGTAGAGATCTTAAGATCAATTACAAAAATTCTAAAGAAAGATATTGAAATGAAATGGAATGTTGAAGCCAAGAAAACTTTTAGTGAAGTAAAGTTAGCTTTAACCACTGCTCTTGTTCGAATTAGCCCTAACTTTATAAAGGATTTTATGATTTTTTATTTTGCATTTGAACATACTATTGTAGTTGTCTTGTTACAGAAAAATAGTGAAGGACATGAACAACCTATAGCTTTCTTTAGCAAATATTTAAGAGATGCCTCATTAAAGTGTAATATCATGGAGAAACAGACCTTTTCTTTAGTGAAGGCACTGAAATGTTTTAGAGTTTACATACTGCATTCCCATATCATTGCATTTGTTCCAAGTGTTGTGCTAAAAGATATCCTTACACAAACTGACCCAAATGGGAGAAGAGGAAAATGGATTACAGTTATCCTAGAATATGACATTGAGATAAGACCTACCAATCTCGTCAGAGGTCATGGATTAGCTAAGCTAATGGATGAGTCCAATTTTCATGTACTAGATATTAATTTTATAGATGCACTTGATGAATAGGAAGACCTGGGGACTCCATGGGTATCATAAGCCTTTGCTACCTCTCCTTGCTATGCTGATATTATATTTGTATTAGAAAATTTACAAGCTCCTCCTGGTTTAACAAAGAAAAAAACTAGGTTTATTAAGTTGAAGGCTATGAAATTCTACATTTCATATCAGATTTTATATTGGAAAGATGTTGGAGGTATTTTTCTAAATTGTTCGTTGAAGGATGAAGCTGACAGGGTCATGGAAGAATTTCATCAAGGAGATTATGGAGGACATCTACACTGGAAGACAACAATGAATGAAATCTCGAGGGCTCATTTTTAGTGGCCTGCCTTGTTTGGAGATGTGCATAAGAAAGTTACCACGTGCCACCAATGAAAAATCTTTGAAGGCAAGAGAAAGCTTTTGCCTCTACCTTTGAAACTCATTTCAGTTAAGGTTCCCTTTCAACAATGGGGTCTAGATTTTATTGGGGAAATCCATCCAAGCTCTCCAGGTCAACGTAGATGGATCTTGATAGCCACTGACTAGTTTACCAAGTGGATTGAGGCTATTACAGCCAGACAAGAAACATACACAGTAATCATTGTGTTTTTGGAAGGTAATATTTTGTCTAGGTTTGGATGTCCACATAAGATAATCACTTATAATGTTGTTGTGTTCAAATAAAAGAGAATGATTGATTTTTTCCATAAGTATAATATAGAATTAGGACACTCTACTGCCTATAATCCACAAGGGAATGGCCTAGGTGAGTCTTCTAATAATAGTTTATTCAATATTATTAAGAAACTGTTGAAGGAAAATAAAAAATCCTCACACAAGAAATTGGTTAATGCTCTGTGGGCTGACATAATTAGCACAAAAAAGTCCATTGGAATGTCTCCTTTCGAATTAGTATATGGAGTAGATTTTGTTTTTCCTACTTCCATGGGAATTCCTATGCTAAAATTACTGCAAGAATCACAAGTGAAAACAAATGATTTACAAAGAAGGATCAATAAGACCATAGAGTTGCAGTAGTCCAGGGATGAGGTCTACAACAAAACTCAACTCATTTAGGATAAAATTAAGAAGATCCATGAAAAAAGGACAAAAGTGGATGAATTCCAAATAGATGATCTTGCATTAAAATGGGACTCAAGGAATGAAGACAAAGGTAAGCATGGTAAATTTGACAGTCTGTGGAAAGGGCCCAAAAAAATTGCGACTTTCATAGGAAACAATGCATTTTTGCTGAAAGACTTGACTGGAAAAGGACTATCAGGGGGACCTATCAATGACAAAATTCTCAAACACTATTTTCCTCAAGAATAGACCAGTTTTCATTTAGAATAATTGTAAATACCATTATTCTATTTTACTAGAAGAGAGAGGGTGGCTAACATCAGGAATTGAAGCCCAAAGAGAAGGCCCTAAAATTTTGGTGATTTGTCACCCATATTTAAGAATACTGACAGTTAAATCAGTTCAAATATAGAATAAGGACAACTTGCACAATGGATAAAGACTATTGTTATACAATGTTCTTCACACCTCACAAGGAGGATTTCATCCCCATTGAAGCAATTGTTAGGGTCCTATAATTTATAGGATCAATCGATGATTATCTATTAATTGTTATATGAGATATTATAAATAATGTTTCATTCTGCAAATTATTTCCAAGAAAGAAAAATAGTGAAAAGAAAAAGAAAAGGAAAAGAAGAAGAAAGGAAAGGGTATTCAAAAGAAAAAATATATATGTGAAAAATAAAAGAAAAAAAAAATATGAAAAAAAAGAATGATCTAGAATGGATTTTGTAAGTCAAGTCATAATTTTACCATGTGTTGACGACCAAGATGGTCCTATGTGGCAAAGTTGTTCTCAACTTGTGAAGAGTCTGATTGTCTCAAGTGATTACAAAATTAGTGCCAAAACAAAGAATTCGACGTAGTGATTCTAGCGATGTCTCCAGATTTATGTTTGGTCTCCCAATTATGGAGAAAGCATCCAATGAAGCTGAGGTATCATAGAGGGCCTTGCTCACCATGTGACTTGTTGGAATTCACTAAGGCACAAAATTCATCTCCAGGTTGCTTGAAAAGAATGATGGTAAGAAACAAATGTTGATTAATGGTTTTGGAAAATTTATATTTGGAACAAGTTATAAGCGTCAAATTATGTTAATAATGTCAAAATATTATGTTAAGTTTCATTTACCCTAATGCTATGATGGTCATAGTATTATGTTGTTTTAAAATAAGGGGCATTAGTAAAATGCCAAAACATATGCAGCTAAGGCAAGGTGAGCCTAACCATACTACAAAGTTTGAATTTGGAAATATTATTATATTAACCTACGTGAAATGGCGGGAATGTTTATAATGTTTATGAGCACATATTTAATCCAAATAAAATGGATGAAGAATGTTCATGGTGGAATTTTAATGTTGAAAAAAATACAAATGACATATTCAAAGTTTACATGACAGACTATATGTAATGCTACATTAAAATTATAGTGAAACTCCACATCATTGCCAAATAATATTGTGGAGTCCACAAAAGGCCCAGTGGAAACCACCAGTGCATGGAGACAATCCAAACATAGCCAAGTCAGCACAGTTGAGTGACCATCGGAGGAGCAGGACCGCTCACATAGCATGGGTTCGATGTGCCATTAAGGGTCCAGCCCAATAACGACACAACTTCCGAAGGTATTTGGCAGAGTGCCATGGGTCATGAAATAAGAGAGTTTGACAGAGCCAAGGTGGCACGATGGCATATGCGATGACAAAACACAAAATTTGGCAAGCGCAAGTTAGCACAATGCTAAATCCAGCATTGGTTCCAACTGAAATTAGAGTCCAAAAGGTGTTTGTGGATATGTTAAAGCCTGGATAAACTTCGAAGTTGGCAATCCAGTCAAAACAATTGGAGTTTAATGACTTTGGGTTATGTGTGAATGCAACAATGGTATCAAAGCAGCAGACAATAAAACAAATCCAAAGTCTGTCAGAGGTTATGTAATATATTAAGCTTGCAATTTTTATGGATAGCACTGGTTATATTTAAGGTTTAATAGAGTTTGGTGAACTATATTTAAATATATATCATTGCACCGAGATTTCTCATTTGGCCACCAAAGAATTTGTTTTAAAACAAACTCCAAATTTATATTTGGATTTTCATATAAAAGGAGGCGAATGCATGGAAGCTAAAAAGGAAGCAGAGATTTGTAGAAGACAAATCCAATGGTTCACATTTGTGAAGTAGAGATCACATTTTTAGTGTGAGAGGAATTTTTGCAACGTTGTGTTAGAAGAGTAGAGAGTGCAGTAGACTCAATTCGATTTAAAGAGTTGAAGCTCAGATTGGAGTGCAGAAGGTAGAGAACCATTGCATAAGATCAAGGCATCGAGAAGCTTGAAGTCATGAGCCAACCATTTTTGGGCTTTCCAGAGTCATATGGAAACAAAATGGAGTGATTCAAAAGCCCGGAAAAGGGTTTCTAGGTGCTACGGAGACACTGAGAGGGTCCTTTTCGTTAATGAGAATGCAGGGAAGCTAGGGGAGGAAGCAGAGATTTGTAGAAGACAAATCCAAGGGTTCACATTTGTGAAGTTGAGATCACATTTTCAGTGTGAGAGAACTTTTTGCAACCTTGTGTTAGAAGAGCAGAGAGTGTAGCAGACTCAATTTGATTTCAAGGGTTGAAGTTCAGATTAGAGTGAAAAAGTTAGAGAACCGTTGCATCAGATCAAGGCATCGAGAAGCTCGAAGTTGTGATCTAGCCAGTTTTGGGCTTTCCGGGGTCATACTGAAACCAAATGGAGTTATTCAAAAGCCTAAATAGGGGTTTCAAGGCGCTCCGGAGACACTGACAATCTCCTTTTAGTGAATGAAGCAGACAAATTCTAGATTTCAGTACAGAGAAAATCTGACTCCTATGTCAAGTTGAGGGAGGATTGATTTGTATTCTCGTTGCTATTGATCTTTGCTTGTTTTCAGTAGAGGTCCGAGTCTGCATTCTAAGACTTTTATTTTGCTGAATTTGACTAAGTCACTTGAAGAAAGTCTATGTAAAGTTGCAATAGCTCTCTACACTAGAGCATTTCCAATTTGAGGAAATAGCCACAACTGCGTAAGAAATTGTCATGTAACTATTTTTCCACTGAAATAGAAATGACCTAGCCTTTTGCACAGGGCCCAGAGACGTAGCCCAGGAGGGGTGAACTCTGTCATCAACATCAGTGTTCTTTATCTTGTTGATTTGTGTAACTTTTATTTAAAGTTCTCTCTAGTTAATTTCATATGTGGTGAAGTCATCTGTAATGAACAACTAATTAACAAAGTTGCATGAAGCATCATTTAATCATATCTGCCAAGGAGAGAGTATGATCTAATTTTCTGCAATTTTAGATCATATTTTGGTATCAGAGTAGGTTCTCATCCAGTGCAAGAATGGAAAAGAGTTCCAAGCAGATCAAGTGGGAGAGCGATACTTTGGGTCGGATGGTAGAATCTCTGGAGGAAGACAAGTAGAAACTACAGACAAAAATTGAAGCTTTGAAGAATGATGATTTGCGGCGGATCATGAAATATCTGGAGGAGGAAAAGAAGAAACTCAAGACAGATATTGAAGCATTCAAAAAGAGTCGAAGGATAAACAGTCGATCAGTTCATAGTTCATCCACTAAAAGAACAAAGGAGGTCTCACCTCTTTATCTCGATGATGAAGACAGTTCATCATTATCCACGACTTGAAAAATCATTCAATAGAAGAAGCTAGCAGAAGCTTTTACTCACCTTCGAAGGAAACTTCTTTTGCACCAGCCTCACCAAGAAAAGGTTTGGAGAAGAACGAGTCTTCAAGTGAGTGGGAAATTGGGGTATTTGAAAGGCATATCAAAGGAATGGATAAAAATTTGTTGTACCAGCTACAAACACCCTCCAAGATTTTGGCCTGCACCAATTTCAGAGCCTCCCTTGAGAGTTTCACTTGATGACTTCACATATGCGGGTTCGCTCTGTGAGCACATGTGAGTCCTCGCATCTACCTTGTTTGTTCATTTCATTCAAGTTTCTGGATGTTGTTGTCTAATTCATGCTTGCAACCATGTTGTGGTTATGCTCAAAGTCTTCACTTCATATGTGCTTATTGTGTTCGCTATGAAAGCATCTGTCACACTCACACACAGAGTCACGTTCACTATTGCGCAAGCGTCTTCTCGATCAATGAATGGTCAATCACAAGTTTTGTTCTTGTCACTTGCCCCATCGATCAGTCATGTTGAACATGTGTGGTTGGATGGTTTGAGTCATTTCGTCATCCAGTCATGTGGGTGTGTGTTTGTGTGATCACCTATGCATCTTTCGATCATTCACACACTTAGTCATTTTTGCTAAAGTCCTCATGACCATACTCCCCTATAATAGTTAGACCATCACCCCACCATCAACTACTAACCAAAACAGCACAGAAGCACCAAGCTAGTCTTTTCAAGTTGCGTTGCCTGCAAGTAGTTCAATAAACTTCCATGTTGACCACCCAGAAAGTCAGACCCGAGAGTCACTGTAGAACCTCTATTTTACACCTATTTGTCTACCATTTTCCTCCACTTTTCCTTATCTTTCCTTCACTTTTGCCTCATTTCCACCATAAAACCTCTCAGATCATTACATTCAGTGTCAATAAGCATGATCAAGCAAGTTTTGCTAATGGATGACTATTTGTTTAGTTTTTGACTTACTTGCAGGAATCCCGCAGCTATCTGATGATCCCGCAGCTATCTGAAGATCCTGCAGCCTTTTTGTTAAACACTATGATCCACGTGTCAGTTTGCTAGACGGGCCACATGGGCACTCAGGTATCAGTGTGGTCGAGGTTCCTATCCTATTGTTCCAACCATCCACGTCACTTTCATCCATGGTCAAAGCTGGTTTAACCACGGTCAACTCAAAGTGGTTTAACGGTGTTTGAAAGCTATTTGGTCACGTCATCTCCAATGGTGATTTGTCCAGGTTCTAAAGACGGCAGGGGACGCAATCCAGCAGGGATTTATTATCCATGATGACAGGAACCACCAAACTCGTTTATGCAACCGTGATGTGTCAAAGAGCCATTTAATACGCATGACTGTTATCATTTTTCTGTTAACTAGCTGTACGCAAAGGATAGCTTAGAAATTCCTATAAATTGATGCGTCTGCGTACGCTCAAAGAACTTTTGATTAGTTGTATTTTGCTGCACTCGTGTTCTAGTGCTATTCCAGCACTCTGTTTTGTAAACTTTTTGCAAATGGAGAAATCAATATAGCACTGTTTTGAAGTTTCCAGATCTTTGAGTTCTCTTGTGGCTGAATGAACAGAGGGCCCCTGCTCATCTCAGCCTTTGTAAAGTATTTCATGTGCAGCATTTCATTATTTTCTCATTTGTTTCCTTAAGCATGTATAGTTTTATTTACTTGTTTTCCTTTATTTTCAGCTGATCAGTGTTATTTCTTTGCAGGTTTCTTTTAGCCCGGGATTTATTTTATATGTGTTGTGTTTGCTTTACAGCTAATGGTATTTGAAGTTGACAATTCAAGTGCTGCCTTTGTCTTTATAGTTAGTTTTTAATCTTATTTCTCAAAGAGCTGTTAACATACATGAATGATCTTCATCATAAACTACTATCTTTTAAGATCAAAATATCACTAACTTGCAGCTTGTTTGGGTGCTTTTTGGACTGTTCTTAAGCTACTTTCTTTCCTTACTTTACACAGTACATGTGCTTTGAAGTATTGAGTTAGAAAGAGTAAATCATTACCACTAGTCTTTAAAGTAAAAGTTTTGATTTTAAAGTGTTTCCTAGACTATTTCCTCACTACTTTCTAATCATGCTTCCCATAGTACATATGGCTGAAGTAGAGTATTAGAAATAGCAAATTATTATCGTTAGTCTTTCAAGCATATTTTTCTCACTTTTATAATTCCACTTAAGCTACTTTCTTTCCGTGCTTTACACAGTACATGTGCTTTGAGGCATTGAGTTAGAGAGAGATAATCTTCATTCTTGGGTTTTAAAAGTGACTCTTTTTCCTTTTATTAGCAGCAACTTGAACGGTGTCTAGTGCCATTGGTAGTGGTCATTTGCTTTCAAGTTTATTTCAAGTCATTTCAATTTCATTTATTCATTCCAAGCATTTCCTTTCAAGCAAATAGTTAGAGATCACTCAACACACACTTCCACTCATTTAGAATTCACTCTACACACACACCATCACTCACTTGTTCATAAATTCTCATTCCATTTAGGAACATAATTAAACCACAACAACACCCCCAATGATAAGAAAAACTCTAAGAGGATACTTAAGTACATATAGTACACCTTCACTTCATCAGCTTACGAGCCCCGGGTTGACAATAAATACTAGCAATTTAGATAACACTAAATTGACTAAACAGTCACCCCCAGGACTGACTCCATTCAAAAATTGCACAGAGGCCACTGGCCTCACTCACTCAATTGACTAAGAAAATTGTGCAAACAGGTCAGACAGACGCCAAGTTCCCATCCCTATCTCCTTCAAAAAATTGCACAGTTTTCCCAGTCAGTCATCCGGATAGTCAACCACCTGCTCATCCAAGAAATTTCACAGTTTTCATGAGCACGCCTTCTGTTGTCTAGTAATATGCTAAGCTCAGAAATTGTGCAAATATGATTAGTAAGTAAACTTCCCCGATTCACTGCAATCTCCCCCATAGCAACTCCTAGCAGTAGACTGCTAGTTCCCTCCAGGAATTGCGCAGTTTTTGTTGCCAATGACTGAGCAGCCAACTACCAGTTCCCTCTAGGAATTACCTAGTTTTGGACGCCAGTGTCCCCAACAGCCAACTGCCAATTTCCTTTAGGAATTGTGTAATTTTGGCTATCAGTGACCCCAACATCCAACTACCAGTTCCCTCTAGGAATTACGCAGTTTTGGTTGTCAGTCTCCCGAGCAGTTCCTCCCAAAAACTACATAATTTATGCCTGCTGACCCTTCATGCTGCCCGACCCATTCCTATGGAAAATTGAACAAATCTGGTTGTCTAGCCCTCACTTCCCATTCGTTCCAAAAAATGCGTAGAGCATGCCTACCTTGCCTTCCTACAGCCCATACTATCCCTCCCAAAATTTGTGCAATTTTGCCTCCCAGCCGAGCCAGACCTCGTAGGCTGTCACTGTTGACTCAGATTGCCCGTCTCCATCACTCAGGGATTCTTGCACATATTTCATAAGCAGTTCCCAAAGCCATCATCCTGCTTCACAACCTTGCCACCTCTCCCATTCACCAGAATCTGAAATGATCATGTGCCATGGTAGACTAGGAGGTTTTGGATTTGATGCCATTTCCTCATGAGTGACTGTAGGTATAGGTACACCAACAAACATGGAAAGATGATGAATGGGATGAATGAAGGGAGCACATGAAGAAGGATAGGTTCACCAACGGATGAACGAATGAAGCACGTGAAGCAGATGAACACGATGAACATGCACCTTTGCGAAGAGATGAGCCTATTAAGCCTTCCAGCATGGAAGAAAGGAACAAAATTCTAAAGCTTAATCAAGCAAACGATCGACCATAGAAGACTCTGTACACTTCGCCATGTGGAGTTGAAGCTATGATACACGATGAAGACATCCATCACCCAGCAGCACTATAGCTTGACATGCACTCCAATAGTAGCACAAATGTAACAACATTGTCATGTCAAGTCATGTCGAGTCATGTCGCCCACATCTCCACTATGGTCTATGTTGTTAATCAATATGATGTAACGTGGAAGTCGAAGAGACCGACTTGTTGAAAAATGAGTCATGTAAGCCAAAAAGTGATGGAAGCCAAACAGTGATGAGGGTAGTCAAACAACCACAAGTGTCAGTTTCACCCTTGGCTATAAATACCCCCCCATTTGTACATGCAAAGGAATTTTCACCTCAGCTCCTCCCACATAGCCAAGAGAGTCTGTAATATTTTCTTTGAGGAGTAACTAGTGGCTCCAATACCCCACGCTTGGGGTTAGTGATGTATGGTGTAACAATGTGTCTTGGAACTTTCGCTTAATTCAGAAGCCTGCTAATAGGCCAACATGTTTTCACACATGTATTGTATATGTTGTAAGACTGATCTTTAACACTTGGAATGCATATTGCTTTAATTGTGTTCTACATATGAACTGTTTCATTTATTGTAATGCATAATCTATTAATGGAAATGTGTTGTATATGTTGTTAATGTTGTGTCCTCCGTATAGACTGCTCTCCTAGACATCAGACAAACTTTTCACATGAAGTTTGTTGTAACAACCATTGCACTCATTTGGATTGATCCATTGAGTGTTGTATGAGTTATCTTACCTTGTATGTTGTGACTGTCACATCCTTGTGGACTACTCCTCCGGAAGCTGTGCATATCCTATTGTGTTGTGTGTTCCTAGCAGTGTTGGGACTGCTACCCATCAACCTAGAACTCACTCTCACCCTCTCCCTCGACAATGAAAGAACCATTGACACAAGTGACACTTGTTAGCCTCCTATTGCAATAGGTTTCATATTTCATGATTGACTGTTTTACATGCCAAATATGTCATCTTTTCATGCTGCAAGGTTCCATATTTCCAAGAAGTTCCATTTTGAGGAATCATACCATTTTTGAAGAGTTTTACAGATAAGGGAAAGCCAAACAGCTTAATATTGGCTTCCCTAGGTTTAAATTACTTGTTTTAGAAGATAGAGAATGAATATCCGTCCAAACAGCTTAAACTTGGCAGATCAGTAGCTAGGTAGAGAAATGAAGGAGCCCAACTGCTTAATCTGGGCCCTCAGAAGATATAAGGGTACATTCAAATAGGAGGGTAGTCAAAAGAAAAGAAGATAATCAGGGTCTACAAGTCTAAGTGCACCCATGCAAAAAGAAGAAAAAATGCTAGGCAAGTAGGTTGGGTAAGTAGTTTTGTGGTTGCAGAATCAAGCTATGTGATCCATTTCATGTTTTCAAGTGTTATATCTATTCAGATTACAGTTATGAGGCACTTTTTCATTTGGAGGAACTCAAGCAAGGCATGTCTAACTCCCCCTCCTTCTTATTCCTCAAATCACTCACTAACATCCCCTTGAGGACCTTGGGATCTGCCCAACCAGTCCTGTTACCACTTCATTTTTTATAAAATACTAAGACAAGCTTTGACCTTCTTCAGTGAAAATAAGCCACATTTCTTGTGTAAATAATCATTTCTCCACAGTCCATTCACTTCCTATGTTTAAAAATTTCAGTTCACAAACTTAGCCTCTCCCCTACACTTCACCTCACAAATTCATATTAACTTCTAACATTATTATGTAAATCCCTATCTATTTTCCCTTCTCCTTACTAAAGAGCACTAAATAGCTCCCATATGTACATATCCCCCCCTCTGGTTGAAAGATAACCTTGACTATGCTTGGGAATCGCTAAGTTTGCCTGAAACTTAGCCAGAACCCTCAGCTTGCCTCTCAATCCATCTTCTAAAAATGCATTAGGACTCATTCCTATGCATAAAATTCCCCTCCAAATGTATAAAATCCATCTTTGGCCGTGTTTTACCTTTCCCAAGGCATAAACCCCTTTTTTGGCCATAAACCCTTCTCAAAACACATAAAACCCTTCTCAAGTGCCTTTGAACTCCTCCAAAGCGTGCAATTCCTTTTTTAGGTTACCGAACCTCTTCCGAGGCCTCAAAAACCCGTATTTCCCAAAGTTTTGACCCCCACGCACACAAATATTAATTTAATATTCGGGTGGGCCCCCGCATATAAACCTGTCGCCAGCTCCGCACACTGTCAGCCCTCTGATCCACCCACCCAGATCCAACGGCTCTCGACGATTTCGGATCCGCCCTGACGATCGACGGTTATCCTCCTATAGCCTAGTGGTTTTGCCATCGTACAGAAGACAGGTGTCTGCCTTTTATTGCGTTGGAGCCCCTCTGACAATTACCGCTCTCGTACAGAAGGCGATCTGATGAAACCACAAACCGCCTTCTTTCTCCCCGCCCCTCATGTAACCCTGCCACGTCACCCTGCCATGTCACCGCCATAACGGGACCCATCGCTGACATCATGCTAATGTCATCACCGAGAAAAGGTGCGAAGGGCGAAATCGCAGTGAAGGATGTCCGGAATGAAAAACTAAGGCAGTTTTTGATGCGCAATTAGCGCTTAGCGCTAAACGCGCATCGCTAAGAAAAAATGGTCAAAATGGAAGGCTGCCTATTGCTCGGCTACCAACAAGCCCGAAAAATTTCAATTTGACAGGATTTCTTCATGTAGGTTCAGAAAAGGGGCGATTTGAAAAGTTCATCGGTACCAGAGGAAAGACGAAGCCCAGATTAAATTAAAGAGTATGAGTGAAGCGGCAAAGAGTATCAGATCGGCAATACCAAAGCAGGTGAACATTAAAGGCCCCCAAAGCAAAGTCAAAGAAAATGGTGAAGCCATTTAAGGCTCTCAGATCACAGTTAATGCACATCAAAACCACTCGAGAGCAGGGGATCAAATCCCAAAGCACAATTGTGGCTAAATGAACAGCACAGAGCCAAAAGGACACCATATTAACTCGTTTTGATACAGCTGCCTCTAGCGCAACTCAAAGATATTTTCTTGCATTAAATTCAGGACAAAATTAGGTTAAAGAACTCATTTCCCTCAGACCTGTTTAAGATCTACTGTAATAGATATTTTTAGATATTTTCCCTATATAAACCACCCTAATTCATTGTTTCAAGGGTTGGTTGGTTGATATTCCTCATGCTGGACTTGCACTGTATTTTTGAGAAGCTCTGTAATCAAAGACCACTGGAATGCTTTCGATCAAGAATTGACTATTGTGTTATTAATGGTTAAAGAGTGGTTGTGGAATTCCTATGCTACTACATGGCTCAATAAGTTTTTCTACCTCTGTTTACAGTTCTCATATGTTTATGCGCAATTGTGTTACCATCTAAATAGCAAGAAAAAAGATTAGCTTAGGTTTTGCTTGACTGCACCCTATGCTCAGTTCTTGTTATTTCTATATGTTTTCTTCAGAAATGGTTATGAATATGCATACTTAAATGATCATGTTTACCCTGTTTCTTTCACATATGACTATTTTTTAGGAATTCTTTACTGCTCCTAAACAAGCTTTCATCCACCTTCCCTCTCTGTTAGCTAGTAAAAGATTCTTAGTTGCCTTTCATTTCTGACCTTCATTCCATCTTGATTCCAGCCTGATATTGTTCTATGTGTAGCTATCCTACCCTATATTCCTCTTGTGACCAAGAAAACACAACCGCAAGCCCTAATCCATGACTCCATGCCCAATGGTTTGAACTTATCACACTATGCATCCCAACTCTGCTTGAAAACATCTCCTTCCCACCAAAATCAAAACAAAACCCTTGTACACCATAACTAGCCTAAAATCAACCCAAAACAAATTTAAATCATAAAGAGAGATCCCTATTTGACTGCAGGTAGGCTAGGACCTGCAGCCCAAAGATTGGTTTGTGGTTACCTCAGCCGTATCCCTTAAGGAGCCAAGGGACAACCTGAGTGATAACATCATTGGTGACTCCGATGGGGAACTTATTCAGAAAATTCCAGAAAACAAGTTAGAAGCTGGCTCCCAAGAAGAAAACACATAATACTAGGTCAAATCCTGACCCAAATCCACCAGCTGTTTTTGAAAATCCCAATTTAATCTCTAGAAACCTTAGCAAACAAAAATAGGAAGAGGTAGCTGATTCTAGTCCTGAAACAATTCAGCCAAGCTGTTTTCCAACCCTTGTTAAAGTTTTGTTTCGTTCAACCCCTACTTCCCCTTGTTCATCATCCACCTCTCCAAGAACCTTTTCGACACCTCCATTCACTGCGCATACTACCACTACCACCACTGTTATTACAGCTCTTCCAGTTGTTCCAGTCGTTCTAGTTATCCCTATAAATATGGCTAACAGATATGAAACTTTACAGTTACCTACAAATCCAGGGGCTATGCTTTAGGACTATCAAACTAAAATCACATACTTTGATGCTACTGGTTCTGGCACAGCCCTGCAGCATACCAAGAAAATGCAGGACTTTTTTGAGAGTTATGAAATAGATGATGATAGTGTAAGAATGAAGATTTTTGTCCAAAGTTTAACAGGAGATGTGAGGCCTTGGTTTAGAGCACTTGTTGTAAATTCCATAGCTGACCCAGAGGCCCTTTACCAAGAATTTCTTAACAGATGGGAAAAGAAGAAGGACCCTCTGCACATATTATCCAAGTATGACACTATCAAAAGAGGCCCTCAAGAAGCTATCTTAGACTATTGTGCCAGGTTTAACAATGTTTATAACGCTATTCCACAAAACCTTAGACCTCCACCTGATCTTGCTTTATACAAATTCCTTGATGGATTCGATTCAGACATGGCTTATCAATTAAGGAAAAGAGCCCCTCAAACCTTAGCAGACATGCAGAATGTAAATGTTAGTGTGGAGGCAAATCTGATTGCCAAGCGAAATAGAGCAAGAGCTGAGAGAAGAACCACTTTCAAATATGAACCGTCAGCCTTTGAGCAAAAATTGGACACAATCATCAAAGGTATGGACACCTTGGAAAATAGAGTGGGAAATATCGAAAGAAAAGCCACATGGGAAGGAAAACAAAACAATCCTATCGAAAATCCAAACTTTAGAAAAAATCAGAACCCAAATGTTGGAAGGGCAAGTCCTGACCATGATATGAGACCTCCTTTTCATGAAAAATATGCTGAAGCATCCACATCTAATGAGCAGATAGAGGACACTCACATAAACTTGATGGGTTTAAAAAGTGAACAACAAGTATTTCTAACCCAAGAAGACCAAGATAACCATGATATAAATCAATTTCAGACCAAGTCTGAAGAGTCATTTGACTTCAAACAAGGCTATGATTCGGTTGTCTACGAAGTCCATAAACAATACAAATTGAGAACAAGAACCATTGATGTGTCTGATCCCATCAAGCCAAAGGATGCCAAGCTAGCTAAGAAAGTAAAGGACAAGACCGCTATCACAGAACCTGCTAACAAAACAGACCCAAAATTAAAAGAAGTGACCATAGAGGATGTATCTGACATGCAACCCTCTAATAACCAGCCTTTTGTCTCCTTTCCCTTAAAAGAAAATGTAAATAGCACTCCTCAAAGCCTTCCCAAAACAGAACAATCTCAAGAAATCACTGATAACCAAGAGAAGATCACTGAAGATACAATTGAAAAGGGAAAATCTGCTAGTCACAATACTAAAACACAGTCAGAAAAACCTTTTGATTTAGAAGCAGAAATTGGTAAATTAAAGATATCTATTCCTCTCTCTGAGCTTGCCAAACATGATGTGTACAGACAACAAATCAAAAGATCACTACAAATACCAGAGAACAACGATGATGCTAATGTCTTAGATAATCAACCTGAATTACTTTTTGGTCCTGAGGTCAATGGTAAATCAGGACATGGAGCTGTTCTACCCTTTTATGTCAGTTTGCACATTCATGATAAAGTGTTGCACAATGATATGTTTGATTCAGGTGCTTCACACAATTTAATGCCCAAAGCTATAATGGAGAAGCTAAACCTTGATGTCACTAGACCCTACAAAGACTTATTCTCATTCGATTCTAGTCAGGTCGAGTGTTTAGGCTTATTCAAAGACCTTTGTGTGTCTTTAGTCCAATTTCCCAATAAAACGATCCTAATGGATGTGGTGGTTGCTGACATTCCACCAAAGTATGGCATGCTCTTATCAAGATCTTGGGGAGCAAAACTTCAAGGATCTCTCCAACTAGACCTCTCCTATGCCACTATTTCAGTCTTTGGGCAATCAAAGAGACTATATAGAGAAACACTGATGAAGTATGTGGTAATTAGTGAGGAAAAACCCCAAAAATTTCCCATTTACTCCATCCATTCTGATATGGATTCCTTTATATTGTTCAATGATAATAGCTGCCGTCCCACTGATGAGAAGCCTTTGCCTTTAGAACAAGAAATATGCATCAATCAAGAGTCGGTTGCCCATACCCATGAAACTGCTAAAAAAATTAGTGCAACCAACATACAAGAAGAACCACATGAAGCACAAAACCAAGGTCCACCCAATCCTAAAATGACTGAAACTCTTAATACTAACCACAAGCAAGAAATCACATGGTATTTAGAGTTTGATGGTTCTGTTAATAAGCTAGGAGGAGGGGCAGGAATATGGATTCACAATACACATACTAGCCATGTAGAGGGTCATGCTTACAGACTAAACTTCAAATGCACCAACAACATGGTAGAGTATGAAGCTCTCTTTTTAGGCCTTAAAATGCTCAAATCTCTAGGAGCTGCAAAAGTGTCCGTTCTAGGTGACTCCGATTTGATCATTCAACAAATGAAAGGTAACTTTGTTACTAATGACAATAGGCTAAGAGCTTATAGGTCTTCTGCCACAGAAATACTCAATTCCTTCGCCGAATCCAAGCTTGCTAAGATTTCTAGAAACCATAACATGCATGCTCATAGTCTAGCTACTTTTGCTAGCACTTGCAGGCTGCCCTTTGTTTACCACTTTACTACTGAGATAAAGCATAGGCCTGTTGTCCCTAACAATATCAAAGATTGGCAAGTGTTTGAGGATGATGCTCAAATCAACAATTTTCTTCCGTTACAGCAAGAATTCTCAAGCTTAAACATTGATGAAGATGCCATGAATGACCCACAACAGCAAATGAGCCAAAATAAGCAAACTATAATAGTTGAAGCAGCAAATCAAATGCTGCACCCAACCATTTTTGAAGAGAAAAACATGCAAGAGCTGAAGCAAGTGCATTCAGAAGAAATAGCTGAAGCAGAGGCCGAAGTGATTGATTTAAAAGACAATTTTCTACCTGCTGGCCTCACTCCATTAGAAGACATATTTGACTCAAACGATGTCCCCAAAAAGCCAAAGATGCAGCCCTTAAATGGTGTTGTGGAAGACTTTAATATCGGGACAATGGACAAGCCCAAAATGATTAAACTTTCCAAGTCTTTGCCTCCCAATCAAAAACCAGAATATGTTGATTTATTTAAACAGATTCAAGATGTATTTGCCTAGAGTGATGAGGACCTTAAGCCCTATGACACCTCTGTTATTCAACATACCATTCCCTTAAAAGCAAATCAAAATCCCTTCAAACAGAAACTAAGGAGAATCAATCTTGTGCTCCTCCCTTTGATTGAAAAGGAAGTGAAACGAATGTTTGAAGCTGGTATCATAGCACCCATTAGATTTTCAGAATGGGTATTCAATCTTGCTCCCACAAGGAAGAAAACAGGGGAGATTAGACTATGTGTGGACTTAAGAAATCTGAACCAAGTCTCCCTTAAAGATCACTACCCTCTACCAAAAATGGACCACATTCTACAAAGAGTAGTGGGGTCATCAAGAATTTCTTTGCTAGATGGCTTTTCAGGTTTTAATCAAATACTTGTTCACCCGGATGACCAAGACAAGATAGCCTTTACAACACCGTGGGGAACATTTAAGTATGTGAAGATGCCTTTCGGACTAAAAAATGTAGGTGCTACCTTTCAAAGGGCCATGGACATTGCATTTGCCAAGGAAATCCATGATTTCCTAGTGGTTTACCTCGATGACCTTACTCCTTTCTCAAAATCTGATCAAGAGCACCTAAAACATTTGAGACAAGTGTTCCTAACCTGTAGGAAATATGGCATTTCCTTGAACCCCAAGAAATCTCTCTTCAGCCTAGAAGAAGGCAAGTTGCTAGGATATATCATTTCAAAAGATGGGATTAGAATTGATCCTGAAAGAATTCAAGCCATCTTGCAAATCCCTTATCCGAGAAACATCAAAGAATTGCAAGCATTCCTAGGAAAGATCAATTTCCTAAGGAGATTTATCCCAAACTTGGCCGAGCTGATACGAATGCTAAATAAAATGTTAAAGAAGGATTCCAAGGTAAAATGGAATTTAGAGGCCAAGCAAGCCTTTGAGGGCATAAAATCTGCCTTAACCCAAGCCCCAGTCCTTACAAGTCCTCAATTTGATAAAGATTTCATCATTTTTTCATTTGCATCTGAACACACTATTATTGATGTCCTTTTGCAGAAGATGATCAGGGAAATGAAAAGCCAATTGCATTTTTTAGCCGAGCCCTTAGAGATGCACCCTTGAAGTACCAAATCATGGAGAAGCAAGCATATGCCCTTGTAAAAGCAATCAAAGATTTTAGAATTTACATTTTATATTCACATGTGATTGCTTATGTACCAAATGCTATTGTAAAACACATATTAACTCAAGAAGGCATAGAAGGCAAGAGAGGCAAATGGATTGCCAATATCCTTGAGTACGACATTGAGATAAAACCCACCAAGCTAATAAAGGGACAAGGTTTAGCCAAACTGATGTCCGAAACCAATTTTCAAGCCTTAGACATTAATCAACTAGACAATGAATGGGAGCTGGCGACTCCACAGATCAGTCAAGCATTTTTGCAATCCCCATGGTATGCTGATATATGTTTTATATTGTTAAACCTGCGTGCTCCTCCAGGGTTGTCCAGAACCAAAAAGAGATTTTTAAAGATGAAAGCATGAAAGTTTTGTGTCTTAGATAGTGCCCTGTTTTGGAAAAATCATGAAGGAATATTGCTGAATTGTCTAACTATGAATGAAACTGACAGTGTCATGAAAGAATTCCATGCAGGAGACTGTGGAGGGCACTTATATTGGAAGTCCACTGCTGATAAAATACTAAGGGCTGGTTTCTATTGGCCCTCTTTGTTTGCTGATGTAAGAAAGTTTGTTGTTTCATGCCACAAATGCCAAATCTTTGAAGGCAAAAGAAAGCTTCTCCCCTTGCCCCTTAAGCCTATTTCAACCGAGAGGCCTTTTCAACAATGGGGTCTTGACTTCATTGGAGAAATCCATCCATCCTCTTCTGGCCAACATAAGTGGATTCTAACAGCCACATATTACTTTACCAAGTGGATTGAAGCCATCCCATGTAGGCAAGCCAATGACTCCACCATTATCCAATTCCTTGAAACCAACATTTTGTCCAGATTTGGTTGTCCTAAGAAGATCATTACAGATAACGTTGTTGCCTTCAAATCCAAGAAAATGATCAGTTTTTGCCACAAATTCCACATTACCTTAGGCCACTCCATAGCCTATTACCCTCAAGGGAATGGCTTGGCCGAATCTTCCAACAAGAGTTTGATTAACATCATTAAGAAAGTCTTGGAGGAGAACAAGAAGAACTGGCACAAAAAGCTTGTAAATTCCCTATGGGCAGACAGATTGTCAACCAAGAGGTCCATAGGGATGAGCCCATATGAGTTAGTCTATGGCATGGAGGCCAAGTTCCCCTCTTCTTTGGGAATCCCTGTTATCAAATTGCTGCAAGAAATGCAGGCAGAGCCAAATGATATCCAAAGAAGAATAAACCAAACCATCCATTTGCAGCAAACAAGCGAGCAAGTGTACGACAGAGCTCAGATTTTACATGAGAAGCTCAAGAAAATGTTTGATAAAAGAACCAAGGCTGAAGATTTCTACTTAGGCAACAAAGTCTTAAGATGGGATTCAAGAAGAGAGGATAAAGGAAAGCATGGCAAGTTTGATTTCCTGTGGAAAGGCCGCTTTATTATTTCTGTTGTTTAAGGTAACAACACATATTTTCTGAAGAATTTGGATGGCATCACAGCTGAAGAAGGCCCTGTCAATGGCCGAATGCTAAAGCACTATCATGATCCCATTTGGTGAAGGCAGCACAGTTCTGTATACTATCTGTACATTAATATTAGTATTTTCAGCACTTTTTCTTATAACAGGCCAATAAGAGGGAACAATGCAGCAAATTTTGAAGTAAAGATCAAAGAAAGTTCTATTTCAGATCTCTGTTTTTGAAATAATTACAAAGAAGTGCTCAAGCGGATTTCAATATGATTATAAGCACCCAAAGGGCAAGAAGCGGAGCTGGAATTTTTCTGCAATTCAGCTCAAAAGAATACTGCATATCAGCTTATGAGAATTCAGTCAAAAACATTGACAAGAAGGAAATTTTCAGTTCACAGCAACAAGTGAAGACCAAGGCATTCTGACTTGCTGTTCTTGGCTTTTCATCCTGAAAAACCATCCCCAAGTGGAGCCAATGTTAGCCTCCTATTGCAATAGGTTTCATATTTCATGATTGATTGTTTCACATGCCAAATATGTCATCTTTTCATGCTGCACGGTTCCATATTTCCAAGAAGTTCCATTTTGAAGAATCATACCATTTTTGAAGAGTTTTACAGATAAGGGAAAGCCAAACAACTTAATCTTGGCTTCCCTAGGTTTAAATTACTTGTTTTAGAAGATAGAGAATCAATATCTGTCCAAACAGCTTAAGCTTGGCAGATCAGTAGCTAGGTAGAGAAATGAACGAGCCCAACTGCTTAATCTGGGCCCTCGGAAGATATAAGGGTACATTTAGATAGGAGGGCAGTCAAAAGAAAAGAAGATAATCAGGGTTTGCAAGTCTAAGTGCACCCATGCAAAAAGAAGAAAAAATGCTAGGCAAGTAGGCTGGGTAAGTAGTCTTGTGGTTGCAGAATCAAGCTACGTGATCCATTTCATGTTTTCAAGTGTTATATCTATTCAGATCACAGTTATGAGGTACTTTTTCATTTGGAGGAACTCAAGCGAGGCATGTCTAACTCCCCCTTCTTCTTATTCCCCAAATCGCTCACTAACATCCCCTTGAGGACCTTGGGATCTTCCCAACCAATCCTGTTACCACTTCATTTTTTGTAAAATACTAAGACAAGCTTTGACCTTCTTCAGTGAAAAGAAGCCACATTTCTTGTGTAAAGAATCATTTCTCCACAGTCCATTCACTTCCTATGTTTAAAAGTTTCAGTTCACAAACTTAGCCTCTCCCCTACACTTCACCTCACAAACTCATATTAACTTCTAACATTATTATGTAAATCCCTATCTATATTCCCTTCTCCTTACTAAAAAGCATTAAATAACTCCCCTATGTGCATATCCCCCCTCTGGTTGAAAGATAACCTTGACTATGCTTGGGAATCGCTAAGTTTGCCTTAAACTTAGCCAGAACCCTTAGCTTGCCTCTCAAGCCATCTTCTAAAAATGCATTAAGACTCATTCCTATGCATAAAATTCCCCTCCAAATGTATAAAATCCATCTTTGGCTGTGTTTTACCTTTCCCAAGGCATAAACACCTTTTTTGGCCATAAACCCTTCTCAAAACACATAAAGCCATTCTCAAGTGCCTTTGAACTCCTCCAAAGCATGCAATTCCTTTTTTAGGTTACCGGACCTCTTCCAAGGCCTCAAAAACTCGTATTTCCCAAAGTTTTTACCCCCCCGCACATATATATTAATTTAATATTCGGGCGGGCCCCCGCATATAAACCTGCCGCCAGCTCCGCACACCATCAACCCTCCGATCCACCCGCCCAGATCCAATGGCTCTCTACGATTTCAGATCCGCCCTGACGATCGACGGTTATCCTCCGATAGCCTGGCGGTTTTGCCGTCGTACAAAAGACAGGTGTCCGCCTTTTATTGCGTCGGATCCCCTCTAACAATTACCGCTCTCGTACAGAAGGTGGTCCGATGAAACCACAAACTACCTTCTGTCTCCCTGCCCCTGACGTAACCCTGCCACGTCACCACCGTACCGGGACCCACCGCTGACATCATGCTGACGTCATCATCGAAAAAAGGTGCGAAGGGTGAAATCGCAGCGAAGCATGCCCGGAATGAAAAACTAAGGCAGTTTTTGATGCACGATTAGCGCTAATCGCGCATCGCTAAGAAAAAATGGTCAAAATGGAAGGTTGCCTATTGCTCGGCTACCAGCAGGACCGAAAATTCACAATTTGACAGGATTTCTTCATGTAGGTTCAGAAAAGGGCGATTTGACAATTTCAAGAGTATTAGAGGAAAGACGAAGCCCAGATTAAATTCAAGAGTATCAGTGAAGCGGCAAAGAGTATCAGATTGGCAATACCAAAGCAGGTGAACATTAAAGGCCCCCAAAACAAAGTCAAAGAAAATGGTGAAGCCATTTAAGGCTCTCAGATCACAGTTAATGCACATCAAAACCACTCGAGAGCAGGGGTTCAAAGCCCAAAGCACAGTTATGGCTAAATGAACACCAGAGAGCCAAAAGGACACCATATTAACTCATTTTGATACAGCTGCCTCCAGCGCAGCTCAAAGATATTTTCTTGCATTAAATTCAGGATAAAATTAGGTTAAGGAACTCATTTCCCTCAGACTTGTTTAAGGTCTGTTGTAATAGATATTTTTAGATATTTTCCCTATATAAACCACCCTAATTCATTGTTTCAAGGGTTGGTTGGTTGATATTCCTCATGCTGGACTTGCGCTGTATTTTTGAGAAGCTTTGTAATCAAAGACTGTTGGAATGCTTTGGATGAAGAACTGACTGTTGTGTTATTAATGGTTAAAGAGTCACTGTGGAATTCCTGTGCTACTACATGGCTCAATAAGTTTTTCTACCTCTATTTACAGTTTTCATATGTTTATGCGCAATTGTGTTACCATCTAAATAGCAAGAAAAAAGATTAGCTTAGGTTTTGCTTGACTGCACCCTATGCTCAGTTATTGTTATTTCTATATGTTTTCTTCAGAAATGGTTATGAATATGCATACTTAAATGATCATGTTTACCCTGTTTCTTTCACATATGACTGTTTTTTAGGAATTCTTTACTGCTCCTAGACAAACTTTCATCCACCTTCCCTCTCTGTGAGCTAGTGGTAGATTCTTAGTTGCCTTTAATTTTTGACCTTCATTCCATCTTGATTCCAGCCTGATATTATTCTATGTGTATCTATCCTGCTCTATATTCCTCTTGTGACCAAGAAAACGCAACAGCGAGCCCTAATCTATGACTCCATGCCCAATGGTTTGAACTTCTCACACTATGCATCCCAACTCTGCTTGAAAACATCTCTTTCCCACCAAAATCAAAACAAAACCCTTGTACACCATAACTAACCTAAAATCAACCCAAAATAAAGTTAAATCATAAAGAGAGAGCCCTCTCTCACTGCAGGTAGGCTAGGACCTGCAGCCCAGAGATTGGTTTGTGGTTACCTCGGCCGTATCCCTTAAGGAGCCAAGGGACAACCTGAGTGATAACAACACTTACACTCACTAGGAACATGAACCTCACTTCTCAAAGACAAAGAAAACCATTGTCCTCTGCTGACAAGTAAGAGTTGAGGCAAATCTTTAAGATAATGGCAACTAGGCCATCATACCAGATGGGTCTCCTACACCAAACGGTGTTAGGTCTAGTTCGGACTTCATATTGGGGAGATCCCCTGATATTGGCAGGTCTAGCACCATGAAAATTTAGGCACTAGAAGGAGGGCCAGATGACAAGTTGAGTCCTCACATATGTTTTGAATCTCTGCATATCTATCATGACTAACTACTGAGTTTCTCTTCTAGAGTGTATGTCTTATGGAAATGATTTCATCATTTCGGAAAGTTCTTGGATAACTTGTATCATAAAACATTTGATGGTGGAGGCTACATATCCTTGGTTAGGCACGTAGTCAACTTTGTAGGCTCATGCAAAAGACATGGATTCTTTGAACAATGCATGAGCTACATGTTGTTCGTCTACACGCTTCGAGGACAGTCCATGCATTGGTGTGCCAAGCTGCCAGAAAAATCTATTCATTCTCTTTCTCATCTGGTCGCAGAGATAGACCGTGATTTTAATCACTTTAACTGGAAACCACTTGATTAAGAAATTATGAAATTACGAAAAGCACCTGATGAATCTGTAGATCCGTTTTAAACACACTTTTGTAATCTTGCATACTGATTCCTTGAAGATGAAATTGAATGGGAATTTCTTTATGGAAGATTTGAGTATGTTCTTCACATATCCACACCCCTCTTAATATGATTCTATGATGGAGCTTCAATCACAGGCAAGAACAATCACTATCACAAGTGACTTTTCGCCTTCACCTCATCAAACAACTCTCATGCACATGCCTTTATTGAACTGCCACACTCTCCCACCCCACATGCTCTTGAGATTTCCGTAGATTTGGCTTGCAAGCCTATTGGTTTTCATGTGGACTCTTTCCCTCAACCTCCTTCCTTACGTTCTGTTAATCCTATGAATTGTACTGCCTTGTGTTCTCCCATTTTGAACTCCTCACCTGTTGAGAACGAGGATCAAGCTGTTGATGGAGTTGGTGTTATGCAGCCAACTTGCGCCATCATTCATGATGAGTGTGTGCGGAAATCTAAAGAAGAGCCCATGGTGAAGGATGAATCCCTTCCAGTCACGCCTCATTTGCTTCATACTGACATCCCTTGTGATTCTGCCACTATTGATTTCCCTTGTGAAAACCAGTTTCTAGATGTTTCTACTTCCGATCATTCACAAGACACCTTGGATGTCAGTCTGTCTTTACAGTGCGGAGAGGAAACATATTCCTCAGAAAATCCGTTCAATATTCCATTTATCTTTCTTGAAAACACAGAGGGTGATCATCTTTGCTTCTCATCTACCACTCTCCCTAATTCATCGAACCATGAGGATGCCAACAAACATATTCAATTTTATGATCTTCATTGTTTTGATCTATCCGCTTCCTCATATGATCACGATGTTGATTCAAATGTTGTCAATCTATCCAGGACACTGGTCTACGGGGACGTATCTGTCAATGAAGTTGAAACCCCGTAGACTGTCGAGGCACTTCAGCTCGAGCTGATGGTTATGTCAAGCCCTCGCTATCCTAAGGTTGGTTTCACTTCCTGTCAAGGAATTGTTGAAACAGTCAAGGCTCCTCATTATTCTCTACTTTGCATTGAAGATCAACCAAAAACCCAGATTTCATTTCATCCACTCAAGCTACACGATCCCATCACTCATGAGTTGGAGGAATCTTACACAGCAAGCACACATGCACAACATAAGTAGCCTACCTTTCTCATATTTGCTTCCATGTCATAGTCAAGAGACTGCACACACTCAACACATCTACATGTAGTGTAGCACAAAACCATGGAAGCTCCACAGAGTGCATGTCATGCACATTCGCTCATCTCTATTTTGTGGTCACTCGTAAACTCAGAGTGTGTTTGTCTTCCCTATTATATCTTTCTTGTTTGCTGGTTCGCATAGTTATCTTGTCGCGAACCAATGCCTTCACCAACATGGGTCAACCAATGCGCCAATGGCTAAATTTGAAGTATCACCTCATGTGAGATGGCCCATGCACCGTTAGCTTAGGATTAGGAGTAATGTTTTTTTTTTCGCTTGTCTTTTCTTTCTGGTTTGCATGATTGTTTACTTGTTGACTTGGTTTTTCTTGCTTTCTTGTTGTTGTTTTCACTTTGTTTAATTTGATTACTATTTTTTTTTACATTGTTTTGTATTCTTGCTATATTACTATTTTTGTTTCCGAAAATAAGTGCTGCTAACTACTACGTTCTAGCTTTTGAATAGAGTATGTGGTTGAAATTTGAGGATAACTCGTGACAGTGCAGCACTTGGCCAGTCTTGTGTCTAGCTTCTCTGTGCTTGGTTGTAACCTTTGTCCGATGACGTCCTGATGAAAAATACGAATCGTCTACAAGGGAAGTTTTAGTCCAACAGTGAACTGGTGTTAACACTAGGAATCCCCATGCCTATACTCAGCCTTATGGTCTATGTGTTCAAGCTCATCCAACTAATAGAAATGGAGAAGGCGAAAATCCAAATGAGAAAACCTGTGTCAGAGGTCTTACATACTTCTCTGAAGAAAAAACCTCTTCTTCTCTCAATAAGGTGGGATACCTCTTCCACCGAAAAAATAAATAAGTGTCTATACACATTCCTCTTGAAAAATACAAAGGTGAAGGAAGAGAAAGGATTCCTACGCAAATAGGTGAAGCATGCAACTCCACTAGGGTATTGACCAGGCTCGCTAGTAGTGGAGCAATGTGTGTGCTCCTAGGTGACTCCTCCAAGGTACTCTCTAGGCCTACTGGTAGTGGAGAAACACTAGAGATGAAAACTTATACTTTGAAAATCTTCAACTTGTGAGCTAAACGACCCTTCCTGGATTCGAAACACTGAGATCTAAGCTAAAATTTTGATTATGTTTGACTGAGTTAAAGGGTGAACCATGTATGTCCATGGGGTATGTGGGGAAGCTGACGTAACCTGCACAATGATTCAATACTCCCCAAAGACCAAGAACCTGTGATAACAATGAACCAAAACAAAGAAGCTAGAGTTCTACCAGTGTTTCGCCAAGTGTTGTAGTGACTACAACCACCCTCCAGAATTTTGGCTTGCACCAATTTCGGAGCCTCCCTTTAGAGTTTCACTTGATGGTTGCACACACGCGGGTTCACCCCATGAGCTCGTGTGCTTCCTTACATCCACCTTGCTTGTTCATTTCATTCAAGTTTCTCGATGTTGGTGTCTAAGTCATGCTTGCGACCATTTTGTGGTTATGCTCGAAGTCTTCGCTTCGTATGTGCTTGTTGTGTTTGCTATGAAATCATTTGTCACGCTCACACATAGAGTCACGTTCATTGTTGCACAAGCATCATCTCGATCAATGAATGGTCACTAAAGAGTGTCACGCTGGTCACTTCCACCGTCGGTCAGTCATGTTGAACATGTGTGTCTGGATGGTTTGAGTTGTTTCGTCATTGAGTCATGTCAATGTGTGTTTGCATGATAACCTACGTATCTTTCGATCGTTCACACACTCAGTAATTTTTGTTGAGGTCCTGATGACCAGACTCCCCTCTGACAGTCGAACCATGACCCTGCCATTGACTCGATCGACTATCTACTAGAACAGCACATAAGCACCAAGCTAGTCTTTACAAGTTGCGCTGCCCGCAAGCAGTTAAATCAACTTCCATGTTGACCACCCAGACAGTCGGACCCGGTAGTCACCCCAGGACTGACTCCCCTCAAAAATTATGCAGAGGCCACTGACCTCACTTGCTCAAATGACTAAGGAAATTGCGTAGATAGGTCGAACAAACACTAAGTTCCCGTCCCTGTCTCCTTCAGAAAATTACGCAGTTTCTCGAGTCAGTCATCCGAACAGTCAACCAGCTGCTCATCCAAGAAATTGCGCAATTTTCATGAGCATGCCTTCTATTGCCCAGTCCTCTTCTCAGCTCAGAAATTTCACAGAGATGATCAGCAGGTCGGCTTCCCAGCTTCAGTGTAGACTTCTCTCTTGAATATCAGACAAACCTTTCACATGAAGCTTGCTATAACAACCGTTGCTCTAGTTTGCACTGATCCATTGAGTGTTATGCGTGTTATATTACCTTGTATGTTGTGACTGTCGCATCCTTGTGGACTGCTCCTCTAGAAGCTGTGCATTTCCTTTTGTGTTTTGTGTTCCTAACAATGTTTGGACTGCTTCCAATCGACCTAGAACTAACTCTCACCCTCTCCCTCAACAGAAAAAAAACCATTGACACAAGTGACACTTACACTCACCAGGTACGTGAACATCACTTCTTGAAGACAAAGCAAACCACTCTCCTATGCTGACAAGCAAGAGTTGAGGCAGATATTTAAGATAATGGCAATTGCGCCATCGTACCAGATGGGAATCACACACCAATCAATGTGAGGTCTAGTTGGGACTTCATACTGGGGAGGTCCCCTGATGTTGGCGAGTCCAACACCGTCAATAGAAGCTCATGGAGAAGATGGGTTACCAGGAAGGACAAGGTCTTGGCATCCAAGACTAGGGCAGACTTCAGCCAATTTCAGTACAGGAGAGGCCAAATTATGAAGGTTTAGGCTTCGACCAATCGATATGTGACTACTGTGGGAAGAATGGTCACATTGTAGATCGATGTTGGTCTCTACATCTTGAATTGTTGCCACAAAAGCTAAAAGACCGCGGAGGTAAATTGACATATCACTCATACAGTGATTGGGAAGGTAATTCCTTAGACCAAAACTTCATGTTGAACATCATTAAAAGGATATATCCATGTACCTTTTGTGGGACTCACGCACACTATGTAGAAGAATGATGGAAGCATAAAGAGTTCAACAAAAAGGTGGGTGTAGTAAGTACTAAACCACATACAGATGATGCAACACTGCAAGTAAAGAAGTGTCCAAGGAAGATTTTACTGCAGTAAGATAAGGACTTTGCAACATCCAAACAAAGTACGGGAAAGTCCAATAAAAATGCAGCTAGCACAAACTGTGGAGAACAAGTTTGTCGACATTGCATGCTGAAAGGGCATTCAATGAGAAAATGTCTGATACTATCCTGAGAGACAACATCAACATCAAAATATTAAAAGCACATGGAGCTGAGGAAGATTTGAACTGGGCAGATTATGTGCCAAATGTATAAACTATGAGTTTGTAAATTGTTGATAGTAGGCCTAGTCAAAGTTGTAACTAGAGTTTAGATGGTTTTTACATTAACTCATGTTTGTAATCAAGTTCATGTTTGTAATAAAACTTTTGGAGGTCCAAAATTTCTTTCTGATGAGAGGTGTGATCTAGAATGGATTTTGTAAATCAAGTCAAAATTTTACCATGTGTTGATGACCAATATGGTCCTATGTGGAAAACTTGTTCTCGACTTGTGCAAAGTTTGATTATCTCAAGTGATTATGAAATTAGTTCCAAAACGAAGGATTCAACACACTAATTCCGGCGATGTCTCCATATTTCTATTTGGTCTTCCAATGATGGAGAAAGCATTCGTCAAGGTTGAGGTATCGTAGAGGGACTTCCTGACCATGTGACTTGTTGTAGTTCAATAAGGCACAAACTTCATCTCCAGGTTCCTGCAAAATAATGATGGCAAGAAACAAATGTTGATTAATGGTTTTGGCACATTTATATTTGGCACAAGTTATAAGGGTCAAATTATGTTAATTATGTCAAAACATTACATTAAGTTTCATTTACCCTAATCCTATGATGGCCATTGTATTATGTTGTTTTAAAATAAGGGGCATTAGTAAAATGGAAAAAAAATATGGAGCTAAGGCAAGGTGAGCACTAACCATAATACAAAGTTTGAAGTTGGAAATATTATTATTCAAACCTAAGTGCATTGGTGGGAATGATTATAATGTTTATGAGCACATATTAAATTTGAATCAAATGGATGAAGAATGTTCATGGTGGAATTTTAATGTTGAAAAACTTTACAAATGGAATATTCAAAGATTATGTGATAGACTATATGTAATTCTACATTAAAATTATAGTGCAACTCCACATCATTGCCAAAGAATATGGCGGAGTCCACAGAAGGCGCAGTGGAAACCGCTAGTGCATAGAGGCAATCGAAACATGCAGGGATTTACAGGGTAAGTTCCTCAGATAGAACACAAAAGGACACCGCTGACAAACAGATCACAGATCAATACACCAGTATTGTTGACGTGGTTAAAACCCTCAAAGAAGGAAACAGTTCACGGCCTGAGCCAACGCAACCACCTTAGGCAATTTATTGATAAAAGAATGAAAATTTACATAAGCTTATCTCATGAACAGTTACCCTAAAAATTACCCTCCATGCTCTTTAAATAGAGATCATGGACCAATCAGGTTTTAAGCCACGGATCAAGAGTCGGTAATACCGAGGAGAGAATGAACCATTGGGTCACTACATATCGTGACCATTGGATTGTAAGTTACAAAAGTACATAATAAAGAAACACACTTTACCTAACTCTACACTAGACCAAGTTATACTAAACTATTTCCTGTGTTATAATATCCTAACATCCCCCCTTAAGAACAAATTGGGATAGGATTGAAGGATGTACAACTATGACACAATAGGAGAAGGAAGGAGGCATTAGAACCTCTCCCACTTAGTGACAACTTCCTGAACTCCAACCATAAATCGAAGTTTAGTAAACTTCGCCTCTGTGAGAGCCTTTGTAAAGATGTCTACAACTTGATCATCTGTTGAACAATATTGCACTTAAAGAACATGGTCATGAATGAGCTTTCTGATGAAGTGCATGTACGTTCAATGTGTTTGTTGCACTGATGTTGGACTGGATCTTTGCATAGTTGAATGGAACTTTGATTATCACACGAAAGTGTAGTCGGATGCTGCTACTCAAAGCCAAACTCTAACAGGGTCTGACGAAGCCACAAGGCTTCCTTACTAGCTTCTACAACACCACGATACTATGCTTCTACTAAAGAAAGAGAAATGGCACTTTTTTTCTTGCAAGCCCATGTAATATGTCCTTAACCAAGAGTGAACACATAATCTGCAGTAGACTTCTGATCGTCAGGGTCACCAGCCCAATTGGAATCAGTGAAACAAACCAATAGAGGAGATGCTTTTGCACTGTAATGAATCCCGAACTGAACTGTACCTCAAACATAATGAAGTATTCTTTTAGATGCTTTCCAATGACTTTCATGTGGTTTTTGCATAAATTGAGCAATAAGGAAAACATCAAAGGAAATGTCAAGATGCATATGGGTCAGATACAAAAGTTTTCCTACAAGTTGACGGTATAAGGTAGCATCAACTTCAGGGGAAGTACAAGTGACTAAAATTTTGGCTCCAGACTGAAAGGGAGAAGGGGTTGACTTATAGTCTTTCATGTGAATTGGGCATAGAAGATCACATGCATACCTGGACTGGGAAAGGGAAATACCTTCCTTGGATTGCAAGACCAAAAGACCAAGAAAATAATGCAAGCGTCCTAAGTCTATCATTTCAAAGTTATTTTTAAGACTCGACTTCACATGGTTTATAAGGTTTGGATCACTACCAGTAAGGATAAGATCATCAACATAAAGAACAAGAATGATAAGAGACTTGCCCTCTTTCTTGGTGTAGATAGTATTGTCAGAATGACACCTATAAAATCCATTTTCTAAAAGAAAGCTATCCATTTTGGCATACCAAGCTCAAGGGTCTTTCTTGAGAACATAAAGGGATTTCTTAAGCCGACATACAAGGTTGGAGTCTCTTTGTATAAAGCCAGTAGGTTGTTCCATATAGATTTCTTCATGCAAGTCTCCATGCAAGAAGTCAGATTTAACATCCATCTGATGGACTTCCCATTTGAAAGAGTTAGCAAGGGAAAGAACAAGGCAGATAGAGTTCATTTTGGCAACATGAGAGAAGGTTTCATTATAGTCAATGCCTTCAACTTGTGAAAATCCCTTCGCAACAAGATGAGCTTTATGTTTATCAACTTTTCCATCTGGGCCATACTTGGTTCTATAAACCCATTTGCATCTAACAAGTTTTCATCCCTTTGGAAGAGGAACAAGATCCCATGTATCATTTGCCAATAATAAACGATATTCTTCATTCATAGTTGCGTCCCAATCTAGATGACCTGAAGCTTTTGCAAAGGAGTCAGGATCATAATTCGCTGAAGCTTGAGCTAGTAAAGAAGAGGCTCTATAGAACTGAGAATGTGTATGACGTAGATCTGTAGGATCACCGACAAGAGCACCTGCTGCATCCGGAGTAGCACAGACCCATTTTGGAAGCTGACAAGCTGAAGGAGGATCTTGAGAAGGTGGGGGAGGATTTTCATCCTTGCTGTCATCATCTGAGGAAGAAATATTTTCAGAAGTAGAAGGGATAGAGAGAGGTGGCATATCCACTGAACTAGGATTGTAGGCCAATATATTTTCAGCAAAATTTACATCTCTTCTAATGATAACACTTTTGGACTGAAGTGGAATAACTCTGTATCCTTTGACATCTTCAGAATATCCAACAAAAATACATTTTTCACTCTTAGGTTCTAAAGCTTTATGTTTCTCATTTGGAATATGGGCCCATGCTTCACTTCCAAAAACATGAAACTGACTTACATCTGGTTTAATTGAGCTCCATGCTTCTTATGGAGTGATATTCTTTAAAACCTTAGTAGGAGTGTGATTTATTATGTAATTTCCATAGTTAATTGCTTCTGCCCAAAAATTAAGACTAAGTCCTTTAGATTGAAGTATACAATTAGCCATTTCCTTTAAGGTGTGATTATTCCTTTCAGCTACACCATTTTGTTGTGGAGTATATGGAACAGTATGTTGCATTTGAATTCCATTCTCAGTGCAAAAGCTGATGAATTTGTTGTTAACATATTCTCCACCATTATCAGATCTTAGCTTAAGAATTTGATGTCCAGATTGTTTTTCAACAAAGGTCTTAAAGGCCAAGAACATGTTAAATACTTCACTCTTGAGTTTTAATAAGTGTACCCAAGTGTGTCTGGAGAAATCATCAATGAAAGTTAAGAAATACTTGTAGCCAGAGAATGAAACAACTAGAACTGGACCACATAAATCACTATGCACAAGTTGTAAAGGGGCTCAAGCATGCCAAGAGGCACATTTTTCAAAACTATCCCGATTATGTTTTCTAAGTACACATCCGGATAAAACATAATCTTTGCAAGATACCATTGGAAGACCTGTCACCATAATTTCTTTACATAGATTCTGAAGGGAGTGATAGTTTAAGTGACCAAATCACTCATGCCAAAGTTTTCTCACTTCATCATTATGATCAACAAATACCAAGGGAAGATTTGATGACCCAAAGTTGTTAAACTTATACAACCTTGTATTAAGCCACGGATCAAGTGTCGATAATACTGAGGAGAGAATGAACCATCGGATCACTACATATCATGACCATCAAATTGTAAGTTACAAAAGTACATAGTAAAGAAACACACTTTACCTAACTCTATACTAAACCAAGTTATACTTAACTATTTCCTATGTGTCGAAATATCCTAACATCCCCCCTTCAGAATAATTTGGGATAGGATTGAAGGATGTACAAATGTGACACAATAGGAGAAGGAAGGAGGCATCAGAACCTATCCCCCCTTAGTGACAACTTCCTGAACTCCAACCATAAATCGAATTTTAGTAAACTTCGCCTCTGTGAAAGCCTTTGTAAAGATGTTTGCAACTTGATCATCTGTTGAACAATATTGCACTTCAAGGACATGGTCATGAATGAGCTTTCTGATGAAGTGCATGTGAATTTCAATGCGTTTGTTGCACTGATGTTGGATTGGATCTTTTCATAGTTGAATGGCACTTTGATTATCACACCAAAGAGTAGTTGGATGCTGCTGCTGAAAGGCAAACTCTGACAAGATCTGACGAAGCCACATGGCTTCCTTACTAGCTTCTATGACACCGCGATACTCTGCTTCTGCTAAAGAAAGAGAAATGGCACTTTGTTTCTTGCAAGCCCATGTAATAGGTCGTGAACCATCACTGAACACATAACCTCCAGTAGACTTCCGATCATCAGGGTCACCAGCCCAATCAGAATTAGTGAAACCAACCAATAGAGGAGATGATTTTTGCACTGTAATGAATCCCAAACTAAATTGTACCTCGAACATAACCAGCTATTCTTTTAGCTGCTTTCCAATGACTTTCATGTGGGTTTTGTATAAACCGAGCAATAAGGCGAACATCAAAGGAAAGTTCAGGACGAGTATGGGTCTGATACAAAATTTTTCCTACAAGTTGACGGTAATGTAGCTGAGTCAACATAGTTGATTGGCCGTTGGGTGTTAGGGTCCAACCCTAACCCCCTTATTTATGTAATAGGGTCGAGTCATAGTTATAGTTAGTTAAAGATTCAATAAAGCCCATATTAATAATTGTAAGTGGTTGACCCGCATTTAAAGAAGGGACCACAATTAGTTGCAAATGGGCCATGGTATTAGATAGATGGTATTAATAAGAACCATGGTACTGACCCATGGTATCGCATGTATGAATCCTATATAAAGGATAGAGACTCCCCTTGAGGAGCATCATGTCTTATTTTGTAATTGATCCCAACTCTATTGGAGGCTGCCCCCTCAAAGAGGCAAGTGAACATTGATTTCCTTTCTGAATAATAAAATACATGTGGTTATTTCTTATTGTTCTGTGTTCTGGGTCTATTACTTTGCATACTTGGTATTTTGATATCTTCTCATAGGTCAAGAGCATAACAAGTGGTATCAGAGCACTTTCCCGGGCCGGTGGGATCTCCATTTTTAGCAGGATTTTTTTTTTTGGCTAGAGACGTGTTCCGGCGTCTTTAAACCAAGGGATCTGTCGTTGAGCACATAAACCTAAAAATTTGGGGAGGTGTGCACGCAAGAAATATAAGAGGTGGTCATGTTTGTTGGACTCCCTTGTAACCCCTATGGGTACCCCTTCAAGTAGTAGCACATTAGACAGAACCGCGCACGGACTGTCTTCCAAGTACCCTCTGGGTATATCGAAAGCCCCCTAGGCTCTCTTAAAACTTCGTCATAGATGAACCATCGGCCATCGTGTTGCTATAGTACACCGAGAATAGCACTCGGGGAGATTACTTGCACATACGATACGGTAGTCACATTGTACAGCTAAGGGTACGGTTGATCCGCCTTCGTTAGTGCCCTGAAAGATTGGGCTAAGTACTACTGTCGAACCCTTATGTATATCATGATCTATAGCACCTAACACTCCTTGAGACCATATTTCCCTTGTCTCTCTCTAAATCATGCATCATATTTGCCAGATCAGATCTAGTAGGTTTGGTTCTGTCGTAGCCGAAATAATCAGTTCCACCATTCAGATCTCTCAGATCCACCATTCAGATCTATCATATCCGCTAACCAAATCTATCAAATTCGACATTCAGATCTAGTAGTTTGGGTTCTGTAGCAGTCACAACAATCAGATCTATCATTCAGATCTAGAAATAGGGTTCGATCACTACCACATTCCTACTCATACTCTATAGTTCATGGTTTTGCCGATAGATCTGACTATTTGTGTGGCTCCTATACCTGGGCGTGATTCTCGCAGGACATTGGGCAGAATTAACTTTTCTGGGAATCGGCTACTGTAGTATTCCTAAGCGAGGAGTAAATATATATATATATATATATATATATATATATATATATATATATTCTGAGACCCTCCTGGGATGCTTATAGGAGACTTAGCCCATAAGAATCAAGTCAACGGGCTGAGCAAGGTGGCCCCATTCACTTGTCAGCGTCAAAATTTTGGGTGGTCCCAAATTTTTTTTTCAAAATAAGGACAAGTGCACCGGATTGGTGCATGGTACAAACTAGAGCTCAAGCTATGGCCAATGAGAAGATCGACACACTTGAACAAAATTTGGAGGCATTAACAAAGCAGATCTAGACCTTAACTGACACAATCACAAATGGAAAGTCGGGGGAACAACGAGAGGCATATAATTTTAATGAAGACCTTGAGGGTGAGTCTATCCATTCCCTTAACTTCTGTGGAAACCAGCAACAGTCCCAGCTTCGACCACCCAAGCTGAACATGTATAAATTTGATGGCTCTCATCCGGCCATATGGCTAGCACAAATGGAGCAATATTTCACATTGAATCACATCAGAGATGATGTGACTAAGCTAAGTGTGGGACACCTGTACTTGGACCAAGAAAGATGGCAATGGTGGCAATGGCATCAACGCTACTATGCAATGCCACAGACTTGGAAGATATTCTCAAAAGCCCTTTCTGATCACTTTTACCACGAATATAACTTTTTGGGTCATCTTAATAAGCTCCGACAAATAGGCACAATGCAAGAATATATTAAAGCCTTTGAAGCATTAGCCTTCCGCACAAGAGGTCTAGCAGATGAATTCTACTTGGAATGTTTTATCAGTGGTCTCAAAGACACCATACAAGCCCACATCCGACTACAACACCCAATCTCATAGCTAGCATCTTGGAAGATAGATCGTGAAGTAGAACACAGGTTAGTGGCCCAGTCGACTCGTCCAAATTTCATAGCCAAGGGACGCCCCACCTAGGCTCCGAGCACTACCCAAACACTTAAGGATAAAAAGGTGTCACCAGTGGAAATGGTGGAAAGAAGAAAGTAAGGTTTGTGTTACTACTATGATGAGAAATACTCCCCGGGGCATAAATGCAAGGAACACAAATTCTTTCAAATTGATGCTACTGATCACAGTTCATCTGAGGAAGCCCCATCATTTGAGGGACTAGAGGAGGAAGATGAGGGCAACTAGCCAGACAATGAGCTCCCAGCTACACCTGAAGAACTAGTTATCTCGCTTAATTGATTTGGCAAGAATTTCTTCTCCCCAAACTCTCAAAATCATAGGTTTTATTAAGCATTTCCCAGTACTAGTCTTGATTGATAGTGGCAATACGCATAACTTTATCCATCAAAGAGCCACTGAAGCAGTGCATTGTTTTGTCAAATCAGTCTCTAATTTCCAGGTCCAGATTGCTGATGGGGGGAAAATGAAATATGAAGGCCGCTGTGAAAATGTCAAAATTCAAATGGGGGATTATCACCTAAAGACCCACATGTTTGCCAGCAACATGGGTGGGTGTGACATTGTCTTGGGTGATGAAAGGCTCCGCACACTTGGCCCAGTAAGAATGGATTTCCAGGAGTTATATATGAGCTCGAAGCAGAATAACCACACACACACCATCTGTGGACTCCAAGCAGGTGCTCCTTCGATCATTAGCTCGCATAGGATGGAAAAATTGTTAAAAAGGGCCACCATGGAGTTATAGCCCAATTTAATGCCATCCAGGCCTTCGAACCCACTTCTCTTCGTATTCATCTTGAGATGCAACAGGTCTTAAACAACCATATGTAGGTCTTTAACAAGCCTCATGAGCTTCCACCCTCCAGAGGGGAATATGATCATAGCATTACTTTGGTCCCAGGGGCACAACCACCAAATGTGCGCCCATATAGATATCCTTTAACCCAAAAGAATGAAATTGAAAAAATCTTCAAGGAACTCCTGGAAGCCAGAGTCATTCATCCTAGCATTAGTCCTTATTCATCACCTATGGTCATGGTGATCAAGAAAGATGAGGAATGGCATATGTGTCTAGACTTCAGGGCCCTCAACAAGCTGACGGTCAAAGATAAATTTCTCATCCCGGTTGTTGACGATTTGCTGGATGAACTAAATGGGGCTCAATTCTTTACTAAGCTCAACCTTCGCTCGGGCTATCACCAAATTCCCATGAAAGAAGTAGACATTCCAAAGACTACTTTCTGAACACATGAAGGCCATTATGAATTCCTGGTCATGCCATTTGGTCTCTGTAATGCCCCATCCACTTTTAAGAGCCTCATGAATCACCTGCTCAAACCATATCTCAGAAAATTTGTCCTTTTTTTCTTTGATGACATCCTCATCTATAGCCTCCCCTGAGAAAAACATCTTCAGCATGTAGATCTGCTATTGCAACTACTCCGGAAGCATAAATTATTTGTCAAATTGTCCAACTCCTCTTTTGGCATGGAAGAAGTTGAGTATTTGAGCCACATTGTCGGGCGTGAAGGTGTTAGGGTGGATCCCAAAAGGATCCAGGAAATGCAGGATTGGCCTCTACCAAAGAGCTTGAAGAGCTTCAGAGGATTTTTGGGTCTCACCCGCTACTATTGCAAATTTGTCCACAGTTATGGTCACATTGCTAGACCCCTCACTCACCTTCTCAAGAAAAATTCATTCCTCTGGAATGAGGAAGTGCAACAGGAATTTATAGCTCTCAAACATGCCATGTGTTCCACTCCCGTATTGGCACTACCCGAATTCACCAAATCTTTTATGATTGAATGTGATGCTTCAGGTACGAGTATTGGGGCTGTCTTAATGCAGGAAGGTTGACCCTTGGCCTTCACTAGCCAACAACTAAGTGGGACAAATCTAGGACAATCTACCTATGAGGAGATGATGGCCATCATACATGCAGTGGATACCTGGTGACCATACTTATTGCGGCGGTGTTTCTAAATCCGCACAGACCATCAAAGCCTTAAATATTTTTTGGAGAAATGACTATCCTTGCCACAACAAAATAAATGGCTAGCCAAAATGTTGGGATATGATTATGAGATAATTTACAAGAAAGAGCAAGAAAATGTTGTAGCAGATGCTTTATCACGCCAATTTCAGGAGGAAAGCACCCTTCTAGCAATCTCTCTTCCCATTCTAGAGTGGATTGAAGAGGCTCGCAAGGAATGGTTTTCACATCCTTTGCTCTCCCAACTCATTAATAAATTGCAAGTGGATCCAAATTCCACAGTGGGCTACTCTTGGCAGGATGAGATTCTTCGCTACAAGGACAAAGTAGTGATATCACCAACATCCACCCTCAAAAGTCGCATTTTGGCAGAGTTGCACTCATCTCCCACTGCAGGCCATTTAGGCTTTCAGAAGACTTATGCTCACACTCGAAGTTCATTCTTTTGGATAGGCATGAAAAAGGACATTCTTACTTTTGTAGCTAAGTGTGATGTGTGTCAACACCACAAAGGAGAAATAGTCAAATCCCCAGGCACATTATAGCCATTTCCCATCCCTGCCTCAATCTGGATGGAGGTTTCTATGGATTTCAGTACGGGTCTTCCGAAGTCAGGCAACAAGTCAATCATCATGGTGGTTTTGGACAAAATTTCTAAGTATGCTCATTTTCGCACCGTCCCCGCCCTTTTACACCAGCTTTGGTGGCTCAATCTTTCATGGACCAGATCTTCAAATTGCATGGCATGCCCACTTCCATTGTGTCTAATCGTGACCCGATCTTCACTAGTAACTTTTGGCAGGAACTCTTCAAGCTACAAGGTACCCAACTACAACTCAGTACTTCCTATCATCCCCAAAATGATGGTCAAACTGAAGCAGTCAACAAATGTCTGGATACCCACCTCAGGTGTTTCACTTCAAAAAAGCAACATCTATGGGTACAGTGGTTACCTCTAGACGAATGGTGGTATAATACTAACTATCATGCCACCACCAAAATGACTCCATATGAAGCAATTTATGGTCAACTCCCTCCTTCACCTACTTCTTATATCCAGGGATGATCGAAGGTACAAGCAGTGGATCAACTCCTACAGAACCATGCAACCATGCTGGCCCACCTCAAAGAGAATCTCCATCAAGCTCAAAATCGCATGAAGAAACAGGCAGACCAACATCGTTCAGAGCACAAATTTCAAGAAGGGGATCAGGTATTCTTGAGGCTGCAACCATATAAGCAAACATCACTCAAAGATAAGGGTTGTCAAAAATTATCTCCAAAATTCTACAGACCGTATCAAATACTTCAACGCATTAGAGAAGTATTGTACAAGCTAGCCTTGCCACCCACTGCAAAAATCCATCCCGTCTTCCATGTCTCATGCCTCAAGAAAGTGGTTGGGAACCATTGTAGAATTCAAACCAGTCTACCGGAATTGGATGAAGAAGGTAAAATCTAGCTCCAACCTGAACAAGTTCTTGACACGTGAGAATGACACTTGCGCGACTGCACGATCAAGGAAGTCCTCATTAAGTGGAAAGACACCTCTCCAGAATATGTGACCTCGGAACCAGCCACTGTTCTTTAGCAGTTTCCGCAGCTTCAGCCTTGAGGACAAGGCTACTTTTATGGGGGAGGGCATGTTAGGGTCCAACCCTAAACCCCTTATTGATGTAATAGGGTCGAGTCATAGTTATAGTTAGTTAAAGAGTCAATAAAGCCCACAATAATAATTGTAAGTGGTTGACCCACATTTAAAGAAGGGACCATAGTTAGTTACAAATGGGCTATAGTATTAGATACATGGTATTAATAAGAATCATGGTACTAACCCATGGTATTGCATGTATGAATCCTATATAAAGGATAGAGACTCCCCTTGAGGAGCATCGTGTCTTATTTTGTAATTCAGCCTAGCTCTATTGGAGGTTTCCCCCTCGAAGAGGCAAGTGAACATTGCTTTCCTTTTTGAATAATAAAATACATGCAGGTATTTCTTATTGTTCTATGTTCTAGGTCTATTTCTTCGTATACTTTGTATTCTAGTATCTTCTCGCAGGTCAAGAGCATAACATCGGGGGAGCAAATCTGCTCACATAGCACGAGTTCGATGTGCCATTAAGGGTCCAGCTCAATAACGGTTCCATGGGTCATGAAATAAGAGATTTTGACGAAGCCAAGGTGGCATATGTGATGATAGAACTCAAAATTTGGCAAGCACAAGTTAGCACAGTGCTAAATCCAGCGTCAGTTCCAACTGCAATCAGAGTCTAGAAACTGTTTGAAGATATGTTAAAGCCTGGATAAACATCAAAATTGGCAGTCCAGTCAAAACAATTAGAGTTTAATGAATTTGGGTCATGTGTGAATGCAACAATGGTATCAATGTCGCGACCAATAAAACAAATCCAAAGTCTGTCCGAGGTTATGTAATATATTAATCTTGAAATTTTTATGGATGGTGCTGGTGAGATTTAAGGTATTATATAATTTGGTGAACTATATTTAAATATATATCATTGCACCGAGATTTCTCATTTGGCCACCAAAGATTTTTTCTTAAAAACAACTCCAAATTTAGCTTTAGATTTTCGTATAAAAGGAGGCGAAAGCATGGAAGCTAAAAGGGAAGCAGAGATTTGTATAAGAAAAATCCAAGTGTTCGCATTTGTGAATTAGATATCACATTTTCAGTTTGAGAGCTCTTTTCTTCGCCTTGTGTTAGAAGAGCAGAGAGTGCAGCAGACTCAATTCGATTTCAAGAGTTCAAGTTCAGATTGGAGTGTAAAAGGTAGAGAACCATTGCATCATATCAAGGAATCGGGAAGCTTGAGGTCGTGAGCCAGTCAGGTTTGGGCTTTCGAGAGTCATACGGAAATCAAATGGAGTGATTCAAAAGCCTAGATAGGGGCTTCTAGGCACTTCAGAAACACTAAAAGGGTCCTTTCGGTGAATGAGAATGCAGGGACATTAGGGGAGGAAGCAGATATTTGTAGAAGGAAAATCCAAGGGTTCACAATCATGGAGTTGAGATCACATTTTCAGTGTGAGAATACTTTTTTCATCCTTGTGTTAGAAGAGCGGAGAGTGCAACAGACCCAATTCAATTTCAAGAGTTGTAGTTCAGATTGGAGTGCAGAAGGTAGAGAACCATTGCATCAAATCAAGGCATCGAGAAGCTCGAAGTCGTGAGCCAGTCAGTTTTGGTATTTCCAGAGTCATACAGAAACCAAATGGAGTGATTCAAAAGTCTAAACAGGGGTCTCAAGGTGCTTTGGAGACACTGACAGGGTCCTTTTGATGAACGAAGTAGTGAAAGTTCTAGATTTCAATACACAGATAATCTGACTCCTATGTCAATTTAGGGGAGGTTTGATTTGTATTCTCATTGCTATTGATGTTTTCTTGTTTTCAATAGAGGTCCGAGTTTGCATTCTAAGACTCTTTTATTTTCCTGAATTTGACTAAGTCACTTGAAGAAGGTCTATGTAAATTTGTGAGAGTTCTCTACACTAGAGCATTTCCAATTTGAGGAAATAGTTGCAACTGTGTCAACAATTGTCATGTACTTCTTTTTCCACTGAATACAAGTGGCCTAGCCTTTTGCGCAGGGGCCGAAGATGTAGCCCAGGAGGAGTGGACTCCATCATCAACATCGGTGTTATCTATCTTTTTGGTTTGCTTAACTTTTGTTTTAATTTCTCTATAGTTAATTTCATATGTGATGAAGTCATTCATAATGAACAACTAATCAATTTTCTGAGACAAGGTACGATATAATATTCCACATTTCATATGAATGAAAATACCCCTAATAAGTGGTAAAATTAAAATGCCACTTCATTTCAAAAAAAAAAAAAAAATATGATCAAAAATACATTTAGAAAATCAAAAAGATGTGTAGCTAGTCTAACTGCCACATTAGAGTTAAATAAGTAGGATTAATTTTTTAATCACAACATTTAAGAGTGATTAGAATTTTTGAGTAAAGTGAGTTAAGTTAAGTTTATTTATTTGAGAGAATAGTCTAATCGTGGTCAAAACTAGTTTTAATTAAGTTATTTTTAATTAGTCAAATCACACTATATAATCGCGATTTTAAATAGTTTAAATAAATATTTGGTGACACGAAAGTCTTGTCTTTTGTAATAAAGTTTTTGCAACAATGAAAGGCCGCGATCTCACCTTCCTATATCGACAATGCATGATGACTTTGTACCCCCCACCCTTCTAATTGTTAACCAGGGGGGGTTCCAAATAGAAGTTTCCCTGCCTACCACTTTTGCAATGTGTCACCCCAAGCCCATGCCCCTTCCCCCCCACCCCCCAATCTAAAACTTCTTACCATAAACCCCCCCCCTCCGAAAAAAACTTTCCCTCTTCCTGCCTACTTTATGACCGTTGAATCAACCCTTCTCGCTCCACTCCTCTTATACCAAATGGCACCTCTCGTCCCCACCCTACACCAATACAATTCCACCACATGGTATTCCCCATCTATTCCTCTCCCATCATGGTCACATCCCTTCCCACTCGACGTCAAATCACCTACGCCACATCGAATCATCCTATGCTCATCATGTAACCATTCCAACCATACCCATTCCCAGAATATCAGACCCGCTCCATTAAATGGCCTAATCACAATGGTAATTAATTTTATTGATAAATTAAGAGAAAGCTCATTCTATTGGGCTTTTTCCTTTGTTGTTCCAATACTCAAGAGACTAGAACTATTACAACGCCAATTCAACAATCAAACTGCCACTATGACCAATAACCCAGCCACTAGTTTTCATTAAGCTGATTCACAGGTAATTCTAATTTCCCAGTTCTTTCCTTTCCAAGATGGATCCTAAAGGAAAATCTAAGGCTAACAAATGAAAACCCCCTTTTACCCCCTATAATTTATTTAGACCATCAACAACTGGTAGACCAATAATATAAAATCCTTGAAACCAATTGTGAGTTCGACCTCTACAAACTTGACAACTGCTAAAAATAGAAATTCATAGATATTAGTGATGAATTGGGTTTGTTGGGCTCCTTCATACCCTAGTTAATTTTTCCTCAGACCTACCATTTCCCTGAATTCATTCCATGGTGACACTTAGGGTACATTCTGAGTCATAGGGAAATTGTAGCCCAGAATAATGATATCCTTTTCACAATTACCTCTGGTTCCATTTTCCAGATGCTGCAAATTCATAATTCTACCCGTTTGAAACCTTTTTTAGTAAATTGCCTTATTGAATTCTACAAGAACCTCACTTTCCCACATAGAGCAAAGATCCTTGAAACATTTCTCCCTAAGGATGCTCAATTTCCTAAGAAAAATCCCCCATATTCATCCTCCATGTTCCCTGAGATGACAAAATAAATTATCTCTATTATTTCTTATTTACTAGGCTATCAATCTGATCAGTGGGTTGATGAGGCCATCATAGGTCTTTTGTCAGTATTCTAAATAGGTGAGAAGCCCTCAATCATCTTCAACTATAGTGAGTTTCTAGCAAATGATATCCATGAGCAGTTCCTAAAATTTTCTACAGAGGGAAATTTTAAGTAAGCTTCGGTTCTACTTTATTTATTTTTATTCCATCAGGAATATAGATTTTAGTTTGCCTTATAGAAATTGGATGAGCAAGGAAATTTCCAATCTGTAATTCATTGGAATTCCTTGATAAGGAAGCAGTCCGATGAAGTTACCTTTAGTGAGTATGTTGACCAATTTTTATATCGATTCTCTTGCCTATTGAATAGCAATGTTGAGCCAATCATAGGACTTGAGATAAAAATATTTCTTCATCTCAGTGAGAAAACCAAATAGGTGACTCGTACCTATACCAAAATTATACACAAATCAGAGTGTATGGGTGTGAATTGCCACCATATAGGTTTCTCATGTTTGTCCCAATGAGAATTGTCTCACCAGAGTATATCAGACTGATGATTAACATGTATGAGCTGCACTTTGTGGCAGCCAAGAAGAAATATCAATTTAAAATAAAAACACAGGTTGGCCCTTTTATCTGCAACACCAGGACATAGGCCAAAGAAGAATGCATCCTCCTTAAGCAGATGAACTTCAAACTCCACTTCACCTGGTCATATGACCCCTTAGGTGTAATTTCAAAACTAAGATTTGAATAGAAGGCTACTCCCTCCACTCACACTCCTTGGACAAATATTGAAAGATACATGAACCATGATCAATGGCTGAAAACACTTTCCAAGAGGCAGAAGAATAGGTACTCTCAACAACAACATCATAGAATCCAACACCACAGGAGAAGTAGGACAATATGCCAAGAGAAGATCTTTCCCCTTCAATCACACAAATCTAGGGGAAGAAATTCAAAATTTACAAGAAGAGACAGAAGATCAGTCCAACGGGAGAATATTTGGAGGAAAATGTACAATCCACCATTGTTTTGACAGGCCCCCATACTTCACCAGAAATGAAGATATTTTTGTACGATCTCCATCCTCTTCTTCCTACCAAGAGCCATTGGGTACCTCTCAGTCAAGGGAATTGGTTAATGACCAAGCTAAACCAAACATATTTTCCAAGTATAAAGAGACTATAAAGAAGAATGAGATGTCAAAAGCTACAACTTATTCACGGTTTTGGAAACAGACAACAACCCCACAGCATAGGCTTCTCTTTGCCTTTCACAGAGAGGAAGGAAATATGTAGATAGCCTTCTTGCAAGCTGAAGTTCCTTTCCCTAAAACTCTAGAAGATTACAAGAAATCTATCTTTTCCTTCAATGTTGACCAAATTCATCCAATTGATCAGATAGAATTTCTTAAGAAAACAAGGGAAATGTTGTTTCAACCTTGACAAATTCAACAATGGCAGCTTCTAGGCTGCAAGCTTCAGTCAACAACATTCAGTCCCAAATCAAATTAAAAAAGATATCTTCTCTCGCTAAAGATAAAAAAATTAAGTCTTTAGACGATCTAGTAATTAAACTGGGATATGATCTCGGCAATGTGAAAGCTGTAGAGGAAATCATTAGGAGGAAGAAAGTTGACATTGTCATGGTCAAGAAGCAACTCAAGCTTCCATCCACTGAAGACCCATAGACAAAATAAGTTAGATAGTTAGAGACAGATAATGAAGACATTTTTATAATTATTATCGAAAAGAGTGGACAGATCATGGAAATGGAGATTGAGATGGAGAAATTGTTGAAGGAGAGAGAACAGTCAACACACTTGGCAACCATTCTACTAACAACAATTCCTATTGCATCTACATCAATAGTAGGGGCAACCACTTCAGTAGCCATCATAGTTGAGGTACAATCTACAAATTCTTTAAGAGAACTTGTTAAGAAATGGATGACCTACTATCAAAGGACATGAAATTGAGAAGCCGAAATGTCAGATAAATAATATCCAAGGACATAAATCAAATATTGATAATGTGTACATAACAGAGATTCAAAAGACTCATAGGTTAACCCATAGAATTGAACACGTGGAAAATGAGTCTGCCATGGGAGAAACATGTGCACAGGAAAAGGAAAACATTTAGATAGAAATAAATGAGGCCATGATTGAAATATGGCCCTCTATTGAGATTATTTTTGAGCAGCAAGAATTAGTACGTAGATCTAAAGGATTCATTGAAGAGGTGAAAGAATATCTAGGATAGAAGCCAGGTCAAGCGATTTCATTAATCATGATTTTAAATTCAAAGACTAAAGAATAATTGGAGGAGTTTGAAATTGCAGACAGGACAGAGACAATTTTGGAGGTGAGCAGGGTCCTTACAAAAAGGAACTTGATGTTACAGTTGGAGAACAAGTGCCACAAGAGGGGAACTCCCTCCGATGCTTCATTAAGGTAGACACAAACATGCTCAAGAGGGGAATTGTAAAATTTTCTCTCACATGTGTGGAGTTAGAACTTAGTAGAGTGTTATGAGATAAAATCCACCTTAATTGGAGGGATTTCACTTGTTCAAAACCAATGGACTACGAAAATACAAATTTCTATTGGAAGATCTGTTGGCAATCATGTCATCCTCAAAACCCCTTCCCCTCTCTTCAAGGACATGCTCATCCTCTAGATGCCAAGAATAAGTGTTGAGGATGGAAAGATAAAAAAGTATCATCAAGATCTAGGAAGTCATCAATAAACTAGCAAGATAACCATTTGTACCAAAAAGCTCTCCAAATATATCAAATCCCTCAACTTCAACTCAACCACATGTAGTTTCATCTTATCCTCGAGATGTTGTGATTCACCCCTCACATAAAGATGCAAGAGGTACAACTATGATATTATATTTTTCAAAGAGTGGGCATAAATTCTTCCATGAATCAGATCACAATGAGAATGATAAAGAAGCAAATACAATTGTAGATCTGCTAGACTCATAATTTATTCAAGGAAATAAAATCATTGTATTATTTTCATTTGTTCCCAATAACTCCTCAGAATGGATCGATGTCTACATGAAGAAGGGAAAAACAAATTCTCAAAGAGATCCATGACGTTTCCTAGGCTCATTTACGAGGACAATAGTATATGTACAGGTAATGTCAATGTTAGGGTTTCTTGTCTTTTGAATTAGGCTTTGGTTGGATACTCGTTATGGTGAGATTTCTCCTAGACTTGTGGAAGCCAATTTCTCAGTATGCATGTAATTAATTGATTATAAGGTAATACAATTTTCAATTCACAAAAAAAATATAAATATTCCTTAAAAATTAAATTTATTTTTTTTGTATTTTTTAAATTTGAAAATAAATTTATAATTAGATAAAAAAATATATTATTTAATGACATAGATAATGATAGTTTGAATGAATACCAAATCATAACCTCATAAACATAATTTTATCAATACAAATAACTATTTAATACTATTTTTTTTTTAAATACCCATGAAGTTGTTGTGAAATCCCTCTTAATTTTTGTAATTTATAAATGTGACTGTAATGCCAATGTGGGTACGAAAGCCACAATTGACTCGAACAATTTATTTTAAAAATTTAAAATTCTATCCTTATAATTGTTGACTGAAGGAGAGAACAACCTTTCAGACCCCAATGAATAACAGAGTTTGATTGCTTTGAAAGACATGAACTTAGCCATAAACATAAACACCGAAGTTGATGAACTATGGCTTGTCGACCAGTTCGGTCTAGTTATTGTCAATCAATTTATGACATGTGATTGGAGTATGTAGAGGAAAATATGGTACCATTCTCCCTATCACATTGAAGAGACCGCATGCAGCCTCTCAAGTTTGGAAGATGTTGAAAATAAATATATAAGGGACAAACTGAAAATAAATAAATAAAAATAAAAATAAATAAATAAATTGTTGGTTTTTGGTGGGTGTTCACTGAGTGGTTGGCTTATTAGTTAGTCTTCTGGCTCTTGAACTCTTTCTTTTTGGACAATATTACTCAAATTTTATCTTGAAATGAGTTTCTCTCCCTTCTGAATGCACTAAATTTGTCATTGGAGCATATGGGAGTTGTTGGGCATTTGCAATATAAAATAGATTGGTGTCTCAGGTAGTATGTAGAGCCTTGTGCATGAGTTAAATGCCTCTGAATTTTCGGTTATTTCCTTGTGAATTGTGTGTGAGGCCACTGGATTGTGTGTCTAACCCTAATAGGATCAATGGGAGGCTCAGTGGAAAAATTGGTCACTTTGGTGCTTTCTATAAAGATGATAAACCACTTGGACATTGCATTCGAACTTTTCAGACTAAGGAATACCCCATCTAAACCTTGGGTAAAATCCTTGTGAATTTGGTGAATTCCCTGTAAACTGTGTGAGGCCATTAAAATGTGTTTCTAAACCTGTGCCGATAAGTGGGATCCTTAGTGGAAGACTAAATCAGTGTGGTTCTTGTTGTATAATAGATCAACCAACTAAACAATATATTCTAATACAATTATCAACGACCTATCATTTGAAAATGTTGAAAAAAACAAATTGTTATAAACCCATCTTCATAACAAACCTTAAAAACTGAATCAAACAATAGAACACTCCCGCCACCTTAAATAATTTAAAAAATAAAAAATATTAAATTATAATACATGGTAACAAAACTACCCGAAATTATAAGAAGCCTTTATGTTGAATGTGTTTCTTTAACATGGATGTAGTGTTGCAAATATTTCCAAATAGCACTACCCATGCATTTATACCAATGTTCAAAACCACTTAACCTTTCACACAAGGTATAAATATATCTATAATCACCATGGAAGAAATTCGAATGCTACTATCTATGTCTTCATTGTTCCTACGGCCATTGACATATTCATGGGAATGCCCTACAAAAGATCTCAACATAGGCAAACGATGATTTATTCCATCCATGAAGCGGGCATATACTATAATAGCAAATGGAAGCAAAAGGTAATTCACGCTCAGTCACCTTGCCATTGGTGGAAACGTCCATTAAACCAAACTAAAGTTCCAAATGAGAGTTAAAAAGCGTACCTATAATGATTAAAATGTACTCTTTGTATTCTCTATCCTTCTAAATATTATTATAGATGCTTTGATATTTTTTATATTTTAACCTTTTTAAAAGATCTCATTTTCTTCGTCCATCCTGGAGCAAAGTAAACTTCTAAACGTAAAATATTAACTCTTTTAGTTATTTAAAAATAAAAATTAAACCGGAAATTGGTATTTTTTAACTAAAGTTTATTAATACAATTAAACCTTTAAATAAATGATGATTATTTGATTTTAATTTAAGAAACTAAATTATTTTTAAAAAATAAGCTTTTATTCACTGTTTACATATTTTTAATTAAAAAAAATTGAGTTTTATTAATTTTTTTTGTTTACTCAATTTTAAATATTTTGTATAATTTAAATGAGGTTAATGGTTAAAAATATGTATTTTTAAAAGTGAAAAAGTTATAGATTTAAATATTTTGTATAATTTAAATGAGTTTAATAGTTAAAAATATGTATTTTTAAAAGTAAAAAAATTATAGATTGAAAATGAAATAGGGTAGTCTATATTTATATTTATATTTATATAATCAAATTGTTGCATAAAAGTAAGTCCTTTATTCCTCACACAAAAAGAATAGTTTTTGCTAATTTATCTCAAAAATATATATGTCCTTTCTATTTTTAATTTAATTAGAAAAATGTAATATCATATTCCATTTGTTTTTTATTTATATTAATACTTAATATTGCTTTATTATGTTTTTTCTTCGATATTTTTTAAAATGTAAATATATCATTTTTTTTATAATTAAGAGTGACAATAAAATAATAAAAATTTAATATAATTGATTTTTAATAATCTGAAATATATCTTAAAATAAATCTTTTAATATCATAAATCAACATTTATTTATATTTACTCGACATCCAATTATTCTTAATGTTGAAATAGTTTAACCAATATCATGATCTTATAAACATAAATATTTTTTTCCCAACCTTTTATTTATTAAGCTATAAGGCGTTCCCTCTGAGGAAAACTTTCCTCACGCCTACATGTTAGCACTATGGGCCATTAGATTATAGGTTAGACGATTGAACCATCTTGAGTCATTCAATTAGGCTAAGGTAGTTGGAACGCCCTAACCGCCTTATAGCCACAAATTTGATCCCTCCCGAATGATTTTGGCTTCGCATTGCAATTCGGCTTAGCATTGTCAATTGCAGGCTAGGGAAACACTATGGAGTTCTCTATCATAGTACTCAAGCCACAATTCTAATCTGACTTTTAACTATCACTGGAAATTCTTGCTTTGTTATAGCCTTGGATTGAACTACCAGTGGAAATGTTGCACATAAAATTCAAGTTTCTCATTTGGATATTGTTTATGTTTTCAATTGCAGGTCATTTTTTCTTGGCATTAAATATACATCTCTAGTTCAACGTAGTGGTCAGAGTGAGATAAGATGGAGGCTTGTTTGGCCATTTTGCATAGACAAGTTCTTCTGTGAAAGGAAAATTTACCGTATCTTTCTCCTACAATGCTTTAAATACAGGTTGATAGGGCTTGTAAAATGTAGGGCTTTCAACTATCACAATATTCAAGCTCGCACACCAGAGTCGGCCAATTTCCTACATCTCTGCTTCTCCAGTTCCGCCTCTTTCATCCACAATCTCTACAAATATGATCATTCCATTCACAAAATCTTCACAGTGAGCCACAACACCCCAAATTGGGGACTCAAAGTTCCGTCCATCATCGAAGAGACAAAGAAGGCTTCCGGGAAGTGGACACTTATAATTTTTCATCTTCTCTACATGTATAGCCACATTTATTCCATAATAGCTTCCAACGAAATGGATTCCCAGAACATAACCATTTTTCCAAATCTTCAAGTCCCTTCGCGCATCCTGTAATGACTTCTTCCTTAGAGCACAAATACCCTTCTTCAAACCCCAGAAGCAATCCTCTTGGAGCAATCAAAAATAACTGTCCATGTACACATCAATAGAGCCATAACTTCCCTTCTTCTTAACACAAGGGAACCCGTTACAACAATTTCCCAAAGCGTCGTCATCTGTTTGTAAAACTGTAATTTCAGGTAATAGCGGCATTTTATTCCATCGAGGATTATCGTTTGTTAAGGAAATTGCATTTCTCGCTTGAGCGATGAGAAAAACCAGAAGGAACTGACAATGGCAATCAATGTTTTCTCCACTCTTTTTTGTAAACACCATGTCGTACAATAATGGCAAAACATCAGAAATTGTTTCAGGACAACATTCTCTGAGGCGTATCATGAACTTCTTGAGTAGTATTTCTGTCTGTTGAAGTAGAGTTGAATATATCTACAATATACTCTTTCATAGACCAATGCAAGAGAGAAATACCGTTGAAAAACCTATAGAACTACTTAAACCTTGCGGCATATAATTATGCATCGTTTCCATGAGAGATAATGTTAACTAACTCTGATAGAGAGTATACAAGATTAAAACCTAGCTTCTGCAAATTTAATACCTACACAAATCCAACTGGGCATTTTGTCATATCTCATAGAGAATTACTTCTGTGCCTACTTGGCATTGGCTTAAAAGTGTCTCCAAGTAAAAAGATAAAGCTTCCACCACAGGGCTTCCTCCATTGTATCATACAAAGAGGATTCAACCTTTCTTAGTTGCAAAGGAGGATATTCTATATGGTTTGATTGCTAGTGAAATGATCCTATTTCTTTATTTGGTGTTGTTGTTGCAGGATCTGATAACAATGATAACTTTGAAGATGCAAGAGACAACTATCCGTGTACAAAAACTACAATAGTAGCCCTATGGTCAGAATTTTGGTCAGAATTCAAGGGGGAATTGTTGTAAATGACCAAAGTCTTCCATTTAGCCTTCTCTTATATGACGTAATTAAATTGGCTTTAGTGTGTTTCAGTGATGATGTTGTTAGTGGTGTTCTAATGGTTACTTCTTGTAGTTGTTATTCCTAAGCCTGGATCAGGTTCAGAATCCCCTGCTCAAACTCTTCGTCTACCCCAAAAGCCAAAAACTAAGCCAAAGCCCTCTCCAACAAGTAGGAGTTATACAGAAATTCCTTTCCAACGATTCTGTTTATAGAGAGAGGGTTTAATATATAGTGGAGGGTCATAGTGAGAAGCATAGTTCCTCCCAACTGTGCTTTACTTTTGTTGTAGAGAATAAAATATAGAGGACGCACACTCTGCATTGGAAATTGTTGCGCCATCCACCCGCTTTAAGATTTCAAAAACTAGGTCAACATTTAAAGTCATGATCCCTCAAATTGTTGAGAATTTAATCAAAAGCCCAACATAAGCTGATTTTCCGCTTGTGATTCTTTCCACATTATAGATCCACACTTTGATGGACTTGGAGTTTCAGTGTGCATTGGGAAATCACTGGAAGATGCAGGAATTTTACCAGATGAGGTCAGTGCTTTTGATTTTTTAATAAAGGATTATCAATGTTGTAGAATTACTATGATTTTAATATTTTATTGAAACTTATAAATGATTAATTACCAATTATCATATCCTCAATAACAATTTAGGTGAAATATATCAATGCACATGCAACCTCAACCCAAGTAGGAGATGTGGTAGAGGTTAGTGCTATAAAGAAGGTTTTAAGGATAATTCTAGTATTGAAATGAATGGAATTTTACCACAGACAAATGGATAGTTTGGGTTACATGATAAATTTAGCAAACAATTGACATTTATATATGGTTTGTTATTAGCTCCTCATGCAAGGTAGGGGTGGGAAAAACCTAGCAGTTTTGCAACAATACCAACAAAAAGATGGGTATTACATGTCTGCATGTGTTCAAAAGAATAAAGAAAATGTACAAAGAACACCAGCTTTGTTTTTCTTGACATTGATTTGTCTTCATGAATACATTATACACCTATGCTCTATCTTGATAACAAGTCACAAAGTGGACTAAAGGAGTGTTTCTTTGTATTCAGGTGGATTATTGTACTGGAAGAAATGGAACAATATGCTTGTTGTGACAAGTGCCTTATTCCTACTCATATTCTACTCTGATTATTTGTCTTCTACTAGCAAGAAATTGCAATGTCTTGGTCAGAATAAACTTAAGAAGGGAAGATTAATGTGGAAGCTAACTCAAAAAAAGTGAAAAATGAATATCATGATTTCAAGATAAGGGTGATAGAACAAGAAGTAGAATTAAGACAATTAAGAGAAAAATTGTATCAGATCAGGAAGTAATTGGAGATAATAAAAAAGGAGAGAAGCATGGAGGACAAGAATGAATTATTATTGAATGATGAATCTCCTTATCGAAATTCTAATCTGTCTCTTAAAATGTTGAAACATGAAATAGTATAATGAAGTAAGGCACTACATAAGGAACTAGGCTACATGCTACCTTTTAGATAGCATGTTGCCCAGAAAGGCACCACCAGCCATCCTTTTTGTCATTTTGATCTATAGGATGATATCTAATAATAGTTTATGCGGGTGTTCTAGATTAGCTATATAATATTACCACTGGAAAAAAGGATGGCAAAATCCCATGGAATATAGACAGTGAAGTGGCACATCATATGCTCTTTCGAAATGGACTCAGAAGTTTCCTAATCAATAGTAGAATGTCAGCTATTAGCAGTCAACGCATCAGTACATGGTGCTACAATCATACAAGTGTATTGGCATAGAATTGAATGACCCACTGAAGTTTCCTTGCACAACTAAAATTGTCAAATCTGTGGAACAAGTAGAAGAACAAATTATGCCATAGTAGAGGATTGCAATAGTTTATGCATTCTATATTTTCAATGTAAATGGGAATGGTATGTAAATATTGCAACGCAATGTACCAACTTCAGGTAAACTGGCCAGAATTTTGTTTATAATTCTTAGATGGTAGTAGTCAAGAATCGAGAATAAAGAAAGATTGTATATACAAATCAGAAAGAACATTGTAAGCCTGATCCGAATTTAAACAGGAACGCAACAAATTACAGCGATAACCATATACACAAAGATGCAGCGGAAATAATACTTCATTTCATTAATGGAAAATACTGAAATATGCTTACAACCAGAAATGGAAATAAACCAGTTAGGGCGATGGTAGCTTATCTCTGAGAAGAGATGTGGTGGCTACATGCCTCTGAACTGTGTTACAATGAGGCTCAAAGGCCTATTTATTGTTAAGAAACAATGGAAAACCCTTAACATTCCAAAACCCAACCCTCGAAGATGAAACGCCAAACTGTGGGACCCGTTTGGGTAAATTGGTACACCAACTTCCCAGGGTCGTAACTTTGGCATACGATCTCCGTTTGACGCGTACAATAGATCGTTAGAAAGATCTATCCGAGCACTGCCACTTTGGGAGGCAACATCGGTCCATGGACCCATGTTGCCCCAGATTTCCCAAAAAACGTCGTTTAGGGCCTCAAAACGGCTCTGGAAGTTTAGGACCTGAAAAACTGCTAAAAATAGTAAGTTGTGCTACAATTAAGGAAACTGAAAATGCTGAAAGACACAATGGTGGGGGTCCAGGTGGAATTGGCAGGTGGCCACCAATATCCACCTGGATCATTCCTCCCCCCTTAGGAAGCAATGGTCCCCATTGCGTTGAGTTCCTCCATGAGATGAGGAAACTTTTGCTGAACTTGTTCCCTGGTGAGCCACTTGCCCTGCTGAAGGAGTTGGCCTGCTTTGACAACTCGATACAGTTGGATATTCTGTTGGCGAGTGTTCTTGATCTGTGTGTCCATGATCTGATCAGTTGCAGCTTGTTCCATGCAATCTGGATTTAATTCTGTGGTTGTGAGCTGTTCTGCAATGTCAGATGTGTCTAGCAATGGTGGAAAGTATGGCCGAAGGCGGTCCACATTGAACACTGGGTGCAGGCCAAGGAATGGGGGAATGCTGAGCTCAAATGCATTGTCTCACATAGCCTTAGTAATGGTGTAAAGACCATATCGAAGTGGTCTCAGTTTCCGATAGGCTCCAGTAAGGCGTTCCTTTTGCAAATGCAACCGGACTTTGTCGCCCACCTGATACTTGTGTGACACCCGATGTTGATCATGTCGCTGCTTGTACTTGGCATTTGATTTCTCCAGAATGTCATGGACCTGCTGGCGAATATGTTGGATGCGCTCAATGAAGCTGGTGGCCTTATCTGTTTCGGACTGGACATGAGCTGAATTTATGTGAGTAGCTGCAAGTGGTATGGCCACATCAATGAGGCATAGTGGCTGGAATCCCAAACCCACCTGAAAAGGACTATGGCCAGTGGAGCTGTGAAGAGCTTGGTTGTAGCTGTGCTAAACATAGGGGAGGCTCTCGTCCCATGTGCGTGGATGGTTTGAGTTATACATGCGCAGAATGTGCACAATCATCCTATTGACAACCTCTGTCTGACCATCAGTTTGAGGATGGAAGGCTGTGGACTTCGTGATTTTGGTGTCCAGCATTGACCAGAGACTGGACCAAAATGTGCTGAGAAACCGACTGTCCCGATCTGAGATGATAGACTGTGGGATCCCAAAGTGCACCCACACTCATTCAAAGAAGAGTTTAGCAGTGGCTTCTGCTGTGATATTCTTCTTGTAGGCCGCCATAATGGCCATCTTCGAGAACCTGTCGACAACCACAAAAACACAGTCATTTCCATGCTTAGTGGAAGGAAGGCTTGACATGTAATCCATGGAGATGGATTCCCAAGGTCGACTAAGGGTAGGCAACGGGGTATAGAGGCCGTGCTTCTTAATGGCCGGTTTGGCAATGGCACAGGCAATACATGATCTGGTGTACTTCCCAACATCCTGTCGAAGATTCGGCCAATAGAAATAATTTTGCAGTACTGCCACTGTTTTCTCGACCCCGAAATGCCCAGCAGCCTGACTGTAGTGTGCTTCCCAAATCATCTTAGCACGCTCGCTTGAAGGAACACAAAGGTGACCCAGGTGGCATAACAGGGCATCTTGGAGGTGAAAATCTGGAACATGCCGACCCTCCAAGAGTGTCTGGTATGTGTTGCCGAATTCTGGGTTGCTTTTGTAGAGAAGTGGCCAATCAGAAGTCTCGTGCCCACAAGAGTTGAGCACGGTGGTTAATGCCATGATCGGTGGTCAACTGAGGCAATCTTCAACATTATTGGTGCTGCCCTTCTTATACTTGATATTCAAGTGGAACTATTGTAGGTATGTAGACAACTTCTGATGGCGATCATTCTGCAATTTCCCTTGGGTCTGTATGAACTGCAAGGGTCGGTAGTCTGTGTGGATGACTGTTTCCTCCCCCAAAATGTAATGCTTCCATTGTCGGCAGGCCTGTATAATGGAATACATCTCTTTATCATAAGTGGGGTACTTCCGGACTGTGTCTGAAAGTGTTTCACTGTGATATGCCACTAGATGTCCCTGTTGCGTAAGGACTGCCCCAATAGCATAGTCAGAGGCATATGTCTCAACCTCAAATGGTTGTTGTAAATCTGGTAACGCGAGCACTGGTGCCGTGCACAGGCGATCCTTCAACTCCATGAATGCCTTCTGTTGAGATTCATACCAAAAGAATTTTGCTCTCGCCCCTCCCTTGGTGACTTGACTCAAGGGCCAAGTAATATGAGAAAACCCCAACACCAACCTGCGGTAGAAGTTGGCAAGACCTAGAAAGCTGCGGAGCTCTATTAGAGTGGTTGGAGATGGCCAATCCTGAATGACTTGGATCTTGGCTGGATCGACATGCACCCCCTGTTCATCAATGATGTATCCCAGATACTGAACCTGGGTCATGCCAAAAGTGCATTTCTCCAAATTGGCACATAGTTTGTGTTGCCGCAGTGTTTGGAGAACCTGTCGGATGTGGTGGAGGTGTTCTTCCCAACTCTGGCTGAAGATCAGAATGTCATCCAAGTATACTACTACAAAGGAGTTGGTGAATGGCCGCAAGATGTCATCCATAAGCCTCATGAAGGTTGCAGGAGCATTCGTCAATCCGAAAGGCATAACCAACCATTTGAAAAGACCCTCCTTGGATTTGAAGGCAGTCTTCCACACGTCAGAGGGTTCGATTGGTACCTGGTGATATCCTGACTTCAGATCGATCTTGCTGAAATATTTCGCCCCCTTTAGTTGGTCCAGGAGGTCATCAATCCGTGGGATCGGGTACCTATTACGGATAGTGATCTTGTTCAGCGCCTGATAGTCAATACAGAGTCTCCACGTCCCATCCTTCTTCTGTACCAACACGATCGGGCTCCCACAAGGTGATGAACTCGGAAGGATGTGACCTTTCTGCAGGAGCTCCTGAATCTGCCTCTTGATTTCATTGTTCTCCAGAACGGAGCGCCGATAAATTGGTCCATTGGGTAGCGGCGCACCTGGGGTCAGATCGATGGAGTGCTTGACCTGACAGTGCAGAGGAACCCCTGCAGGGGAGGTGAAGATGTCCTCGTACTCCTCCACAACCTTGTCCATCTGTAGTTGTCATGCAGAGGGACCCCGTCTGGAGGCCGCGGCCACCGTCTTCTTCTTTCGTTGAGGGCGTATCATCAGGAAAACAAATTTCCTGGTTTTGGGAATGATCTTACTGCATTGTTTTGCAATAATCAAAGAGATGGTGGTAGGTGGTGCTACCTGTGGTATCCTGTACAACTTATTTCCCAATGTAATAATAACAGCACGGGGCCTTGATTCATACACAGCATGTCACTTCCACAAGTATGGCTGTCCTAATAATACATCACAAACTTCAAGGGGAGCAATGTCACACAATACCTCATCCGTGAAGGGCTTGATGTTGTATGGAAGGCGACACTGCTGGCTCACGCGAAGATCTCGTCCTTGGTGAAGCCACCTAATGGTGTATGGTTGTGGATGTGCTGTGGTCGGTAAGCCCAACCGCTTCACGACCTCTGCCATAATGAGGTTCTTTTGACTCCCGCTATCAACAATGAACTGTATCGGGGAGCCCTTTACCCACATCTGGGAGTGGAAGAGACGCTCCTCCTCCTCTGGATCTTCGGGTTCCTTTTTCTGGATCTTGGCGGTAGCAACAGTGGCGTTGGGATCCGCATCAATGATCTACTTCCCTTTGTCATTCCCCTTATCGAGTTCTGACTCAGAGTCGGAACATGCATCTGATTCTGAAACCTTTAGCTTAGCCACCAGTGACTGCTTGGCCCGACACTCACTTATGTTGTGGGTGGAGCTCTTATGGAACTCACACCATTTTCTCGTGTCCTTTTTCGGCTTCGCGGTGCTGTTCTTTGCTTGCAGCTTCGGCGGGTTGTCTTGGGCTGTCCCGCCTTGGCTTTGTCCTTTGTTCTGTGGTTTAGGGGCACCTTTCCCCTGCTTTGGATTCGCAGATCCAAAGTCTCGCTTCTTTTGCTTAAACTTCTGCTCGACCTTGACGACATATCAGTATGCTGCGCCAAGCGACGAGATGTTCAGGAATTGTATTTCTTCCTCGATATACTTGTGCAGGCAACCACGGTATTTGAATATCAAATGTTGCTCCGAATCCTTGATACCCAACTTTGTGCGAAGGGTATGGAAAAGATTGGTGAACTCCACCATGTCTTGGTCCCTTCCCTGCCGCAGCGTGGTCCACTTTATGTATTCATCCTCATAGCTTCCGACAGGGTAGTATTGCTCCTTGATGGCCTCTCGGAATGAATTCCAGGTGGGTGCGGCTGAAAATAATGAGCCAGTACTTTCATCCTTTTGCTCGCAGTAGGTTTCCCACCAGTCCTTGACGTGGGGAGCTGCTTTGAGAAGAGCGAAAACAATCTTTTCCCGACTCGAAAATTCATGAACAGAAAAATAACCCTCTAGCAAATTTAACCATTTATCTACGGCATCTGCGTCTATCTGACCCTCGAATATGGGGATTTCAAAATTAACTTGTACCATAAAGGGCGTGGCATTTCCAGAGTAGCTGCTGGAAGTCGATGCGTCGCTTCTGGGTAGCCGCTGAAGGATCTGGGCAAAGTTGTCCATCATCGTGTTCTGTTGTCGCTCGAGGGCTTCTTCGAGAAAGATTTTGATGGGATCTCCTGCCCCCTTGTCTTTCTTCTCATCCGCCATGGGAGGCCGTCGGGATTTCCGAGGCTGGTTTTGCAAAGGTTCGACCAATTCAAGCCCTAACTCCTTATATCCCGACCTTGTTGGGGACATGCAAAGAAAAAGAGAGACAAAGCAGACCGCTCTAATACCACTGATCCAGATTTAAACAGGAACGCAACAAATTACAGAGATAACCATATACACAAAGATGTAGCGGAAATAATACTTCATTTCATTAATGGAAAATACTGAAATATGCTTACAACCAGAAATGGAAATAAACCAGCTAGGGCAATGGTAGCTTATCTCTGAGAAGAGATGTGGTGGCTACATGCCTCTGAACTGTGTTACAATGAGGCTCAAAGGCCTATTTTTTGTTAAGAAACAATGGAAAACCCTTAACATTCCAAAACCTAATTCTAGAAGATGAAATGCCAAACTGTGGGCCCCGTTTGGGTAAATTGGTACACCAACTTCCCAGGGTTGTAACTTTGGCATACAATCTCCGTTTGACGCGTACAATAGCTCGTTAGAAAGATCTATCCGAGCACTGCCACTTTGGAAGGCAACATGGGTCGAACATGGGTCCATGGACCCATGTTGCCCCAGATTTCCCAAAAAACGTCGTTTAGGGCCTCAAAACGGCTCCGGAAGTTCAGGACCCGAAAAATTGCTAAAAATAGTAAGTTGTGCTACAATTAAGGAAACTGAAAATGCTGAGAGACATAATGGTGGGGGTCCAGGTGGACTTGGCAGGTGGCCACCAATATCCACCTGGATCAAAGCCGTCTCTAAACTATCTCAGGGTGCACATGTAAATCCATCAGAATTGTTGGCATTTGCTAAGTCACAAGTATAGAACAATGAACTCAACAACCATGTATTTTTTCTTTTATGTTATTGTTTGCAGAGAGTATAAGATAAGAAATACTAATGACAGTGTAGCCTCAAATTTACAATGAACTACTACCCTAGTCATTGATCCCACTCACTAACCTGAATGATCTAGCCTACTAAGATACAAATTTTACCAATGGTTTCAGTTTCAAGGGAATATCAGCATGGCATGACCCATTTTATGAAATACAATTTTCAAATGTCATTTGTTATGGAGAAATTGGGTCTAATTTAGATACAAATGATATTTTAAAATATCAGTTCAGACTTTGAACAATTCACACTATAAGAACATGGTCTTTTATCCAAAACTAGGTTATGAAAAGTCTTGAACGTGTAATAAAGGGAGGAGCTCCCATAGTAGTTGAGTACCTTGCTGGGGATGTCACTTGTGATGTTTTCCACATGACCTATCCAAACTCTGATGGACTTGGAGTTTCAATCTGAATTCAGAAAGCTCTGGAAGATGCATGAATTTTAACAGAGGAGCTAAATGGACAGTTTGGGCTGCATGAATAAATTTAGCAGAAAATGGCATTTATAATTGGTTTGTCATGAGTTCCTCATGCAAGGTACGGGTGGGAAAAACCTAGGAGTTATGTAACGATACCAAAAAAAAGTTGGGTATTGCATGTGTGCATGTGTTTAGAAGAACAAAGACAATGTACAAAGAAGACTAGTTTTATTTTTCTTGACATTGATGTGTCTTCATGAATACATTATACACCTACAATTTATCTGGATAACAAGTCATAAAGTGGACTAAATAAGTGTTTCTATGTATTAATACAGCATAGTTCAAAGCCTTGTATTCAATCTCATTAATATATTCCAAATCTTTGACTTGTGACCAAGGAATGTGGCCTTCATCAAGGCTTAAAAGACTTCGACTCTTTGTAAGGTACCTTCCTATTTGCTTTGTCTCTTCAGACATTTTGGCATTTTCTTCATGAGTGAAAGTGTAAAACAAAGAGTAACTTAGTATAAACACACTTTCCTTCTTATCCCACTCATGTAGAATTTATACGCTGTAAATATTACATACATGTCTTTGTGCTTTACATGACACGGACGTTACAGATCCTCTGAAAGGGGACTCCCTTATTATGAAGTCTCTTAATAGTGAAATCTCTTAATGGGCTCAGAATATAAACATGAATGATAACATTCCACTTTTTAAACTCCCTTTGCCATGTATAGAGTATGCTTTTGGGGTCAATGATTAATGGTTTGCAACTCTAAAATTTAGGTAATTTTATGCGAAACTTTCTTCTTCTATACTATTGTTTCCTATGTTACCGCTTTATGATGTTTCCTTTGCAACCTATGGTACAATTGCTAGTTTTAACACTTTAAACCACTCGGTAAATGTTTTGAAAGAATATTAACATTATGCATTATGACGTTGACACTATAAAGTTTCAGGTTCAGTGTTAAACTCTCTGTGTATTCCCATCGCATGTTTCTAGTTTTGATGAAACAACAATATGCAGAGAGATCCAGATTTGGCTGCCCGTTGCTTTCTGCGTTCGCTTTTCTAATGAAGCAGATTAGGTTATATACTGATGTTGGATGTGTTACTAACATGGGTGCATATCAAGAGAGCGAATACTTCCAATGTAGTTACGAAGGTTGCAATTAATTATTATTGTTGATGGAGGTGTGACAAGCTATCATCGTGTCAATATCGTAATTGCACGATAGGTTGTTGCTTTTCATCACCCTGATTGGTTGATAAGATGATTTCGTTATTTTATATATATATATATTCAAACGCATTTTATGAAAAATTTCGCAAATACACATACTCCCTTACAACATGAAGATCAGAAAATGTTAAACCTATACGAAATGGGCAAATCAATCCTTAACCTTCGCAAACGTCTCAAAATTATATGAGAAAGTGAACAATATTCACTCCAGAAAAATTTATCAAGAAGCTTGAAATGACAAATGATTTCAAACCATAACTGATGACATCAAAATTGTAGACCAAGATTTCAGATCAAATTTCTGAAAATTGGAATGAGAAATTAAGCACGATTTGGAATGACAAGCAAAGTGAATGGCATAATTCATGATTTCAGACCAAATTTATGAACAGTTCTAGTTTTTTCCATAAAGAAAAACTTGGTCCATGTTACCGGTGTTTACAAATTTCAACTCCAAGGATTCCGACCAAGGATTACCATCATCTCGCTGGCTGACAACCTTTGTCTCCACATAGGATGGGATGGATAGACCACTATCTCCCTTTTTGTTCGGTTGTCGCTCTCTATATACATTTATTATTAGCATTGAAGGATGAGGACCTTCGCTTTGTTGAACCTCAAGGTAAGGTTTTGGTCGTTTCTCTGTATGTACATTTATTATTAATCCTGAAGGATATGGAACTCCGGTTGGTTGAGCCTCAGGGTAAGGTTTTTCAACAGCAGTCCGCATGACGTGCGCATGATGGTGACGCGAAATCCGGAGACACCGTACGCACATCAAATGGCGGACATTGCGGACCCTTTGATACGAACCTGCCACCGAACCTCTTATCCCCACATTTTCACCCACCTTATATACTCGTCCTCTCCTCACAAATCTCATTCTCGGGGTACCCTACTCTATAGCTTCTGCTAAACATAAGAAGCCATAGATTATTAGAGATTTCATTCGCGGTCCTGCCAAGGAATTCTGTGTGTATTTAGCATTTATTAATGGGTAACTGCATGCCAACTCGTAGATCCGGAAGGGTCGCTTCAGAGTTTATAGACCCGCAGGAATTTTCAGTGACATGTGTCCAGGATGGCAGCGGTACTATGAGGGTTAAGATGGTAATCTCGAAACGAGAACTGGAAGCCTTTCTTTCGGATCGTCGGATAGGGGAGAAATCGCTGTTGCTTCAACTTCATTCTAAGGTGGCTAAAGAAGATTATGGTGCCACAAGAAGACGCAGCGGCCGTGGATGGAGACCATCGTTAGAGGGCATTCCAGAGCTCAATTAAGCTCATAAGCCTATCTCCGTCTACCTATGTAGTTATTAACAGCTGTTTTGCATACGGACTGAAGCTGAATATTCGGTAATCTTGGTTACACCTTAACCTAATCGAATTTGAGAACTGGAGAATTTTGGTTGTAACTAATTATCACCATGTTAGATGGTGAGATCTAGATATGTATTGATAAGGTTGAATTCAATTAATTTAAAGAGTATATTTTTTAGAATGCAGAGAGTAAAATAAAACTGATGGCTGATAATGTTTCGGACAAATGTTGGTTGTACTTATCATGTATCGATTTTTTATAATAATTGCGTTGCCTGTCAGGAAGAGAGATTGTAACTTGTGAAGCTTGTATTGACAAATTTGTAGCTGGCCATGCCAGTTCCATGCTCCTCTCGGTTTTGGCCGTGTTTTACTTTCTAATATAATTCATAATTCTAACTTAAATTGTCCCGTCTTCGGATTTCTAGCTGGAGTGATCTCATTATTTTATAGTTAATTTGAACTCATAAGGAGCTTTTAAAGTAAAATATTCAATGGCATAAAATACATCACGTGTAAAAGAGATTATTTGATACTTCAATATCAAACAGGTTTATGTCGTTAGTGTATAGTGTAATTAAAACAAAAATCATTTGTTTGGAGGTTGAACTTTTAATTACTTAAATACCTAAGGATTGGTCAGCATGTTTTTTTTGGGCCCAATTTTACTATTACAAATTAAAATTTACATTAATATTTTATATCATATAATATATTTAATTACATTAATATATTAATATATATATAAAATAAGGGGTTTAAAGTACATTTTAACCATTTACATTTCCACGGTTTATTATGGTTTAGTTTGGACTACAAATATGTGTGGTTAGAGTTTTATTATATAAAATGATGCAGCCCAGGCCTAGCCCAGGCCTCTCCCAGGCCACAACTACCAGGATCTTTCTACCCAACTCGAGCTCTTCAAGAATTTCTTAAAAGAAACATATTAAAATTGGACTTGCGCACATATTAAGAATGGCCATGCGCATGCATAATGCATCAAACTCATACAGTGCTCTCCATAAATCTATTAAAAGAAACCCTGGCAATGCACATCCATTCATGTACTACCGCTCTCTTATCCCACGATGTAAAAGATCATTCGAACTGTTCCAAGTCTCTAGCGCTATCCTTATATATGCGACATTCAATGCATTCTACCATTTATAACAGCGCTTCCATTATAACATTATGCTATTAATATTAACAGCAAACCATCATTATAAGCATACAACGGTCAGCAAATCATCAATACAGAACATATATCGTTAAATGGATATGGGAATTGTGTTTTCTGCTCCCCAACCCTTACGCCAGCTGTATATACTCCATGTTATAATTGCCACGCAATGTATATATATAGACCGAATTTCCTTACCTCGACCGAAGCCTACATAAACATTTCTGCTCTACACACACATCCACGACACTCCTCTTCTGATCGGCGGTATAATGGCCGACTGTTATACAAATATCCGGCCTCTGTATAGTTCACTTCAAGAAAAACGATTTACGTATATATTCATGGCGCGCTCAATCCAAATGGACACCGGTCTTACCACCGACAGGCTCCCATATATTCGCCTTAATTAATTGTTGAACCCTCTCGGCCTTTGAAACGACGGCTCAGTGAGACATAAGTCACGGTTTATGATAGTTCGCCATCAAATACAGAGCTCACCCTTTGCCACTATATCTCTGTCCGGAGCAGAACGTTTTGTAAAGCGGCATTCCACATCTCTTCAACGATTAATTCAACATTATATGACTGCATATATTCAACATGATATAAATGCATATATGTGCGCCATTCATATGACCTCGGTCTCTGCAACCAGAACCATATCTTAAATTTGATTAACATCAAAATAATCATACAGGACTCAATTTAACATAATTATATTCACATGAAACAATTATTTACATAACAGTTATACTCCTGGCCAGATATACAAATCTATGGCCCTCTTACAAACTGCCGAAAGCTTCCAAGGAGAACTTCTCACTCCTCACTCACTCCTCACTCCTCACTCACTCCTCCCCCTCTTACTTCTCACACAATGCCTAATTTATTAAACTTAGCATGATAAAAATCCCAACTAAAGCTCATGCAATGCATACACATGGAAAAACATCTTTTTGTCTTTTTCCATCTTTTTCCTATTCTAAAATAGAAAAGCTATCCTTATCCATATCCACTCCTTTATTCCTAAAACTCTCCTAGTTTTATTCGAGAATACCTAATTAACTTGGAATGCATGACCCTATGTCTATTATTTACAATAATTCCCTTTTTGGCTGGATGCTCCCGCATCATACTCCCAAGGTAGAAAAATTTCATGATCTCCTGATCATGTGTTCAGCTCCATGTTTGCCTGGATCCCATATCTTGTACTGCAATTTTGCATTTGCCGCTGCTTCTGTTTGTTCTTCTCGAGGTCTCCACACTTTATGCTGTTTTGCTCCATTCGTTGTACTCATGCAATCTTCTGTTGTTTTGCTCTTGCTGCTTCTGCTACTTCTCTTCTTTGCTGCTGTCTTTTTCTGAGACACTTTCAGCATGATTCTTCTGATGAATTCAATTTCCTTGTCCAATAAATCTTCAAGCTGCTGATTTCTTGCTTCTATGCTCGTCTCTGTTCTGACTTTCTCATTTCTTACTGCCACCCGATCATCCACCCCCTCTTGTCTTCTGGAACAAAGAACTTTTTCCTTCATTTGACTGTTCAGCTGAGTCAAATGTTTCTCAGCACCAGCAACAATTCCTGCATTCACAAAACACATGTTAAAATTAAAATCACAAGGCATCAGTGCCTTACTTCCCTCTGCCAGTATCTCAGTATGCTGTTCCATCCCAATCAGCACATCAGTATGCTGATTTGCCTTCACCATGAGACTGTTAGCTAGTCCTTCCTTCTGATTGTCATTCATAAAGAGTCTCTTCCCTTGTTTCTCCATCCAATCAGTCCTCTGTCTCTCCAACTCTCTTCTTTGGAGATCTAGTTTCCTATACAATTCAACAACTTCATTAGGAGTAGACCTTGGAAATTCCACATGATTTTCTATACCTCCACTAGTGGTTGACCAATCATCAGCTGGTCCTTCTCTTTCTGCATCAACATACATGGGAAGCTCCTTAGCCTTCAGGTCCAACTCTTCTTGTACAAACTCTAAAGCTTGTTTATTTTCCTGTTCTGTACCTGCAAACATGCACAGCTCATTAGTTTTAAAACCACAAGACTTTTCAGTCTTGACTACTTCCTTCAACATTTTTCTTTCAACCTCCAACTCTGGCGCAAGAACTCTAAGTCCCTTTTTCAACAAGGCAATCATAATTTGCTTCAACCTTCTCTGCAACTGTCGCCAAACCACTCTCTTTCCCCTCAGTGGAAAGATCCATTTCCCATTTTGATCTTTCTGCTCTTGCAGCCATTCTTCCATTACCTGCAATTGTAACTTCATTATTGCAATCTCTCTTTCTCGAACTCCTGCAGTCATCCCATTTCTTTGTCTTTCACCTGCAAACATCCACAAATTGTCAGATTTAAAACCATATGACCCTTTGGTCTTACTTGAAGTTTCATTTTTCACGCCTTCATCTTCACTACCTCCCAGAAATTCTCCTTGTTCTGGTTCACAGATGTATTCTTCAACTTCAACTTCCTTTGGACTTGTCTTCTTGCCATTTACCTTGGCATCCTCTTTCTTATGTCCTCTACCGTGGCTTTTTCCTGAGCCTCTGCTATGACTATCAGTAGTCATCTTCTCCTTCGCATTGAGTTCCTTACCTATGCGTTGCATGAAGCCTCTGCCACAGCAAGCTCTCTTGCTGCCATTTACCTCACCAATCCTTCCCTCCGGATCTGGTCTTTTGGTAATCATTGGTCCTCTGCTGGAACCTTTCGAGCATTCTCCACTGCTCTTTCAGGCTTCTCTCCTCTGCAACTTTCTTCAACCTCTGTTGATTCTCCTTTGCAACAAGCCTCTGCAACAGCTAGTCCTCCTGGCTGCAATCTTACCTCACTAAGCTCCCCTCACTTAGTCTTTTGGTAAGCACGGTCCTTTGTCTGGAACCTTCTCCTGAGCAACACCTTTGCTCCCTCTAGGCTTCTGCAATCTCCTTCTCTCTCCTGAGAACACTTCAGTTGTCCTCTTTATCCAATTCCTTATTGGATTCTTCAGGTTCACTGCCACTTTTCTGCAACCATAAACTTCAATTACAAATTTCAAGTCAGAAAAATAATCTCACCTCTTAAGATCTTGCATGATCTTGTCCTCCTTCTTCTTCTGCAATCCTGTTTACCTGTGGAGTTTGCATATCAGATTTAAAAACCATTCATCACACCTCAAAGAAACACACTTCAAAAAACATCTTCAGCTGAGCATTCTAGCTCTGATACCACTTGATGCAGCCCAGGCCTCTCCCAGGCCACAACTACCAGGATCTTTCTACGCAACTCGAGCTCTTCAAGAATTTCTTAAAAGAAACATATTAAAATTGGACTTGCCCACATATTAAGAATGGCCATGCGCATGCATAATGCATCAAACTCATACAGTGCTCTCCATAAATCTATTAAAAGAAACCCTGACAATGCACATCCATTCATGTACTACCGCTCTCTTATCCCACGATGTAAAAGATCATTCGAACTGTTCCAAGTCTCTAGCGCTATCCTTATATATGCGACATTCAATGCATTCTACCATTTATAACAGTGCTTCCATTATAACATTATGTTATTAATATTAACAGCAAACCATCATTATAAGCATACAACGGTCAGCAAATCATCAATACAGAACATATATCGTTAAATGGATATGGGAATTGTGTTTTCTGCTCCCCAACCCTTACGCCAGCTGTATATACTCCATGTTATAATTGCCACGCAATGTATATATATCGACCGAATTTCCTTACCTCGACCGAAGCCTACATAAACATTTCTGCTCTACACACACATCCACGACACTCCTCTTCTGATCGGCGGTATAATGGCCGACTGTTATACAAATATCCGGCCTCTGTATAGTTCACTTCAAGAAAAACGATTTACGTATATATTCATGGCGCGTTCAATCCAAATGGACACCGGTCTTACCACCGACAGGCTCCCATATATTCGCCTTAATTAATTGTTGAACCCTCTCGGCCTTTGAAACGGCGGCTCAGTGAGACATAAGTCACGGTTTATGATAGTTCGCCATCAAATACAGAGTTCACCCTTTGCCACTATATCTCTGTCCGGAGCAGAACGTTTTGTAAAGCGGCATTCCACATCTCTTCAACGATTAATTCAACATTATATGACTGCATATATTCAACATGATATAAATGCATATATGTGCGCCATTCATATGACATCGGTCTCTGCAACCAGAACCATATCTTAAATTTGATTAACATCAAAATGCTCATACAGGACTCAATTTAACATAATTATATTCACATGAAACAATTATTTACATAACAGTTATACTCCTGGCCAGATATACAAATCTATGGCCCTCTTACAAACTGCCGAAGGCTTCCAAGGAGAACTTCTCACTCCTCACTCACTCCTCCCCCTCTTCCTTCTCACACAATGCCTAATTTATTAAACTTAGCATGATAAAAATCCCAACTAAAGCTCATGCAATGCATACACATGGAAAAGCATCTTTTTGTCTTTTTCCATCTTTTTCCTATTCTAAAATAGAAAAGCTATCCTTATCCATATCCACTCCTTTATTCCTAAAACTCTCCTAGTTTTATTCGAGAATATCTAATTAACTTGGAATGCATGACCCTATGTCTATTATTTACAATAATTCCCTTTTTGGCTGGATGCGCATCATAAAAAGTGGAAAGTATATCAGCCACATTAGTAAATGTAGTTGTGCTAGTTATATAGCCAATGTAGGTGGGGTGGATTCATTGACAATAGTTGACCATAGTTTATGAGGATTTATAAGATTGATTAAAACTGACCATGATCAAGATTACATTAAGGATAATACTAATGTTACAATAATGTTACAGAAAAAAAATTATATTAATGATAGAAATAGTTATATTAATTCTTGTAATTCAAAGCAATGAGATAAATTTCTTTATTTTTACAAAATATAATTTTCTTCCAAAACTTCTTAACATTATGTTTAGATAAATGAACAAATACTATTCCATTATATTTAGATAAATGAAAATAAATATATAAATATTTTTAAAATGGAAAAAATAAAAAATAAAATATTTAGAAAAAATTATTAAAACTGAAAATATATTTATTTTTTATTAAATATTCAGTTTTTATTAAATATTATTATCATAATTTTAAATCATATATATATAAACAAACAAACGCGTTTAAGAAAAAATCTGAGCCGGTACGCATATTCAACCACCAACCCTTAACCTTCGCAAACATCACAAAATTATATGAGAAAGAGATCAATATTCACGCCTGGAAATTTTATCAAGAACTTTGAAATGACAAATAATCTAAAACTATAACATGAGAAATTCAAAATTCTAGACCAAGAATTAAGATAAAATTTCTGAAAATTGAAACAATTTTGAATGAGAAATTAAGCACGATTTCTAATGAGAAGCAAAGTAAATGACGTAGTTCAAGATTTCAGACCAAATTAAACGGTTGTAATTTTTTCCATAAAGAAAACCTTATTCTAAGTTGCCGGTGTTTACAAATCTCAACTCCAAGGATTTGGACGAAGGATTACCACCACCTCGCTGGCTGTCAACCTTTGTCTCCGCAGAGGATGAGCATGGATAGACAACTATCTCCCTTTTGGTTTGGTCGTTGCTCTGTATATACATCTATTACTAACCTTGAAGGATGAGGGCCCTTGCTTATTTGAGCCTAAAGGTAAGGTTTTTCAACAGCAGTCCTCATGACGTGCGGATGATGGTGATGGGATATCTGGAGACACCGGAAGCACAAGAAATGGCGAACATTGCGGACCCTGTGATCCGAACCCGCCACCGAACACCCCTCCCTATCAAGCCCAACATTTTGCCCTACCACATATACTTGTCCTCTCCACGAATCTCATTCTCGGGGTACCCTATTCTAACGCTTCCGCGAAACATAAGAAGCCATAGATTATTAGAGATCTCATTCGCGGACCTGCCAATGAATTCTCTGCGTATTTAGCATTCATTAATGGGGGTACCTGTATGCTATCTCGTGGATCCAGAAGGGTCTCTGCAGAGTTTATGGCCCAAAGGAATTTTCAGTTAAGTTTGCCCAGGATGGCAGCAGTACAATAAGGGTTAAGATGGTCCTCTCGAAACGAGAACTGGAAGCCTTTCTTTCGATTCGTCGTACAGGAGAGAAATCACTACTGTTGCTTCAGCTTCAGATGAAGGTGACTAAAGAAGATTATGGTGCCACAAGAAGAGGCAGCGGCGGTGGATGGAGACCATCGTTAGAGGGCATTCCCGAGCTCAGTTAAGCTTATAAGCCCATCTCTATCCCCTTTGCAGTCATTAACAGGATTGCTATTATGCATCCGGACTGAAACTGAATAGTTGGCGATCATGGTTACAATTTAACCAACTGATTTTCAGAACAGGAGAATTTTGGTTGTAACTAATTATCACCATGTTAGATGGTGCTATCGATCTAGATATTATTGCGAAAGTTATATATATATATATATATATATAATTCTTAAATATAATTCTAAAATTATATTTATTTAAATTAAATAATTAAAAAAATTTAAGATATATTTTTTACTTTTAAATAATAACACATTCTTATGATAAAGAATTAAAAATTTTGACATTAATTTATATCAATTTAAATATAAAATTATAATAATTCATTAAAATCATAATGGTTTAGTGTTATTTTAAAAATTATAGAATTTTTTTCAATAGGTTTATTATTTTGGATATAATCACAAACTATCATCTAATATCTTAATTCATCAAAAAGGAAATATGTTAACTTCACACCAAAATTAATTTGAGATATCACTTGTATAACTCTTTATCAACATTTATCTAGAAAATCCTTCTTCCATCCAACCACTTTTTCTTCCATCTAAATAAACATTAATATTTAGAAATACAATACCTAATACTTTATAAAAAAAATAATACATTAAACTTATTTTTTTGAAAAATCATTTTTTTATTCATATTGAGTAAAATTACATGTTGTAGATGCTAAAACAACATATGCGTTATCAAAACTTGTCCTGATGGAATAGGATCTAAAAAAATAATTTACTGTCTATTTATGCTTTCCTACCTTTCATTTTTTGCACTCTCCTCCAACCTTCATTGTTGGGTGTGGTTGTTACAATAGACATTTGTGCTTCATTTGTGGCAGCCGGGGTTTCTTTTTCAGAATCTAAGCTTTCTGTAGAGTGTGATCGTTTGCTACAACCAATTTCTTGCCCTGGGATGAGTTGCTCACTTTGCTGTTGTGGATTGGTTTTCTTTGGAACTTTGCAGACCAAATCTGATTTTTATCATTCTGTGGGCTGTGTAGAGTGCTTTTTTCGTTGAGTTCTGGATTATTTCCTGGATATTCTGCTTCCTGGAATATGTTGTTTGTGGTAGTTTCTGTGTTTTTTTCCTCTTCTACGTCATCTACTGATGTGGCTGAAAACTGCCATCCTTTCGGCTTTGGTGGTTGTCTTCTTTTCCTGTCTTTTTTGTTTTGTGGGCACATGCTTTGTAGATGACCAATTTGACGACACATGTGGCATCTGAAGGCCGTGTTTTCATCATCAAGTGGCTAGGCCCATTGCTTTTCGTTGTGGAGTAAGATCATGTGGTAAGGTAATCCTTGACTGAGATCAACCTCCACACAGATCCTGGAAAATGTATAGATATCCTTGGAAAGGCACTCACCATCTACTTTTAAGAATTTCCCCAAAGCGTTGCCAATGGCTACTAATAATTTGATGTGCCAACAGTGCAGAGGTAGGTTGTATAACTTTACCCACACTGGCATTTTGGAAACCACCATGGTGTTTGGGTCGAATTCTAGGAACCTAAATGTGATAAAAAGGCCAGCATTGCTTGAGATCCATGGTCTCTCGTTCAATGCATATTCCTTGTCATTTACTGTGTCGAATTTGACAATAAAAAATCCTTTTGAACACAGGTGGACATCATAGTTTTCTATCCATATGGAGTAAATCCATTGATGAAGGGCTTCTGGTTTCGGCCAAAACCCATTAAACTTGCATATCAATGATTTAGATAAATAATCATCATGTATTTCATTTAGCTCAGGTACAACAATTGTTAATGCAGGGTTCTGAGTTGTCTATTTGACGATGTAGGCACCAGGGGTCGTAGCTTACTGTTCTATTTGCGCTTAAGGTTCCATCTTCCCTTTTACTGCATCTTTGAAGGAAATAGGTCCTTTTGAGCTTGTGCCAGAGTAACCTCCACGGAGTCTTGTGTTAAGGTAGATAGTTGAGTCGTTGCCTATGTTGTATTCTTTTAGTTTGTGCTCCTCCTGCAATACTTTTCCTGTGTAGAACGGGAGTTGTTTGCAAGGTGAGATACCTATCCTTTTTTATATCCTCTGTTTGAGTGTTTTTATCTCCTCCCAACTCCCTATCTTGATGAATATTGTGTTCCCTTCCATAGATCTGATAAAGAGGGTACCATGTTTACCTTCAATTTTTCCAGGAGCAGATGCTTTAAGATCCAATGTTGGGGTGTTTGCCTGTTCCTACGCAATCATTGTAGCTCTCTGTTGTTCTGGGTTGTTTTGTTTATGGACCAGTGTTACCCGCCGGTGATCCTCATGTACTGGTCCAAGGTAATCCTTAGCATCAGGCCTTGTATGTTGCTCTGGCCTCCTCCCATGGCTTGTGTCTACCATTGCTCCGTGAATCTTCTTCATGGCGCCCCATTTTGCCTGTTGTGGAAAAACCCCACCTTTAGACAAAGGAAAGCCCCAAAAGCATGGATCATTAGTCGGTAATGACCTCCTCAAGTGCAGATCTGCAATGAGGATCTCTGATTTGGGAAAATCAGTCTCACCCAAGGAATCATCTATGTTTTTTCGCTTTAGATCTGGGTTTTTTATGCCCCTTGCAGTTTTTGCCATGCCTCTGACGCTGGTGAGGAGACGTGAGGTCGCAGAGGGCATTCTCCATACCCTAGGTCTCCTCCACAGTGTTGTCACCAAGCACTTCCCTGTGCCCATCATAGTGGCAACTTCGCGACAGCCATTGCCTACAGCTTGTGCATTCCTTTGGCGTATAAGCAATGTCTAGTACCCTTGTTAAACGCAGAATCCAGGCGCCACAATCCAACTAACTCAGATCGAGCTGGGGACGATGCGCTGGGGACGAAAGAAGACTTCCTGCAACTGATGTGGGCTGTCGCAGAGCTGGATCTGATTGCCATGGCCGCCATTATTCGGATCCCTCGTTCTAGGGTTTCAGAGCCTCCATACTTGAGTTCCATTAAGCTTCACTTATTGTAAGATATTGAATTAAAAATATAAGGGGAGTTGGTAGTGTAGGCATACCACATTATGATCTGAGATAACACTTAAACAAACAATATTTTTATGCATACAAGGAACATATAACTTATAAGTACATATCACACATAAACAAACAATATTTTTCTCCACGCAAGGAACATATAACTTATAAGGACATATCACACATAAACAAACAATATTTTTCTCTACGCAAGGAACATATAAGTACATAGGTAATGAGATATTATTAAAAAAAATATTATTATTTTAATTACATTATTTAGGAATCAAGAAAACAAAAATATTTGTAACCCTTATTAAATGTTAATTCCGTAGATGCAAGAGAGAACTATGAGTGTAGAAAACCTACAATAGCAACCCTATGGTGGGACTTTTGGTCACACTTCAGGGGGGAATTGTTGGAAATGACCAGAGTCTTCCAAGTAGCCTTTTCTTATATGATGTAATTAATTTGTCTTTAGCTTGTTTCAGTGATGATGTTGTTGGTGGCGTTTTAATGGTTGCCTCTTGTAGTTTTTATTCCTAAGCCTGGATCACGTTCAGGATCCCCTACTCCAACTCTTGATCTACCTCAAAATCCAAAACCTAATCCAAAGCCCTCTCCAACAAGTAGGAGTTATACACAAATTTCTTTCCAATGGTTCTGTTTATAGACAGCGGGTTTAATTTCCAGTGGAAGGCCATAGTAAGAAGCATAGTTCCTCCCAACTGTGCTCTACTTTTGTTGCAGAGCATAAAATACATAGGACGCACACTCTGCATTGGAAATTGTTTTGCCATCCACCTAGTTTAAGATTTCAAAAACTAGGTCGAGATTTAAAGCCATGATCCCTCCAATTCTTGAGAATTTAATCAAAAGCCCAATGTAAGTTGATTTTTTTCTTGTGATGCTTTCCACATTATAGATCTGCACTTTGATGGACTTGGAGTTTCAATGTGCATTTGGAAAGCACTGGAAAATGTAGGAATTTTACGAGAGGAGGTCAGTTCTTTTGATTTTTTAATAAAGGATTATCAACATTGTAGAATGACTACAATTTTGATATTTTATTGAAACTTATAAATTCTTAATTACCAATTATCATATCCTCAATAACAATGTAGGTCAACTATATCAATGCACATGCAACAATCGTAAATTTTAGGGGCGAATTTTACCGTAAGGGCGAAATTTAAGGGGTTTTTCATTTTATAGGGGTGAAATTTTTATAAGACACCCATTTCGTGTACTTAGCCCAACTTTTATTTATAAAAAAAATATTTTTTACATTTTAGCCAAAAAAAGGGCGGATAAACTATGAAAAGACTCATTTGACCTGATTCGTTTGGTTTGGGAGGTTATATTCCATTACAATTACCCGATTCTCTATTTTGCAATGTTGAATTCGTTTGCAATCGCTCATTCTCTGGTTTGGGAGGTGGTTTGAGAGGTTGTATTTGGTCCCAATAAATATAAATATAAATAAAGTGGAGGTATGGTAAATAAATAAAACCTCTTTTTATACTTACCCCAAAGGTATGGTAAATAAATATAAATATAAATAAACTAGAGGTATGGTAAATAAATAAAACCTACTTTTATATTTAGTCCATAACCCTCTTTCTATTTAAGAAGGCTCAAAAAAGAGGTTTTATTCAAGAGAATCCTATGGGCCAAATACCATATTTATAAAAGAGGTATGGTAAATTAATAAAAATATAAATAAATGAGAGGTATGGTAAATAAATAAAATATTTTTTTATATTTACTCCATAAGTCACCTTATATTTACGAACAGGCAAGGGTGTAAATAAATAAAAATATAAATAAACTGAGGTATGGTAAATAAATAAAATCTCTTTTTATATTTAGTCCATAACCTCTTTCTATTTAAGAAGGCTCAAAAAGGAGGTTTTATTTAAGTGAATCATGTGGGCCAAACACCATATTTATAAAAGAGGTATGGTAAATTAATAAAAATATAAATAAACTAGAGGTATCATAAATAAATCAAACATTTATTTATATTTAGTCCATAAGTCACCTTATATTTAAGGACACTTAAAAAATGTGTTATATTTAGGTGAAGCCTATGGGCCAAATTATTATTAATACCATGCAAAAAAACATTATTAATCCTAATATTAGTATTAATAAAAGTAAAGGTGGCACATGGTATTGACCCATGTTATTCATGTGGAATGTAGCCTTTGTAAAGGGGCGAATTAAACCAGCATAGATCCATCTTTACTATGGATCTACTAAGCGCCGAGAGGGATCAAATATCCTGATATGCAAACTAGCATAGAGTGAAAAAATATTTGATCCCTCGGGGATTGGTAGTTCAAGAGTAAAAATGGATCTTGTAGTTTAATATCACTTAAACATTTTAACTTGGTTAAAATAAAAAATAAAATAAAAATCAATTATTAATTTTATTAATTTTTATAAATTACTAATTGTAGTTTTTATGCTCTAGGTTTATGATAAATGGTAATACCATGGTATTCATGTGAGCATAAACTATTTAAAGGGGAAATTCTATCAGCTTCGATCCATCTTAATTCCGTGTCTACCAAGTGTACAGAGGGATAAATAGATTTCATCCCTCTAAGAGTGGTAGATGTGCAGTTAAGATTGATATAGGTTGGTTTTTATCATAATGAAGATATTAAATAGACTTAGGAAATTATATTGTAAAAAACATCTTAAGGTGAATGATTAAAGCTACATTTAGTCACTTCACAAAATTTAGTAAAAAATACCAATATCTCCATTAATATTTCTTTTTTTGATTTAATAAAAAAAATTCAAAACAGTGAAATCTTATCACTCTTTCCACATCACCCTCGCAGAAGAGAGATAGTCGCTGCCTATATTTCCCACCATTTTTCAAACTTTCTCAATATGATATCTTCATGAAAAGGTTAAGGCACTAATGTTCGATTAGTTATTTGAAAAATATGCTGGTTTGTACGACCTTTCATCTTCTCCGTTATCCTTAGCTTGTCGTAATGACCTATAGGGGTTGGGCCACTGCAACATATTGTCCTAAAAGGAAGAGATTGTGCACCAAAAAGGAAATTAATCCACATGTTACAACGCTGTTAAAAAATGAAAAACCTATGAAGGTAGTGAATTATGCTAATAAGCAATTTATATTGGGAGAGACATAATTAAATTTCGTTATTTAATTGAATATTTCCAATTAAAATAATAATAAATATACATGTATATACTTATATATTGATTGGAAGGCATCACTTATTTCCATTAGATCCCCTTCAGGCCTTTGGGATACCTACTACGTTCTTATATTATATATTTGGGGCTTGCTACATATTGGAGGTTAGGGTAAACAAACTTGATGTGTTTTTTTTATCTCACAGTTGGAGTCTATGGAATAAGGAAGAAATTTGATAGCTTGACAAAAGTGGTAGAGAAAAGATTAATCTCCCCTACCTTGATAGAAATACTTTTCAAGATCAACACCTACAAGAAAATTGTTGTTGAATATTATCAAAACTAATAGAAGGATATGAAAGAGTGTAAAATAAGAACCTTGACAAACACGACCACTGAAACTTGCAACATTGTTTGTAGGAAGAGAAAATTATGTTTCTTTTTTCCAAACATGTATGTTCGTATATTACAGTTTAATGAATACACTTTCCTATTATCATATATGGTTTCATACTCTAACAAAACATTCGCCAAGACTTCACAATGTTTTATTATTCAATGAAATATTTTCCAAGATCTTACAAGATTTTGTAATTCAATGAAAGGTTCACCATGACTTTAAAATATAATATAATCTAGTGAGAGATTCGCTAAAAAATTTATATATACATATTATATTATTGATAAAATTGCCTCCCATTTTTCCTATGTATCATGGGGATTCACCCATTTATTATACATATAAATTTAGGGAGGTTCTTAAAATTTTCCCTGCATGCAACCTCAACCCAAATAGGATATCTAGTAGAGATTAATGCTATAAAGAAGGTTTTAAGGATACTTCTAGTATTAAAATGAATGGAATTTTACCAAAGATAAATGTATAGTTTGGGTTGCATGATAAATTTAGCAGACAATTAACATTTATAAATGTTTGTTATCAGTTCCTCATGCAAGGTAGGGCTAGGCAACACCTAGCAATTTTGAAACAATACCAACAAAAATATGGGTATTACATGTGTGCATGTGTTCAAAATAATGGAGAAAATGTACAAAGAACACCGACTTTGTTTGTCTTAACATTGATCTGTTTTCACGAATACATTATACACTTATGCTCTACCTTGATAACAAGGCACAAAGTGGACTAAAGGAGTGTTTCTTTGTATTCATGTGGATTATTGTACTGGAAGAAATGGAACAATATGCATGTTGTGAAAAGTGCCTTATTCCTTCTCATATTCTACTTTTATTATTTATCCTCTGATCACAAGCAATTGCAATGTCTTGGTAAGAATAACCTTGAGAAGGGAATAATAATGTGGAAGCTAACTCAAAAAAAGTGAAAAGTGAATTTCACAATTTCATGATAAGGGTGATAGAGCAAGAAGTATAATTAAGACAATTAAGAGAAAAACTATCTCAAATTAGGAAGGAAGTGATTAGAGATAAAAAAACAAAGGAGAGAAGCATGGAGGACAAGAATGAATTATTATTGAATGATGAATCTCCTTATCGAAATTCTAATTCGTCTTTCAAAATGATGAAACATGAAATATTATAGTGAAGCAAGGCACTACATAAGGAACCAGGCTATAGACTACCTTTTAGTTACCCTGTTGCCCAAAAAGGCATCACCTGCCATCCTTTTTGTCATTTTGATCTATAGGATGATATCTAATAATAGTTTATACATGTGTCCTCGATTAGTTGTATAATATTACCACTCGAAAAAAGGAATATTTCCATAATCCCATGGCATATGGAGAGTGAAGTGCCACATCATATGCTCTTTGGAAATGGACTCAGAAGTTTCCTAATCAATAGTAAAATGTTGGCTATTAGTAGTCAATGCATCAGTACATGCTACTATGATTATACAAGTGTATTGACATAAAATTAAATGACCCACTGAAGTTTCCTTACACAACTGAAATGGTCAAATTTGTGGAGCAAGTAGAGGAAAAAATTATGTCATAGTATAGGATTGCAATAGTTTATGCATTCTATATTTCCAATGTAAATGGGAATGTTATGTAAATATTGCAATGCAATCTACCAACCTCAGGAAAACTAGCCAGAATTTTGTTTATATGTCTTAGATGGCAGTAGTCAACAATCAAGAATATATAAATATTGTATATAAATATAAAGATTGTTTATACAAATCAGAAAGAACATTGTAAGCCATCTCTAAACTATCTTTGGGTGCACAAGTAAATCCATCAGAATTGTTGGCATTTGCTAAGTCACGGGTATAGACCAATGAACTCAAAAAGCATGTATTTTTCTTCTATGTTACTATTTTCATAGAGCATAAGATAATAAATATTAATGATAGTGTAGGCTCAAATTTACAATGAACTACTACCCTGGTCATTGATCCCACTGACTAATCTGAATGATCTAGCCTGTTAGGATAAAAATTTTACCAATGATTTCAGTTTCAAGGGACTATCTACATGGCATAGCCCATTTTATGAAATAAATTTTTCAAATGTCATTTGTTATGGAAAAATTGGGTTTGATTTAGATACAAATGATATTTAAAATATCAGTTCATACTTTGAACAATTCACACTATAAGAACATGGTCTTTTCTCGAAAACTACGTTATGGAAAGTCTTGAACATGTAATAAAGGGAGGAGCTCACATAGTAGTTGTGTACCTTGGTGGGGATGTCACTTCTGATGTTTTCCACATGACCTATCCACACTCTGATGGACTTGGATTTTCAATGTGAATTCAGAAAGCTCTGGAAGATGCATGAATTTTACCAGAGGAGCTAAATGGATAGGTTGGGCTAAATGAATAAATTTAGCAGAAAATGACATTTATATTTGGTTTGTGATCAGTTCCTCATGTAAGGTACGGGTGGGAAAAACCTAAAATTTATGCAACAATACCAAAAACAAATTGGCTATTGCATGTGTGCATGTGTTTAGAAGAACATAGACAATGTACAAAGAACACCAGTTTTATTTGTCTTGACATTGATCGGTCTTCATGAATACATTATACACCTACGCTTTATCTCGATAACAAGTCACAAAGTGGACTAAAGAAGTGTTTCTCTGTATTCATGTAGTAGAGTTCAAAGCCTTGTATTCACTCTCATTAATATATTCCAAACCTTTGACTTGTGACTGAGGAATGTGGCCTTTATCAAGGCTTAAAACACCTCGACTCTTTGTAAGGTACCTTCTTATCTTCTTTGTCTCTTCAGACATTTTGGCACTTAATTCATGGGTGAAAGTGTAAAAAGAAGAGTAGCTTAGTATAGACACACTTTCCTTCTTATCCCACTCATGTAGAATTTATATGTTGTAAATATTACACTCCTATCTCTATGCTTTAGATGACACAAACATTACAGATCCTCTAAAAGGTGACTCTCTTTGTGACACCCTATGACTTTAAGTTACTTTTACTTTCATGTTTTTACCTTACAGTGAGAAAATGAAATCTTGTTTTTACTTTTGAGATATGGACAATAAATGGATTCAGTAATAACAGTAGTTTAATTAAATAAAATAAATAGTTATGGCAGATATGATACAGTTCCATGGGAATTTAAAAAAAGAATTACTAATGAACCTCAGTAACACTCTTTACCCAAAAATTATCAGTTATCAGTTATTAGTTAAAGAAACAGCTACCCCTCCTCTGCTCTTCTCTTACATAAGGAAAGGGAGAAAGAGGGAGGGGGCTAGATTTTTTTGGAAAATATAAGAAAGAAATTCCTTGAGCTGAAAGAGGTTTCAGTGGGAACAAATCTTGAAGAGACTTCCCAGGAGGAAGTAGAAACAATAGCTGGCTAGACCTAGAGTCTTTAGGCCAAAGCAATAGAAACTGCTACATTAAAGAGAACTGATTGTTGGGAAAAGAGGAGCTTGGGGGGAGAATACTTGGACGTGATTGCCAGGTTCTCATTGAAAGGGTGGAGAGGTTCATTGATCATAATTTAGTATGGAAATGAAGATAAGTGAAATTGGTTAATTATGTTATGATTATTTTCATTAAATGCTAATCTAGCCATAATATGCAATAGGAAATAAATATTATGATATTGGATTTTGTGTTTTCTTTAATTCAGTGTCAGTTAGAAAAAGAATGTAAAAGGTAGAAGTAAGTTAATTTATGTGTGCAGGGAATAAGTTGTAGGAGAATATACATATTACAGTATGAGTAGGATAAATGTACAGAACCTATACCATGCTTCCTGAATGCATTAGTCTGTTTGCCCATATTCAAGAATCTAGGCAAGGGTCGGACTGTGCATCCAATTCCTAGAATATAGTCTTTCAAAAGAAAAACAAACCCAAATATGCAACAGTATATAAAAAAAAGTAGTCGAGCGATTACAGAAAAGAATGAAAACTAACGAATGTGAGATCGAATATTTCTTCTTGTATATGACTTGAAAGGAAAAGACAAACACATGATAATTCACACTTATTCAGGGTTAATATTGACAAGCAAACCAGATAGGTTATATGATTGGTAAATTTGACTTTAATTGTGAAACCAACTCAGGAGACCAATAACCATATGAACGGAATGCGCATAAAATTATACACACATTAGACATGGAAGAGACATATACATATATAGATGGCTATATTCACCCTGAATAAGTTGAAACAAAACCTTCAGAGTTAAACAGAGAAAATTCAAACAGATTAGCAACCTTAACCCTCTTGTAGAACATTAAATAAATAAATGCAATAATTGTAACGCAGATGCAGAAAACCTAAAAGATGGCCTTCTATTTAAAGACAAATTAAGGCTTTAAACAATTAAATAACTTTTATATTTGTTCAGAAGGCAACCTGGGAAGGATGCCAAGAACGATGTTCTGAAAGTAGAATAACCAAATTGAAGCATTGAACCGAGGTTCCAGACTCACATAGCAAAATTATTCACATAAAGATTAGGAGAAATCTTCATCATATATTAATCATTATATCAAAAGAATAATTGTTAAATAGTTATGCTATCAGTTCATTTGCACTGATATAGTTTACAAAACGAGAACCCAGAAATTACAGACATCAACATGCTGAAATGTCTCGATTGAATGTGGCTCAAGGAGCTGTAACCAAGAAACAACATAACCTATGCGCCTGACTTTTCGAAACATGAATAATAACTGAAACAAGGGAAAACCCTACTCAGAGAATGAAACCCTCATTCAGGGCAAGAAGGACTAGCAACATTCAAGGAAAAGCATGCATACCCGGAGGTTTGGCATTGGAAGAAACCAGGTTGTGCAAGGGTCTGGTAACCGTGCCCATCTTCCACTCAAACAAACCCTACACCATAAGCGTGGTAGATAAACGTTTTCATACATCTATTAATTCAAGGAAAAACAAGGTGCGTAGTTGCATATCTGGACCTACACTAAAAGGCAAGAGATAACCCCTCATTACTTACCCGAGGGAGCAGAGGCATGACATAGGTTTATGTGACATAGGCTCCAAACACCATCGCGAAGGCGACACTTGCATAAACCAAGCCAACGTTAATACCCTACCAATGTGAGAATGTGTAAACTAGTGATGCAAGATTTAGCTTAGAACGAAGAGCGAAGATAAACCCTCAAGTTCAAACTTAGAATAATGATTTACCTAGTAAGAGAAAATGATTTCAAAATGGCAGTATGTAGCCCAAATGCAAGCCTGTCCACAAGTAGGAATGCTTGACAAGCTCTTCACATTGCATAGCAGATGGGAGAAGATGGATTGTAGAGGAATCTCATCACAGAGACCAGAACGCAGCTTCCAGAGACATACCCAACAAAATTAGCTCATAAAAAAAACAAGCGCCTCGTAAGGGCTTACCCTCGAAGTTCAACAAAGCATCGAAGTCATCGCCATTCCCGCACTGTACTTCGAGCAACAGATGGCAAACGATAAGAGCGAGTCCCTATAGCTGGCAGCCATCCAAGCATGGACCACAGAATAAGGTTGTGGAGGGTCAACACAACACGATGTGAAATCCTGGAAATCAACCATGTAATACAATCTTGTACAAACCTATCAGGTTAGGTATTATAATGAGTATGATAACATTAATCAAATAGTTGTAATCTGAGCCCTTTATTGGCATGGTACAAGATTCAATGTACATTATAATGTGTTAATGTATTATGTTGTGGTACCATTAATAATAAATCGCCATTTGTAAGTTATATATATATATATATATATATATATATATATATATATATATATATATATAGACATGTATATATATATATATATATATATATATATACATGTCTGTATATATATATATAATTTTTATTATATGTTGAGTAGTTAGAATTTTAGGTGTTATAATTGGTATCAGAGCCTCAGGTTGCTACACTGAGGTGAGGTTGAATGATTTTATAAATAACAAAATAATTCTGATGCACATAGGAGCACTAGACGTACCCCAAAACTATGGGTTCAATTGGGAGAAACAAATGTTGGCACCAATGCTGCTTTACTAGAAACAGTCCAGCAGTTAAGGACAGAAATGCAGAACCTGCATGCGGACAATGAAAGACTACGTTTGGAACAAGAGAAAATTATGAAAATTTTATCAGATAGATAGAATCAGAGGAATCCAGACTGAAGTCAAGGAGAAGAAAACATAACAGAAACACGCAGACAGTAAGAACAACATCAGGAATCAGAATGGGGAAAAACTAGTAATGAGGAAGAGTTAAATAATGGTTCTAGCAAAAAGGGATTAAAAAGACAGAAGACAGAACTTTAGGGAGAATTCAAAAATATCAAACCACCAAACTATAATGGTGAAACAGAAGAAGCGGCAGAGGCCTGGCTTATTAAGATGAATAAATATTTCCAAATATACAAATATGATGAAAATTTTAGAGCAAGGCTAGCAATCTATCAGTTACAATGTAAAGCCACCCTATGGTGGGAAGAAATTAAAACAATTAAGGAAATTAATGAGCAAGAGGTTACCTGGGAGAAATTTCAAAAGCATTTTAAGGATAGATATCTGACTGAGCAATTTTATGATGATAAAGAAAAAGAGTTTCATGACTTGAAACTAGGACAACAAACTATGGATGAATTTATAACTAAATTCACATCACTATTAAGATATTTCCCTTATATCTGAGAAGAAAAGGCTAAAGTCCAACATTTTATCAACAACCTACTTGTCTTCATGAAAGAGAAACTGGAATTTGATAACCCAGAAACGATGGATGAACGAGTCCGGAAAGCTCGGATCTACTACTAGCAAATGAGGCAGAAAGGTGAAGTGCATAAGAATTGGCTAAGTAATAAGGGGCAAGCAAAATTACAAATAATAAGAACATGAAGAATTTGGGAAACAGATTCCCAAGACACAAAGTACCAAATGGACCTGTTAATCGAAATCAATAGAATTATAGACCTCAGAATAATATAACACAAAACGAGGCATCAAGTAAGTTGGAAACTAGTCAGGTTCCCCAACTGTTGTTGCAGTGTTAGGGCTGCGGAGAACCCCATTACTACAAGAATTGTCCTCATAGAGGAAGAGCAGAATCTGTTGCAAATATTCATGAAGCTTCTACTGTGTGTGATGTGGCACAAAACATACCTCGAATCAATGAAGCATTAGAAGATCGCCAACCAGATTATAAACCTTCAATGGTGGAACTTGAAGGTAAAAAATCTGATCATCCTGTTTCCATTTTAATAGATCCAGGCACTAGTTTAAGCTATGTCAGTGCCAAAATAGTTGATGAATGCCATCTAAAAAGTTCAAAATTTAAGAACCTTTGGTTGGTTCAATTAGCTACCGGTGCAAAAAGAAGGGTCTGTGCAAAAGTAGAGGGTTGTGAAATAAAATTAGCAGAACAACAAATTAGGACAGATTTAAATATATTACCATTAGGTTCTTATGATGTCTTGATAGGCATGGACTAGTTGGAGCGATAGTGGGCCTTAGTAAACTGTAAAGATAAGACCATTGATTTTCTGTCTAATGGTGGTACTAGAATAGAGATTCAGGGAGTTAAGAGAGAATTCAAGTTGCGATCTGTTACAACCCACTAACTAGCATGATATAAGGGTTGTCAAATCTATGCGGTTCAAGTGGGATTGACAAACTCCAAAGATAAAGTGTCAGCCTTAGAAGAAATAACTGTTATATAAGAATTTAAATATGTGTTTCTAGAAGATATTCCTAGACTACCACCCAAGAGAAGCCTTGAATTTACCATAGAATTAGTCCTTGGACTGACACCGTTATCAAAGGCACCCTACAGAATGAGTGTTTCCTGAGTTAACTGAATTAAAAATATAGCTGCAAAAGTTGCTGGATAAAGGGTATATCTGACCCAGTGTATCCCCTTGGGGAGCCCTAGTTCTGTTCGTAAGAAAGAATGATGGTACTTTGCGATTGTGCATAGATTTCTCACAACTAAACAAGCTGACCATAAAGAATAAGTATCCCTTACCCTGGATCAATGACCTCTTTGATCAGGTTAAAGGAGCAATGGTATTTTCAAAGATTGACTTAAGATCTCGATATCACCAAATTTGAATTAAATATGAAGATATCTTCAAGACTTCTTTTAGAACCCACTATGGCCACTACAAGTTTGTAGTCTTGCCATTTGGGCTTACTAATGCCCCATCAACCTTCATGAGCATGATGAATGGAGTTTTTCATTCTTATTTGGATAAATTTGTCCTTATATTCATTGATGACATGCTCATATACTCCAGAAGTATTGAAGAACATAAAGAACACCTTCGCATAATACTGCAAACCTTAAGAGAAAATCAACATTTTGCTAAATTCTGCAAGTGTGATTTCTATAAAGATCGAATCCAATAACTAGCGCACGTTATATCCTCTTAAGGTATAGCGGTCGATCCGAAGAAAATGAAGACCATTATGAATTGGCTTGTTCCAGCCAATGTGGCGGACATATGTTCTTTTATGGGCCTTGCAGGTTATTATAGAAGATTTATAAGGGGATTTTCCAAGGTTGCTTACCCAATTACTTCCTTACAAAAGAAGGGAACAACTTTCAAATGGTGAGAAGCCTATCAAGAATGTTTTGATAAGTTGAAGCATTTTCTCACCACAACTCCGATATTAAAAATTGCAGATCCTGAAGAGGATTTTATAGTTTGCACCATGCAAAGAAGGTGTGGGTGGCGTTTTAATGCAGAATGACAAGGTTATCACTTATGAATCCCGTAAACTCAAGGAAGATGAACATAAATATTCAACTTATGATTTGGAGCTAACTGTAGTAGTGCACGCCTTGAAAGTATGGTGGCATTATTTATTGGGGAAAAGATTTCTGCTAAAAAAAAACCATAGTAGCCTAACCAGTTTCTTTCAATAGCCTGCCTTAAACGTGCACCAAGCTCCATGGACTGCATTCTTAAGTGAATTTGATTTTTAAATCAAGCATTTGAAAGGAAAAGAAAATAGGGTGGTAGATGCGTTAAGTAGGAAGCTGCACCACATTTATGAAATTTATTTTAGTGAATTTGAACTTAATTTTGTGGACCAACTAAAGGAGGTAGCTGAGAAGGATCCTGAATACAACTACCTATGGCAGAAAGTAAAATATATACAAGGTTCTGCAAAGCAAAGGGAGTATAGTATTAACTCTAAGAACTTATTCTTGTTCAGAAATTGTATTTACGTACCTAATCAATTGTCCTTGAAGCAAAGTATGTTATAGAAGCCCCTATGCTACTCACCCGGGCTATCAAAATCTTTTGATGGCTATTAAGAAAGCCTGCTACTGGCCTAGAATGAGAAAAGATATTGCCGAGTACTTAGCTAAATGTCTAGAGTGTCAGCAAGTCAAGGCAGAACATCATCACCCTACTGGATTGCTACAACCGCTATCTATTCGTGAATGGAAATGGGATACTATAACTTTAAATTTTATAACGGGATTACTGCGATCTAAAAAACAGAATGATTCTATTATGGTTGTGGTAGATAAATTGAGCAAGACAGCTCATCTCATACCTGTCAAATCCACATATCAAACAGCTCAAATTGCCAATATATTCATGAAGGAAATTTTTAGGCTACATGGTATGCCGAAATTCATAATATCTGATAGGGATGTTAAGTTTACCTCTACTTTTGGGAAAGCATTGTTTACCAGGTTAGGTACACAGATCCACTTCAACAATGCGTATCACCCTCAGACTAATGGGCAAACCAAGCAAGTGAATCAAGTGGTAGAGGACCTGTTGCACATGTATGTGATGTAGCAACCTAGGAAATGGGAAGAGTATCTACATTTAGTAGAATTCGCGTACAACAATGGCTATCATGAGTCACTTAAAATGAGTCATTTTGAAGTACTCTATAGAATGCAATGTACCATACCGGCAAACAGGAATAGTCCGAAGAATGAAATGATATTAGGACGAAATACGTTGGAGGAAATGGATAAAACTGTGAAAAAGGTTCGACAAAATTTGAAGGCTGCCCAAGACAGGCAGAGAAAGTATACTGATAAAAAGAGAACTTACCGAGGATTTCAGGTGGGAGATCACGTGTATGTACGGATTAAGCCAAAGAGGAGTACATTGAGGTGGGGGAGTGTGCTAAGTTGGCCCCCCGGTTCTATTGCCCATTCCAAATTTTGGACAGAATCAGGCCAATGGCCTACCAGCTAGCCCTACCCAGCCACATGCGGGTCCATAATGTATTCCATGTTTCCCTTTTAAAGAAGAATGTGTATGACCCCAAACATTTCATAAATTGGCAAGAACTCCAAGTAAAATAATATATGCTATACATACATACATACATACATACATACATACATACATACGTACATATATATATATATATATATATATATATATATATATATATATATATAACACAAAATTTACTTATTTAAGGATATAATGGTTATGTACATGTCAATTATATAATAGTGATATTATGGTAGGTCAAACCGGAAGGAGAATTCTTGGTCGAACCCCTGCGCATACTCGATCACAGAGAAGTAACATTACATAAACAAGTTATCATCAAGGTTAAACTGCAATGGAAGCACTTCAGCCTGGAGGAAGCCACTTGGGAAGATAAAGACTTCATGCAAGAGGCGTATCCAGAATTATTCTGAGAACATATGGAAGAATGAACACCAGGGATGGTGTTCCACTAAGAGGGGGAAGATGTGACACCCCAAGACTTTAAGTTACTTTTACTTTACAGTGAGAAAACAAACTCTTGTTTTTACTTTTGAGAAATAGACAATAAATGGATTCAGTAATAACAGTGGTTTAATTTAATAAAATAAATAGTTATGGAAGATGTGATACAGTTCCATGGGAATTTTAAAAAAGAATTACTAATAAACCTCAATAACTCTCTTTTACCCAAGAGTCACCAATTATCAATTATTAGTTAAAGAAACAATTACTCCTCCTCTGCTCTTCTCTTACATAAGGGAAGGGAGAAGGAGGGAGGGGGCTCGCTTTTTCTGGAAAAGATAAGAAAGGAATTCCTTGAGCTAAAAGAGGCTTTAGTGGGAAAAAATCTTTAAGAGACTTCCCAGGAGGAAGTAGAAACCATTGTTGGTTGGACCTGGGGTCTTGAGGCCAAAGCAATAGAAACTACTACATTAAAGACAACTGGTTGTTGCGAAAAGAGGAGCTTAGGGGTTGAATACTTGGATGTGATTGCCAATTTCTCATTGGAAGGGTGGAGAGGTTAATTGATTGCAATTTAGTATTGCAACAGCAGATACGATTGGTTAATTATGTTTTGATTGTTTCAATTAAATGCTAATCTGGGCATAATATGTAATAGGAAATAAATATTATGATATTGGATTTTGTGTTTTCTTTAATTCTATGTCAATTAGAAAAAGAATGTAAAAAAGTAGAAGTAAGTTAATTTAGGTGTGCAAGTAATAAGCTGTAGGAGAATGTACATATTACAGTATGAGCAGGCTAAATGTACAAAACTTGTACCATGCTTCTTGAACGCATTAGTTTGTCTCCCTAGATTCAAGAATCTTGGCAAGGGTCAGATTGTGCATCCAATTCCTAGAATAGAGTCTTTCAAAAGACAAACAAACCCAAATATGCAATAGTATATTAAGAAAATAGTAGTCAAGTGATTACCAAAAAGAATGAAAACAAACGGATGTGAGATAGAATATTTCTTCCTATATATGACTTGAAAGGAAAAGATAAACACATGATAATTCATACTTATTCAGGATTAATATTGACAAGCAAACCAAATAGGTTATATCATTGGTAAATTTGACTTGTGAAACCAACTCGGCATACCAATAACCATAGGAATGGAATGTGCATAAAATTATCCACACATTTGTCATGGAAGAGACATATACATATATACATGGCTATATTCACCCTGAATCAGTTGAAACAGAACCTTCAGTGTTAAATGGAGAAAACTCAAACAGATTAGCAACCATAACCTTCTTCTGAAACGGTAAATACATAAATGTAATAACTGTAACGCAGATGTTGAAAACCCAAAAGAGAGGGCTTCTATTTAAATATAAATTAAGACTTTAAACAGTTAAATAAATTTCAGATTTGTTCAGAAGGAAACCTGGGAAGGACGCCAGGAATGACGTTCTGAAAGTAGAATAACCAAATTGAAGCATTGAACCGAGGTTCTAGACTCACATAGAAAAATTATTCATAGAAAGATTAGGAGAATTCTTCATAATAGATTAATCATTATATCAAAAGAATAATTGTTAAATAGTTATGCTATCAGTTCATTCACACTAATATACTTTACAAAATGAGAACCTAGAAATTACAGTCATCAACATGTCGAAATGTCTCAAATGAAAGTGGGCCAGGGAGTCGTAACCAAGAAACAACATAATGTGTGTGCATGAATTTTCAAAACATGAACAATAACTAAAACGAGGGAAAACCCTACTCAGAGAATAAACACTCATTCAGGGCAAGAAGGACCAACAACATTCAAGCAAAATCCTGCATACCCGGAGGTTTGGCATTGGAAGAAACTAGGTTGTGCAAGGATCTGGTAACAGCACCCATCCTCGGATCGAACAAACCCTACACCATAAGTGCGACAGTTAAACGTTTTCATACAGCTATTAATCCAAGGAAAATAAGGTACACAGTTGCATATCTAGACCTGCACTAAAAGGCAAGAGATAAACCCTCATTACTTACCTGAGGGAGAGCAAGCATAACAGAGGTTTTCTGTGACATAGGCTCCAGACACCATCGCGGAGGTGACACCTGCAGAAACCAAGCCAACGTTAATACCCTACCAATGCGAGAATGTGTAAACGAGTGAGGCAAGATTTAGCTTAGAACAAAGAGCAAAGATAAACCCTCAAGTTCAAACTCAGAATAAGGATTTCCCTTATAAGGGAAAATGATTTTGAAATGGCAGTATGCAGTCATAATGCAAGCCTGTCCACAAGTAGGAACGCCCGGTAAGATCTTCACATAGCAATAGTAGATGGGAGAAGACAGGTTGCAGAGAAACCTCATCACAAATACTAGAACACAGCCTCCAGAGCCATACCCAGAAAAATGAGCTCAGAAGATAAACAAGCACCAAGTCATAAGGGCTTACCCTCGAAGTTCGACAAAGCATCGAAGTCGTCGCCTTTCCCGCACTGTACTTCAAGCAACAGATGGCTAACGATAAGAGCGAGTCCTGGCACCTGGTGACCATCCAAGCATGGACCGACCAAATAAGGCCGTGGAGGGTCAACACAACACAATGTGAGATCTTGGCAATCAACCATGTAATACAATCTTGTACAAACCTGTCAGGTTAGGTATTATAACGAGCATGATAACATTAATCAAATAGTTGTAATCTGAGCCCTTTATTGGCATGGTACCGTGATTCAATGTTACATTATAATGTATTAATGTATTATGTTGTGGTAACGTTAATAATAAGTCGCCATTCGTAATATATATATATATATATATATATATATATATATATGTTGAATAGTTAGAATTTTAGGTGTTACACCCTTATTATGAAGTCTCTTAATTGTGAAATCTCTTAATGGACTCAGAATATAAACATGAATGATAACATTTTAATTTTTAAACTCCCTTTGCCATGTATAGAGTATGCTTTTGGGGTCACTGGTTAATGGTTTGCAACTCACACAAATCTAGATAATTTTATGGGAAGTTTTCTTCTTTTATTCTATTGTTTCCTATGTTACCACCTTATGACGTTTCCTTTGCAACATGTAATGCAATTACTAGTTACAAGTTCCATGTTAAATTCTATGTGTATTGCCATCGTATGTTTCTAGTTCCGATGAAACAACAATATGCACAAAGATCCTGATTTGGCTACCCATTCTTTTCTGCGTTCGATTTTCTAATGAAGCAGATTAGGCTATATACTGATGTTGGATGTGTTACTAACATGGGTGCATATCAAGAGAGCGAATACTTCCAATGTAGTTACGAAGGTTGCAATTAAATATTATGGTTGATGGAGGTGTGACAAGCCATCATCTTGTCAATATAGTAATTGCATGATAAGTTGTTATTTTTCATCACTTGATAAGATGATTTTGTTATTATATATATATATATATATATATATATATATATATATATATATATTCAAATTCATTTTATAAAACGTTTTAGCAAATACACATACTCACAACAACATGAAGATCAAAAAATGTTAAACTTATATGAAATAGGCAAATCAACCCTTTATCTTCGCAAACATCACAAAATTATATAAGAAAGTGAACAATATTCATGCGAGAAAAATTTATCAAGAACTTTGAAATGAAAGATAATTTCAAACTATAACGTGATGACATCAAAATTGTAGACCAAGATTTCAGATCAAATCTTTGAAAATTGTAATGAATAATTAAGCACGATTTGGAATGAGAAACAAAGTGAGTGGCATAACTCAAGATTTCAGACCAAATTTATGAACAGTTCTAGTTTTTTCCATAAAGAAAAACTTGGTCTATGTTGCGGATGTTTACAAATCTCAACTCCAATTATTAGAAATCTTGGGTTATTAGAGATGTCATTCGCGGACCTGCCGATGAATTCTATGTGTATTTAGCATTCATTAATGCGGCCAACTGTATGCTATCTCATGGATCCAGAAGGGTCTCTACAGAGTTTATGACCCAAAGTAATTTTCAGTTAAGTGTGGCCAGGATGGCAACAGTACTATGAGGGTTAAGATGGTCCTCTCAAAATGAGAACTGGAAGCCTTTCTTTCGATTCGTCGTATAGGAGAGAAATCAAAACTGTTGCTTCAGCTTCAGATGAAGGTGGCTAAAGAAGATTATGGTGCCACAAGAAGAGACAACGGCGGTGGATGGAGACCATCGTTAGAGGGCATTCCAGAGCTTTGATTGCTATTATGCATCCAGACTGAAACTGAATAGTTCGCAATCATGGTTACAACTTAACCAACTGATTTTCAGAACAGGAGAATTTTGGTTGTAACTAATTATCAACAGGTTAGATGGTGAAATCTAGATATGTATTGTGAAAGTTAAATTCAATTAATATATATATATATATATATATATAATTTTTAATTATAATATTAAAATAATATTGGATTTCAGAGATCTGTGGTTTGTGCTTTTTGAATCTTTGACCGGAGAATCCACAGTAAGAGAATTTTTACACCAACGTTTCAAATCCCAAATGGGATCCATCATCAGGGTTTTTTATCCTTACACTAACACTTTCGAGTGCAAGGATTTCACTCCAAGTATCCCCTCCGTACAGGGATAAGATATTGGATTTCAGAGATCTGTGGTTTGTGCTTTTTGAATCTTTGACCGGAGAATCCACAGTAAGAGAATTTTTACACCAACGTTTCAAATCCCAAATGGGATCCATCATCAGGGTTTTTTATCCTTACTCTAACACTTTCGAGTGCAAGGATTTCACTCCAAGTATCCCCTCCGTACAGGGATAAGATATTGGATTTCAGAGATCTGTGGTTTGTGCTTTTTCAATCTTTGACCGGAGAATCCACAGTAAGAGAATTTTTACACCAACGTTTCAAATCCCAAATGGGATCCATCATCAGGGTTTTTTATCCTTACTCTAACACTTTCGAGTGCAAGGATTTCACTCCAAGTATCCCATCCGTACAGGGATAAGATATTGGATTTCAGATATCTGTGGTTTGTGCTTTTTGAATCTTTGACCGGAGAATCCACAGTAAGAGAATTTTTATACCAACGTTTCAAATCCCAAATGGGATCCATCATCAGGGTTTTTTATCCTTACTCTAACACTTTCGAGTGCAAGGATTTCACTCCAAGTATCCCCTCCGTACAGGGATAAGATATTGGATTTCAGAGATCTGTGGTTTGTGCTTTTTGAATCTTTGACCGGAAAATCCACAGTAAGAGAATTTTTACACCAACGTTTCAAATCCCAAATGGGATCCATCATCAGGGTTTTTTATCCTTACTCTAACACTTTCGAGTGCAAGGATTTCACTCCAAGTATCCCCTCCGTACAGGGATAAGATATTGGATTTCAGAGATCTGTGTTTTGTGCTTTTTAGATCTTTGACCGGAGAATCCAAAGTAAGAGAATTTTTACACCAACTTTTCAAATCCCAAATGGGATCCATCATCAGGGTTTTTTATCCTTACTCTAACACTTTCGAGTGCAAGGATTTCACTCCAAGTATCCCCTCCGTACAGGGATAAGATATTGCATTTCAGAGATCTGTGGTTTGTGCTTTTTGAATCTTTGACCGGAGAATCCACAATAAGAGAATTTTTACACCAACGTTTCAAATCCCAAATGGGATCCATCATCAGGGTTTTTTATCCTTACTCTAACACTTTTGAGTGCAAGGATTTCACTCCAAGTATCCCCTCCGTACAGGGATAAGATATTGGATTTCAGAGATCTGTGGTTTGTGCTTTTTGAATCTTTGACCGGAGAATCCACAATAAGAGAATTTTTACACCAACGTTTCAAATCCCAAATGGGATCCATCATCAGGGTTTTTTATCCTTACTCTAACACTTTTGAGTGCAAGGATTTCACTCCAAGTATCCCCTCCATACAGGGATAAGATATTGGATTTCAGAGATCTGTGGTTTGTGCTTTTTGAATCTTTGACCGGAGAATCCACAGTAAGAGAATTTTTACACCAACGTTTCAAATCCCAAATGGGATCCATCATCAGGGTTTTTTATCCTTACTCTAACACTTTCGAGTGCAAGGATTTCACTCCAAGTATCCCCTCCGTACAGGGATAAGATATTGGATTTCAGAGATCTGTGGTTTGTGCTTTTTGAATCTTTGACTGGAGAATCCACAGTAAGAGAATTTTTACACCAACGTTTCAAATCCCAAATGGGATCCATCATCAGGGTTTTTTATCCTTACTCTAACACTTTCGAGTGCAAGGATTTCACTCCAAGTATCCCCTTCGTACAGGGATAAGATATTGGATTTCAGAGATCTGTGGTTTGTGCTTTTTGAATATTTGACCGGAGAATCCACAGTAAGAGAATTTTTACACCAACGTTTCAAATCCCAAATGGGATCCATCATGAGGGTTTTTTATCCTTACTCTAACACTTTCGAGTGCAAGGATTTCACTCCAAGTATCCCCTCCGTACAAGGATAAGATATTGGATTTCAGAGATCTGTGGTTTGTGCTTTTTGAATCTTTGACCGGAGAATCCACAGTAAGAGAATTTTTACACCAACGTTTCAAATCCCAAATGGGATCCATCATCAGGGTTTTTTATCCTTACTCTAACACTTTCGAGTGCAAGGATTTCACTCCAAGTATCCCCTCCGTACAGGGATAAGATATTGGATTTCAGAGATCTGTGGTTTGTGCTTTTTGAATCTTTGACCGGAGAATCCACAGTAAGAGAATTTTTACACCAACATTTCAAATCGCAAATGGGATCCATCATCAGGGTTTTTTATCCTTACTCTAACACTTTCGAGTGCAAGGATTTCACTCCAAGTATCCCCTCCGTACAGGGATAAGATATTGGATTTCAGAGATCTGTGGTTTGTGCTTTTTGAATCTTTGACCGGAGAATCCACAGTAAGAGAATTTTTACACCAACGTTTCAAATCCCAAATGGGATCCATCATCAGGGTTTTTTATCCTTACTCTAACACTTTCGAGTGCAAGGATTTCACTCCAAGTATCCCCTCCATACAGGGATAAGATATTGGATTTCAGAGATCTGTGTTTTGTGCTTTTTAAATCTTTGACCGGAGAATCCAAAGTAAGAGAATTTTTACACCAACTTTTCAAATCCCAAATGGGATCCATCATCAGGGTTTTTTATCCTTACTCTAACACTTTCGAGTGCAAGGATTTCACTCCAAGTATCCCCTCCGTACAGGGATAAGATATTGCATTTCAGAGATCTGTGGTTTGTGCTTTTTGAATCTTTGACCGGAGAATCCACAATAAGAGAATTTTTACACCAACGTTTCAAATCCCAAATGGGATCCATCATCAGGGTTTTTTATCCTTACTCTAACACTTTTGAGTGCAAGGATTTCACTCCAAGTATCCCCTCCGTACAGGGATAAGATATTGGATTTCAGAGATCTGTGGTTTGTGCTTTTTGAATCTTTGACCGGAGAATCCACAATAAGAGAATTTTTACACCAACGTTTCAAATCCCAAATGGGATCCATCATCAGGGTTTTTTATCCTTACTCTAACACTTTCGAGTGCAAGGATTTCACTCCAAGTATCCCCTCCATACAGGGATAAGATATTGGATTTCAGAGATCTGTGGTTTGTGCTTTTTGAATCTTTGACCGGAGAATCCACAGTAAGAGAATTTTTACACCAACGTTTCAAATCCCAAATGGGATCCATCATCAGGGTTTTTTATCCTTACTCTAACACTTTCGAGTGCAAGGATTTCACTCCAAGTATCCCCTCCGTACAGGGATAAGATATTGGATTTCAGAGATCTGTGGTTTGTGCTTTTTGAATCTTTGACTGGAGAATCCACAGTAAGAGAATTTTTACACCAACGTTTCAAATCCCAAATGGGATCCATCATCAGGGTTTTTTATCCTTACTCTAACACTTTCGAGTGCAAGGATTTCACTCCAAGTATCCCCTTCGTACAGGGATAAGATATTGGATTTCAGAGATCTGTGGTTTGTGCTTTTTGAATATTTGACCGGAGAATCCACAGTAAGAGAATTTTTACACCAACGTTTCAAATCCCAAATGGGATCCATCATGAGGGTTTTTTATCCTTACTCTAACACTTTCGAGTGCAAGGATTTCACTCCAAGTATCCCCTCCGTACAAGGATAAGATATTGGATTTCAGAGATCTGTGGTTTGTGCTTTTTGAATCTTTGACCGGAGAATCCACAGTAAGAGAATTTTTACACCAACGTTTCAAATCCCAAATGGGATCCATCATCAGGGTTTTTTATCCTTACTCTAACACTTTCGAGTGCAAGGATTTCACTCCAAGTATCCCCTCCGTACAGGGATAAGATATTGGATTTCAGAGATCTGTGGTTTGTGCTTTTTGAATCTTTGACCGGAGAATCCACAGTAAGAGAGTTTTTACACCAACATTTCAAATCGCAAATGGGATCCATCATCAGGGTTTTTTATCCTTACTCTAACACTTTCGAGTGCAAGGATTTCACTCCAAGTATCCCCTCCGTACAGGGATAAGATATTGGATTTCAGAGATCTGTGGTTTGTGCTTTTTGAATCTTTGACCGGAGAATCCACAGTAAGAGAATTTTTACACCAACGTTTCAAATCCCAAATGGGATCCATCATCAGGGTTTTTTATCCTTACTCTAACACTTTCGAGTGCAAGGATTTCACTCCAAGTATCCCATCCGTACAAGGATAAGATATTGGATTTCAGATATCTGTGGTTTGAGCTTTTTGAATTTTTGACCGGAGAACCCACAGTAATGGAATTTTTACACCAACGTTTCGAATCCCAAATGGGATCCATCATCAGGGTAAGCTCTTCTTTTTATCCTTACTCTAACACTTTCGAGTGCAAGGATTTCACTCCAAGTATCCCCTCCGTACAGGGATAAGATATTGGATTTCAGAGATCTGTGGTTTGAGCTTTTTGAATTTTTGACCGGAGAATCCACAGTAAGAGAATTTTTACACCAACGTTTCAAATCCCAAATGGGATCCATCATCAGGGTTTTTTATCCTTACTCTAACACTTTCGAGTGCAAGGATTTCACTCCAAGTATCCCCTCCGTACAGGGATAAGATATTGGATTTCAGAGATCTGTGGTTTGTGCTTTTTGAATCTTTGACCGGAGAATCCACAGTAAGAGAATTTTTACACCAACGTTTCAAATCCCAAATGGGATCCATCATCAGGGTTTTTTATCCTTACTCTAACACTTTCGAGTGCAAGGATTTCACTCCAAGTATCCCCTCCGTACAGGGATAAGATATTGGATTTCAGAGATCTGTGTTTTGTGCTTTTTAAATCTTTGACCGGAGAATCCAAAGTAAGAGAATTTTTACACCAACTTTTCAAATCCCAAATGGGATCCATCATCAGGGTTTTTTATCCTTACTCTAACACTTTCGAGTGCAAGGATTTCACTCCAAGTATCCCCTCCGTACAGGGATAAGATATTGGATTTCAGAGATCTGTGGTTTGTGCTTTTTGAATCTTTGACCGGAGAATCCACAATAAGAGAATTTTTACACCAACGTTTCAAATCCCAAATGGGATCCATCATCAGGGTTTTTTATCCTTACTCTAACACTTTTGAGTGCAAGGATTTCACTCCAAGTATCCCCTCCTTACAGGGATAAGATATTGGATTTCAGAGATCTGTGGTTTGTGCTTTTTGAATCTTTGACCGGAGAATCCACAATAAGAGAATTTTTACACCAACGTTTCAAATCCCAAATGGGATCCATCATCAGGGTTTTTTATCCTTACTCTAACACTTTCGAGTGCAAGGATTTCACTCCAAGTATCCCCTCCATACAGGGATAAGATATTGGATTTCAGAGATCTGTGGTTTGTGCTTTTTGAATCTTTGACCGGAGAATCCACAGTAAGAGAATTTTTACACCAACGTTTCAAATCCCAAATGGGATCCATCATCAGGGTTTTTTATCCTTACTCTAACACTTTCGAGTGCAAGGATTTCACTCCAAGTATCCCCTCCGTACAGGGATAAGATATTGGATTTCAGAGATCTGTGGTTTGTGCTTTTTGAATCTTTGACTGGAGAATCCACAGTAAGAGAATTTTTACACCAACGTTTCAAATCCCAAATGGGATCCATCATCAGGGTTTTTTATCCTTACTCTAACACTTTTGAGTGCAAGGATTTCACTCCAAGTATCCCCTTCATACAGGGATAAGATATTGGATTTCAGAGATCTGTGGTTTGTGCTTTTTGAATATTTGACCGGAGAATCCACAGTAAGAGAATTTTTACACCAACGTTTCAAATCCCAAATGGGATCCATCATGAGTGTTTTTTATCCTTACTCTAACACTTTCGAGTGCAAGGATTTCACTCCAAGTATCCCCTCCGTACAAGGATAAGATATTGGATTTCAGAGATCTGTGGTTTGTGCTTTTTGAATCTTTGACCGGAGAATCCACAGTAAGAGAATTTTTACACCAACGTTTCAAATCCCAAATGGGATCCATCATCAGGGTTTTTTATCCTTACTCTAACACTTTCGAGTGCAAGGATTTCACTCCAAGTATCCCCTCCGTACAGGGATAAGATATTGGATTTCAGAGATCTGTGGTTTGTGCTTTTTGAATCTTTGACCGGAGAATCCACAGTAAGAGAATTTTTACACCAACATTTCAAATCGCAAATGGGATCCATCATCAGGGTTTTTTATCCTTACTCTAACACTTTCGAGTGCAAGGATTTCACTCCAAGTATCCCCTCCGTACAGGGATAAGATATTGGATTTCAGAGATCTGTGGTTTGTGCTTTTTGAATCTTTGACCGGAGAATCCACAGTAAGAGAATTTTTACACCAACGTTTCAAATCCCAAATGGGATCCATCATCAGGGTTTTTTATCCTTACTCTAACACTTTCGAGTGCAAGGATTTCACTCCAAGTATCCCCTCCGTACAAAATAATTAAAAAATTTAAAGATATATTTTTTATTTTTAAATAATAACCAGAGTGATTATTTAAATTAAATAATAAAAAAATTTTAAGATATATTTTTTACTTTCAAATAATAACACAGTCTTATATAAATAATTAAAAATTTTGACATTAATTTATATCAATTTAAATATAAAATTATAATAATTCATTAAATCATAATAAGTTAATCAAATTAAATATAAAATTATAATAATTCATTAAAATTAGAATGGTTTAGTGTTATTTTAAAAATTACAAATTTTTTTTCAACATGTTTATTATTTTGGATATAATCACAAACTATCATCTAATATCTTAATTCATCAATAAGGAAATATGTTAAATTCACAACGAAATTAATTTGAGATATCACTTGTATAACTCTTTATCTACATTTTTCTAGAAAATCCCTCTTTCATGCCACCACTTTTTCTTCCGTATAATTAAAAAGAGACATCAATATTTAGAAATACAACACCTAATACGTTGCACAAAAGAATAATACATTAAGCTTCACTTATTGTAAGATATTGAATTAAAAAAAAATAAGGGGAGTTGGTAGTGTAGGCATACCACATTATGATCTGAGCTCACACTTAAACAAATAATATTTTTCTCCACGCAAGGAACATATAACTTATAAGTACATATCACACAAAAACAAACCATATTTTTCTCCATGCAAGGAACATATAACTTATAAGGACATATCACACATAAACAAACAATATTTTTCTCCACGCAAGAAACATATAAGTACATAGGTAATGAGGTATTATTAAAAAAAATTATTATTATTTTAATTACATTATTTAGGAAAATATATATGACATTAAACTTTCTCGTAATTTCAAATCATTTTTTTAATATATTGAGATGCTTAATTTTTTTTTAATTTATTCAAATATTTAATAAAGAATTATATATATATATATATATATATATATTTTGACAAATTCAAATAATAAAGATTAATAAATTTAATAAGTATATCAAAATAAACAAAAATATTTGTAAGCTTTATTAAATGTTAATTTCTTAGATGCAAGAGATAATTATCAGTGTACAAAACCTACAATAGTAGTCCTATGGTGCGATCTTTGGTCACACTTTAGGGGGAATCGCTAGAAATGACCAGAGTCTTCCAAATAGCCTTCTCTTATATATGTAATTAATTTGGCTTTAGCTTGTTTTAGTGATGATGTTGTTGGTCGTGTTCTAATGGTTGCTTCTTGCAGTGGTTATTCCTAAGGCTGGATCAGGTTCAAGATCCCCTACTCCAACTCTTGATCTACCTCAAAAGCCAAAACCTAATCCAAAGCCCTCTCGAACAAGTAGGAGTTACACGCAAATTGTTTTCCACCGATTATGTTTACAAACAGAGGGTTTAATTTCTAGTGGAAGGCAATAGTGACAAGCATAGTTCCTCCCAACTGTGCTCTACTTTTGTTGCAGAGCATAAAATACATAGGACGCACACTCTGCATTGGAAAATGTTGCCCCATCCACCCACTTTAAGATTTCAAAAACTAGGTCAACATTTAAAGCCATGACCCCTCAAACTCTTGAGAATTTAATCAAAATCCCAACGTAAGCTGAATTTTCACTTGTGATGCTTTCCACATTATAGATCCACACTTTGATGGACTTGGAGTTTCAATGTGCATTCAGAAAGCACTGGTAGATACAGGAATTTTACCAGAGGAAGTCAATTCTTTTGATTTTTTAATAAAGGATTATGAACGTTGTAGAATTACTACAATTTTGATATTTTATTGAAACTTATAAATGCTTAATTACCAATTATTGTATCCTCAATAACAATGCAGGTCAGCTATATTAATGCACATGCAACCATCGTAAATTCTAGGGACGAATTTTAGCCCAAGGGTGAAATTTAAGGGGTTTCTCATTTTAGAGGGGTGAAATTTTTATATAACACCCATTTCATATATTTAGTGCAACTTTTATTTAAGAAATATTTTTTTTTCATTTTAGCCCCCAAAAAAAGGGGCGGATAAACTATGAAAAGACTCATTTGACCCGATTTGCTCAGTTTGGGAGGTTATGTTCCATTGCAATTGTCCGATTTTCTACTTTGCAAAGTTAAATTCATTTGTAATCGTCCATTTTCTAGTTTGGGAAGTTGTATTTGGTCCCAATAAATAAAAATATAAATAAGGTGGAGGTATGGTAAATAAATAAAACCTATTTTTATACTTACTCCAAAGGTATGGTAAATAAATAAAAATATAAATAAACCAGAGGTATGGTAAATAAATAAATCCTCCTTTTATATTTAGTCTATAAACCCCTTTCTATTTAAGAATGCTCAAAAAAGAGGTTTATTTAAGTGAATCGTATAGGCCAAATACCATATTTATAAAAGAGTTATGGTAAATTAATAAAAATATAAATAGGTATGGTAAATGAGTAATATTTCTTTTTATATTTACTCCATAAGCCACCTTATATTTATGAACACGCAAGGGCGTAAATAAATAAAAATATAAATAAAGTGGAGGTATGGTAAATAAATAAAACCTTTTTTTATACTTACTCCAAAGGTATGGTGAATAAATAAAAATATAAATAAACGAGAGGTATCGTAAATAAATAAAACCTCTTTTTATATTTAGTCCATAACCCTCTTTCTATTTAAGAAGGTCAAAAAATGAGGTTTTATTTAAGTGAATCCTATGGGCCAAACACCATATTTATAAAAGAGGTATGGTAAATTAATAAAATATAAATAAACGAGATATGGTAAATAAATAAAATATTTTTTTATATTTACTCCATAAGTCACCTTATATTTAAGAACACTTAAAAAAGGCGTTATATTTAGGTGAAAGCTATGGGCCAAATACCATGGACCAAATTATTATTAATACCATGCACAAAAACATTATTAACCCTAATATTAGTATTAATTAAAAATAAAGATGGCACATGGTATTGACCCATGGTATTCACTTCGAATGTAGCCTGTTTAAAGGGGGATTTAAACCAGCATAAATCCATCTTTACTGTGGATCTACTAAGTGCCCAGAGGGATCAAGTATCATGATATACAAACTAGTATAGAGTGAAAAAATATTTGATCCATCGGGGCTTTGTAGATCAAGAGTAAAAATGGATCCTGTAATTTAATATCACTTAAACATTTTAACTTGGTTAAAATAAAAAATAAAATAAAATAAAATAAATTATTAATTTTATTAGTTTTTATAAATTAGTAATAGTAGCTTTTAAGCTCCAAGTTTATGATAACCCATGGTAATACCATGGTATTCAGTGAGAATAGACTATTTAAAGGGGAAATTCTATCATCTTCGATCCATCTTAATTCTGGGTCTACCAAGTGCGTAGAGGGATAAATAGATTTCATCCCTCTAAGCATGGTAGATGTGGAGTTATGATGGATATAGGTTGGTTTTTATCATAATGAAGATATTAAATAGACTTAGGAAATTATATTGTAAAAAACATCTTAGGGTAAATGGTTAAGCTACATTTAAACACTTCAAAAAATTTAGTAAAAAAATACCAATATCTCCATTATTATTGGCTTTTCTTATTTAACAAAAAAATTCAAAACAATGAAATATTATCATTCTTCCTGCATCACCCTCCTAGAAGAGAAATAGTTGCTGCCCAAATTTCCCACCATTTTTCAAACTTTCTCAATATGATATCTTCATGAAAAAGTTAAGGTATTGATGTTGGATTAGTTGTTTGAAAAATATGTTGGTTTGTACAACCTTTCATCTTCTTTATTATTATTAGCTTGTCATAATGATCTATAGGGGTTGGGCCACTGCACCATATTGTCCTAAAAGGCAGAGATTGTGCACCAAAAAGGAAATTAATCCACATGTTACAATGCTGTTAAAAAATCCAAGACATATGAAGGTAGTGAATTATGCTAATAAGCAATTTAGATTGGGAGAGACATAATTAAATTTTATTATTTAATTGAAGATTTTCAATTAAAATAATAATAAATCTACATTTATATATTTATATATTGATTGGAAGGCATCACTTCTTTCCATTAGATCCCTTCAGTTCTTTGGGATACCTACTACTTTCTTATATTATATAGTTGGGGCTTGCTACTTGTTGGAGGTTGGGGTAAACAAACTTGACGTGTTTTTTTTATTTCACAGGTGGAGTTTATGGAATAAGAAAAAAATTTGATAGCTTGACAAAAGTGGTAGAGAAAAGATTAATCTCTCCTACCTTGAAAAAAATATTGGTCAAGATCAACACCTACAAGAACTTTGTTCTGGAATATTATCAAAACTAATAGAAAGAAATGAAACAGTGTACAGTAAGAACCTTGACAAACACAACCACTAAAACTTGCAACATTGTTTGTAGGAAGAGAAAAATATGTTTCTTTTTTCCAAACATGTATGTTAGTATATTACAATTTAATGAATATGTTTTCCTATTATCATATATGGTTTCATACTCTAACAAAACATTCACCAAGACTTCACAATGTTTTATTATTCAATGAAAGATTTCCCAAGATCTTACAAGATTTTATAATTCAGTGAAAGATTCACCATGACTTTACAAGATAATATAATCTGGTGAGACATTCGCCAAAAAACTTATATATACATATTATATTATTGATATAATCTTTCCTATGTATCATGGGGATTCCCCCATTTATTATAACTATAAATTTAGGGTGGTTCTTAAAATTTTCCCTACATGCAACCTCAACCCAAATAGGAGATCTAGTAGAGATTAATGCTATCAATAAGGTTTTAAGGATACTTATAGTATTAAAACGAATGGAATTTTACGAGAGATAAATGGATAGTTTGGGTTGCATGCTAAATTTAGCAGACAATTAACATTTATATATGGTTTGTTATCAGTTCCTCATGCAAGGTAGGGGTGGGCAAAACCTAGCAGTTTTGCAACAATACCAACAAAATGATGGGTATTACATGTGTGCATGTGTTCCAAAGAATGGAGAAAATGTACAAAGAACATCGACTTTGTTTGTCTTAACATTGCTCTGTTTTCACGAATACATTATACACCTATGATCTACCTTGATAACAAAGAACAAAGTGGACTAAAGGAGTGTTTCTTTGTATTCATGTGGATTGTTGTACTGGAAGAAATGGAACAATATACATGTTGTGACAAGTGCCTTATTCCTGCTCATATTCTAATCTGATTATTTATCTTCTACTCGCAAGCAATTACAATGTCTTGGTAAGAATAACCTTGAGAAGGGAATAATAATGTGGAAGCTAACTAAAAAAAAGTGAATAGTTAATTTCACAATTTCAAGATAAGGGTGATAGAACAAGAAGTAGAATTAAGACAATTAAGAGAAAAAATGTCTCAAATCAGGAAGGAAGCGATTGGAGATAAAAAAAAAAAAGAGGAGAGAAGCATGGAGGACAAGAATGAATTATTATTGAATGATGAATCTCCTTATCGAAATTCTAATTTGCCTTTTAAAATGATGAAACATGAAATAATATAGTGAAGCAAGGCACTACATAAGGAACGAGGCTATAGACTACCTTTTAGATACCCTACTGCCCGGAAAGGCACCACCTTCCATCCTTCTTGTCATTTTGATCTATAAGATGATATCTAATAATATTTTATGTGGCTGTCCTCGATTACTTGTATAATATTACCACTGGAAAAAAGGAAGATTTCCAAAATCCCATGGCATATGGAGAGTGAAGTGGGACATCATATGCTCTTTGGAAATGGACTCAAAATTTTCCTAATCAATAGTAGAATGTTGGCTATTAGTAGTCAATGCATCATTACATGTTGCTACAATTATATGAGTGTATTGGCATAGAATTCAGTGACCCACCAAAGTTTCCTTACACAACTGAAAGGGTCAAATTTGTGGAGCAAGTAGAGGAAAAAATTATGTCATAGTAGAGGAGTGCAATAGTATATGCATTCTATGTTTCCAATGTAAATGGCAATGTTATGTAAATATTGCAACGCAATCTACCAACTTCAGGAAAACTGGCTTGAATTTTGTTTATTAGTCTTAGATGGAACTAGTGAAGAATCGAGAATATAGAAAGATTGTATATACAAATTAGAAAGAACATTGTAAGCTCTCTCTAAACTATCTCAAGGTGTACAAGTAAATCCATCAGAATTGTTAGCATTTGCTAAGTCACAGGTATAGACCAATGAACTCAACAACCATGTATTTTTCTTCTATGTTACTGTTTTCATAGAGTATAAGATAAGAAATACTAATGATAATGTAGGCTCAAATTTGCAATGAACTACGACCCTGGTCATCAATTCCATTGACTAATCTGAATGATCTAGCATGTTAGGATACAAATTTTACCAATGATTTCAATTTCAAGGGACTATCTTCGTGGCATAGACCATTTTATGAAATAAAATTTTCAAATGTCATTTTTTATGGAAAAATTGGGTCTGATTTAGATACAAATGATATTTAAAATATTAGTTCAGACTTTGAACAATTCACATTATAAGAACATGGGCTTTTCTCCAAAACTAGGTTATGGAAAGTCTTGAACATGTAATAAAGCGAGGAGCTCCCATAGTAGTTGAGTACCTTGGTGGGGCTGTCACTTGTGATGCTTTCCACATGACCTATCCACACTCTAATGGACTTGGAGTTTCAATGTGCATTTAGAAAGCTCTGGAAGATGCATGAATTTTACCAGAGGAGCTAAATGGACAGTTTAGGCTGAATGAATAAATTTAGCAAAAAATGACATTTATATTTGGTTTGTGATCAGTTCCTCATGCAAGGCAGGGATGGGAAAAACCTAACATTTATACAACAATACCAAAAACAAGTGGTATTTCATTTGCGCATGTGTTTAGAAGAACATAGAAAATGTACAAAGAACACCAATTTTATTTGTCTTGACATTGATTTGTCTTCATTAATACATTATACACCTATGCTTTATCTCGATCAAAAGTCACAAAGTGGACTAAAGGAGTGTTTCTCTATATTCATATAGTAGAGTTCAAAGCCTTGTGTTCACTCTCATTAATATATTCTAAATCTTTGACTTGTGACCGAGGAATGTGGCCTTCATCAAGGCTTAAAACACCTCGACTCTTTCTAATGTGCCTTCCTATCTGCTTTGTCTCTTTAGACATTTTGACATTTACTTCATGGGTGAAAGTGTAAAACAAAGAGTAGCTTAGTATAAATACACTTCCCTTCTTATCCCACTCATGTAGAATCTATATGTTGTAAATATTACATTCCTGTCTCTGTGATTTACATGACACGCACGTTATAGATCCTCTAAGAGGGGACTACCTTTGTGACACCCAGGACTTTAAATTACTTTTACTTTCATGTTTTTATTTTACAGTGAGAAAAAGAACTCTTGTTTTTACTTTTGAGAAATGGACAATAAATGGATTCAGTAATAACAATAGTTTAATTTAATAAAATAAATAGTTATGGAAAATGTGATACGGTTCCATGGGAATTTTAAAAAGAATTACTGATGAACCTCAGTAACTCTCTTTTACCCAATAGTTATCAGTTATCAATTATAAATTAAAGAAACAATTACCCCTCCTATGCTCTTCTCTTACATAAGGGAAGGGAGAAGGAGGGAGGGGGATGGATTTTTCTGGAAAAGAAAAGAAAGAAATTCCTTGAGCTGAAAGAGGTTTCAGTGGGAACAAATCTTGAAGAGACTTCCCAGGAGGAAGTAGAAACCATTGCTGGCTAGACCTGGAGTCTTGAGGCCAAAGCAATAGAAACTGCTACATTAAAGATAATTGATTGTTGGGAAAAGAGGAGCTTGGGGGGAGAATACTTGGACATGATTGCCAGGTTCTCATTGGAAGGGTGGAGAGGTTCATTGATTGCAATTTAGTATTGCAATGGCAGATAAGTGAAATTGGTTAATTATGTTATGATTATTTCGATTAAATGCTAATCTGGCCATAATATGCAATAGGAAATAAACATTATGATATTGGATTTTGTGTTTTCTTTAATTCTGTGTTAGTTAGAAAAAGAATGTAAGAAAATAGAAGTTAATTTAGGTGTGCAAGTAATAAGCTGTAGGAGAATGTACATATTACAGTATGAGTAGGCTAAATGTATAGAACTTGTACCATGCTTCCTAAATGCATTAGTCTGTCTGCCTAGATTCAAGAATCTGGGCAAGGGTCGGACTGTGCATCCAATTCCTAGAATAGAGTCTTTCAAAAGAAAAACAAAACCAAATATGCAACAGTATATTAAAAAATAGTAGTCGAGTGATTACAAAAAAGAATGAAAACTAATGAATGTGAGATATAATATTTCTTCCTGTATATGACTTGAAAGGAAAATACAAACACATGATAATTCATACTTATTCAGGATTAATATTGACAAGCAAACTAGATAAGTTATATCATTGGTAAATTCAACTTTAATTGTGAAACCAACTCGGCATACCAATAACCATAGGAATGGAATGCGCATAAAATTATCCACGCATTTGTCATGGAAGAGACATATACATATATATATGGCTATATTCACCCTGAATCAGTTGAAATATAACCTTCAGGGTTAAACGAAGAAAACTCAAACAGATTAGAAACCATAACCCTCTTCTGGAACGTTAAATACATAAATGCATTAACTGTAACGCAGATGCAGAAAACCCAAAAGAGAGGGCTTCTATTTAAAAATAAATTGAGACTTCAAAAAATTAAATAACTTTCGGATTTGTTCAAAAGGAAGCCTAGGAATGACGTTCTGAAAGTAGAATAACCAAATTGAAGCATCGAACCGAGGTTCCAAACTCATAGAGAAAAATTATTCACAGAAAGATTAGGAGAAATCTTCATAATAGATTAATCATTATATCAAAAGAATAACTGTTAAATAGTTATGCTATCGGTTCATTCACACTGATATAGTTTACAAAATGAGAACCCAGAAATTACAGACATCAACATGTCGAAATGTCTCGATTGAAAGTGGCTCAGGGAGCTGTAACCAAGAAACAACATAACCTGTGCGCATGACTTCTCAAAACATGAACAGTAACCGAAATGAGGGAAAACCCTACTCAGAGAACGAAACCCTCATTGAGGGAAAGAAGGATCAGCAACATTAAAGGAAAAGTTTACATACCCAGAGGTTTGGCATTGGAAGAAACCAGGCTGTGCAGGGGTCTGGTAACCATGCCCATCCTCGGCTCGAACAAACCCTACACCGTAAGCACGACGGTTAAAGGTTTTCATATAGTTATTAATCAAAGGAAAAATAAGGTACATAGTTTCATATCTAGACTTGCACTAAAAGGCAAGAGATAAACCCTCATTACTTACCCGAGGGAGAGCAGGCATGATAGAGGTTTTCTGTGACATAAGCTCCAGACACCATTGCAGAGGTGACACCTACAAAAGCCAAGTGAACATTAATACCCTACCAATGTGAGAATGTGTAAACCAGTGAGGCAAGATTTAGCTTGGAATGAAGAGCGAAGATAAACCCTCAAGTTCAAACTCAGAATAAGGATTTACCTAATAAGAGCAAATGATTTCGAAATGGAAATATGCAGCCCAAATGCAAGCCTATCCGCAAGTAGGAATGCTCGACAAGCTGTTCACATTGCATAGCAGATGGGAGAAGACGGGTTGCAGAGGAACCTCATCACAGAGACCAGAACGCAGCTTCCAGAGCCATACCCAGCAAAATGATCTGACAAACCAAACAAGCACCAAGTCGTAAGGGCTTAACCTCGAAGTTCGACAAAGCATCGAAGTCGTCGCCTTTCTTGCACTATACTCCGAGCAAAAAATGGCAAATGATAAGAGCGAGTCTTGACAACTGGCGGCCATTGAAGCATGGACCGACTGGATAAGGCTGTGGAGGGTCAACACAACACGATGTGAGATCCTGGAAATCAACCATGTAATACAATCTTGTACAAACCTATCAGGTTAGGTATTATAATGAGTATGATAATATTAATCAAATAGTTGTAATTTGAGCCCTTTATTGGCATGGTACTGTGATTCAATGTTACATTATAGTGTATTAATGTATTATGCTATGGTACCATTAATAATAAGTCGCCATTCGTAAGTTTATATATATATATATATGTTGAATAGTTAGAATTTTAGGTGTTATACCCTTATTATGAAGTCTCTTAATTGTGAAATCTCTTAATGGACTCATTATATAAACATGAATGATAACATTCTACTTTTTAAACTCCCTTTGCCATGTATAGAGTATGCTTTTGGGGTCAATGATCAATAGTTTGCAACTCCACACAAACTTAAATAACTTTATGGGAAATTTTCTTCTTCTATTTTATTGTTTCCTATGTTACTGCCTTATGATGTTTCCTTTGCAACATGTAATGGAATTACTAATTACAAGTTCTATGTTAAATTCTATGTGTATTCTGATCGTATATTTCTAGTTTCGATCAAACAACAATACGCACATAGATCTAGATTTGGCTGCCTATTGTTTTCTGCGTTTGCTTTTCTAATGAAGCAGATTAGGTTATATATTGATGTTGGATGTGTTACTAACAAGGGTGATATGCGTTTGCTTTTCTAATGAAGCTGATTAGGTTATATATTGATGTTGGATGTGTTACTAACAAGGGTGCATATCAAGAGAGCGAATACTTCCAATGTAGTTACAAAGGTCGCAATTAATTATTATGGTTAATGGAGGTGTGACACGCTATCATCCTATCAATATTGTAATTGCATGATAGGTTGTTATTTTTCATCACCCTGATTGGTTGATAAGATGATTTCGATATTATATATATATTCAAATTCATTTTATAGAACGTTTTAGCAAATACACATTACTCATGACAACATGAAGATCAGGAAATGTTAAACTTATATGAGATGGGCAAATCAACGCTGGCCTTCGCAAACATCACAAAATTATATGAGAAAGTGAACAATATTCACGCCAGGAAAATTTATCATGAACTTTGAAATGACAAATAATTTCAAATTATAATGTGATGACATCAAAATTGTAGACCAAGATTTCAGATCAAATTTCTGAAAATTGTAATGAGAAATTAAGCACGATTTGGAATGAGAAACAAAGTGAATGGCATAATTCAAGATTTCAGACCAAGTTTATGAACAGTTCTAGTTTTTTCCATAAAGAAAAACTTGGTCTATGTTGCGGGTGTTTACAAATCTCAACTCTAGTTATTAGAGATCTTGGGCTATTAGAGATGCCATTCGCGGACCTGTCGATGAATTCTCTATGTATTTAGCATTCATTAATGGGGGTAACTATATGCTATCTCATTGATCTAGAAGGGTCTCTGCAGAGTTTATGACCCAAAGGAATTTTCAGTTAAGTCTGCCCAGGATGGCAGCAGTACTATGAGGGTTAAGATGGTCCTCTCGAAACGAGAACTGGAAGCCTTTCTTTCGATTCGTCGTATAGGAGAGAAATCAATACTGTTGCTTCAGCTTCACATGAAGGTGGCTAAAGAAGATTATGGTGCCACAAGAAGAGGCAGCGGCGGTGGATGGAGACCATCGTTAGAGGGCATTCCAGAGCTTAGTTAAGCTTATAAGCCCATCTCTATCTCCCTTTGTAGTCATTAACAGGATTGCTATTATGCATCCGGACTGAAACTGAATAGTTGGCAATCATGGTTACAACTTAACCAACTGATTTTCAGAACAAGGGAATTTTGGTTGTAACTAATTATCAGCAGGTTAGATGGTGAGATCTAGATATGTATTGTGAAAGTTAAATTCAATTAATATATATATGTATATGTAATTTTTAATTATAATATTAAAATAATATTTATTTAAATAAAATAATTAAAAAATTTAAGGATATATTTTTTATTTTTAAATAATAACAAAATCCTATGGTATATAATTAAAAATTTTGACATTAATTTATATCAATTTAAATAAAAAATTATAATAATTCATTACAATATCTTAAAATCATAATGGTTGTGTTATTTTAAAAATTATAGAATTTTTTTCAATATGCTTATTATTTTGGATAAGGAAATATATTAAATTCACAACGAAGTTAATTTGAGATAGCACTTGTATAACTCTTCATCTACATTTATCTAGAAAATCCTTCTTTCATGCAACGACTTTTTCTTCCATCTAAATAAAACGTCAAGAACACTTTTTCTTCCATCTAAATAAAAAGAGGCATCAATATTTAGAAATACAATACCTGATACGTTGTACAAAAAAAAATAATACATTAAGCTTCACGTATTGTAAGATATTGAATTAAAAAAAAAATAAGGGGAGTTGGTATTGTAGGCACACCACATTACGATCTGAGACCACACATAAACAAACAATAGTTTTCTCCACGCAAGGAACTTATAAGTACATATCACACATAAACAAACACTATTCTTCTCCACTCAAGGAACATATAAGTAAATAGGTAATGAGGTATTATTAAAAAAAAAATTATTATTATTTTAGTTACATTATTTAGGCAAATATGACATTAAACTTTTTCATAAGATCAAATAAAGTTTTTAATATATTGAGATGTTTTATTAATTTTTTAATTTATTTAAATATTTAATAAAAAATAATCTATTTTTTTTTTTTTTTCTTTTAGCTAATTTAAATAATAAATATTAATCAATCTAATCAGTATGATCAAAATAAACAAAAATATTTGTAAGCCTTATTAAAGGCGAAGATGAATAAAATTCATTATGAAGAATAACCGTCACGCCAAATAATGTTTAATTTTGTAGTTCCTTAATATGTATACTGTAAATAAGAACTATATAATATTTCCAATACGTATAATATAAAAAAATACATAATATTTCAAAAAAATAAATATTAATCAGTATGATCAAAATAAACAAAAATATTTGTAAGCCTTATTAAAGGCGAAGATGAATAAAATTCATTATGAAGAATAACCGTCACGCCATATAATGTTTAATTTTGTAGTTCCTTAATATGTATACTCTAAATAAGAACTATATAATATTTCCAATACGTATAATATAAAAAAATACATAATATTTCCAAAAAATAAAAATTAAAATAATACTCAAGAAAATGTGAAATTACTTTGAATTTTTTAGTATTTTATTTTTATATTAAAAATATTAAGAAAAGATTTTTTTAAGATCATTATGGTTTTGTTGGTTTTAAAGGTGAATAAGTTTGGTATTTTGAGAGATATTTTGAAAATTAAATCTAACGAAGGTATAAACAAAAATTTATGAGAAAGAGTAATTATCTTCAACCATTGTAGTGTCATAAAGGTGATAGACTCTTTTATCTCATAGCATTTTAGGAATGGCCAACCCTCAATTTCATTGTGAAGCTCATAAAAATATATTCTTATTTTAGAAATGTTATACTTGCTGTTAGTTTTTCTTTGACTAAAAAAAATTTAAATCTATCCAAAGTTTAACATTATTAAATTAAATTTTTATTTTTAAATAAAATATATTTATATTTGGTTAACATTATTAAATTAATTTTTTATTTTTAAATAAAATATATTTCTATTTATCTCAAATATGATTGGTTAAAATGTCTCTCCTCTTATTGTGTAATGATGACAAGAAATAACTTTTGTGTACTTTATTATTAATTACTATGTACTATATCACTAATTACATATACAATAAATATAAATAATTTGAAAAATAACATTATATATTAATTACTATGTACCATAAACACAAATGGTTTATAATTAAATTCAAAAATTCCATTTTGATATTGGTGTAAATTACTGAATAGACAATTTTATGGGTTTTATTTTTTAATTTAAAAAAAAAATAATTTAAAAAATATAAATTTGAAAAACAATATAAAAATAACATTATACGATTTGTACAATTCTCATTATATCAATCTATACTCTAATGACATTACATGTGTACTATAATATAAGCATTATATAAAAAAAATTACATCATTCAATATTAAATAAATAATTATTAACCTGTTATCATTCTCTTTAATATCAATTATATATAAAAAAATATTTAATTATATTAAAAAAATTAATAAACAAATATTTATATAATTTATTTTACAATTTTATTATTATTTAAAGTACCTACAACACATCACCCTATTAAATTTTTTTATTAAACTATCCCAACTTTTTATAATTTAATCATAACATTTTATTTTACCGTAATCCAATTTTTTATATTACTTTTTATTTTGTTTTTGAAACTACTTACTCGGCTCTTAAATGATTTCGCATACTTCCTGTATGTACCCGTACATAGTTTTCTTATAGCAATTTGTGTTTATAGCAAAAGTACCAACTATGTCCGAATCGGTAAAAAAAATATGGAAATTTGACAGTTCGGTTTGTATATCGAATATTTCGATAAAAATTCGAACCGGTTAAGAGTAGCGTGTTGGGTGCATAAACCAAAATTCATAGATTATAGTTTATGATAGGTATTTATTAATTTGCCTGGTAAATGTAGCTATTCCTAAACACAAAATAGATGTAAATGGACGCAGGATTACAAGTAAAATAGCAACTAATGTAAAAATAATTGGTGACGGAAATTTATAAATTTTAATGTTTTTTTAATGATTTAAAAAGTTGAGATAATAAGCCAAAAAAATCTTGAAATTCAGCCAGTTTTATAAAAATAATTGGTTTTTTATATATATTTATGTTAAGAATTGATTTTTTATATATATTTATGTTAAGAGAAAATAATTTGTTTTTTATATATATTTATGTTGAGAGAAATCTTATAATATTTGAATATATTTATTTTATAAAAATAATTGGCATTTTATATATATTTATGTTAAGAATTGATTTTTTTATATATATTTATGTTAAGAGAAATCTTATAATATTTGAATATTTAATTTTGAATATGTATTAATTATAGAAAGGATTTTAAATGAAATGAGAAACTAAAGGAAGATATATTTTTGAGTTTTGTATGTTTAATTTTTAAATATATATATTAATTATAAAGAAAATTAGATTGAATTTCACTCATAATGCAGTTTTGATTTTTTAATATTTAAGTTTAATTATATGATTTTTGAATATTTAAGTTTAATTATATATTAATTATTAAAGGATTTCAGATAAGATCTGAACAAAAAGGGAACAAAAAGGGATCTAGTTTAGAGTTTTGAAAACCATACACATTTGACAGATAACATATAAGTGTGGTGGTGGTTTGTAGATTGTAATCTTAAAATCGTTTATATTGATTAAAATTATTTAAATTTCAAAATAAATAAGAAGAAAATGAACACATAGTATTTACGTGTTATATATATATATATATATATATATATATATATATATATATATATATATATATTTACGTGTTTTACATATATATATATATATATAAAAATATAAATTTACGTGTTATATACAGATAACATATAAGTGTGGTGGTGGTTTGTAGATTGTAATCTTAAAATTGTTTATATTAATTAAAATTATTTAAATTTCAAAATAAATAAGAAGAAAATAAACACAAAGTATTTACGTATTATATATATATATATATATATATATATATATATATATATATATATAAAAGATGTATAGTGTCTATTCTTTTTCCACTTAAATCATTTTCATCAAAAAATTTTATTTTTACTGTATCTTATCAAATTATCTAAATTTTATTTTTAGAGTATCTTATCGAATGATCTAAATTTGAACTCAAACTTGATAACTATGATTTATAAATACACATAATGATATTATACCTTTTGATCCTAATAATAGAATAAAATCTTATTATAGTATCACAAAAATATATATATATATATATATATATATATATATATATATATATATATATATATATATATATCACAAAGATAAATATAAAGATAATATATATATATATATTCTTTATTACCGTGATTTTTTTTAAAGATAAAATATATATATATATATATAAATATAATTACCGTGATTTTTTTTAGTAGTTTGATCCTTTATTCCCTTCGTTTACTATTTATTCCTTCGCATGTTTTGTATACATTAACCCATATTTTCAAGGAAAGGGTTTTGAGATTTTTCCTGGTAGTGGTAGCGTAAGTCACTGAGTCATCCACGCATCCTATTTTAGGTAAATTCTTTATAACACTGTAAGATGTATAAAAAGTAATGTGGTTACTAAATTGATGTTTACTATTTATTATTATATTACTTTATGATGTTAAATAATAAATGATTAAGGTTGGAAGGCTAAGAAACATATATTTGGTTACTTAAATTATTGGTAAATAGGAATCGAGATACTTTAACAAAAATAGAAATAGTTTACATTAACTAAAAGTAAAAGAAACAGTTACAAAAGACAATTAACCATCTGCCTTGAACATAGATTTAGATGGGGAAAAGGTCCAGGAGAAAACCTAGGGCTGGGTGGAATAAACTAGTGGGAGAATTCTCAAGAACAGTGAGCTCAGGAACAGTCAGTGAAAGCACAGACTCCTTTAGTCAGTGAAAGCACAGACTCCTTCACAGGACAGGAGTCTGGAGGCCCAAGTTACTTATTGTGTTTGGAGGCCCAAGTTACTTATTGTGTCTGTAACTATTTTAATTGTGAACTAAAGGAAGTGCTCAAGGGAGGGAGTGTGGAGGCTCAGAGGAGGGGAGGGAGTCTAGAGGCCCAAGATACTTACTGTGGCTGGAACTACGTTCACACTATTTTCACTCAAGGGAGAGTCTAGACAATTACCAAACTTGTGGCTATGAGGAGAGGGGAGGGACTAGACAATTACCAAAACTTGTGGCTAGGAGGAGAGACTTTCCAGAAAGGTTTGGATCTCATGTTAATAATATTGAACAGGTTTGGTATGGGTCTTACATGTTACTAATATTGAACAAGTATTATAGAAAGTTTCATTACAAATTAACACTGGAGTGTGGAAATAAATCTAATAATAGAGTAGAACTTGTCATTTTCAACTGATGTGAAAAGAATTACTTAACTAACAGAGTAAACCCATGAAAGGAATTCTTTGAAAGTGCATTATGGCAAAACATAGAAATTACGAATTTTGCACCATACACAATTCATAATGGCAAAACGTGAAAAATAACATTTAATACTAGTAAAGTATGGAAGAATATATATAAACTGTGTTATCAGACATCGAGTTGTAGACATGAACTAATTATTAATAGCATGTAATAATGTTATTACAATAGTAAACTAGAAATATTTAATCTTAAAGAGAATGGTTGTTGAGATGTCGAACGAAACAACCAATACCCTGAGTAAGGAAAACAGAAAAACAAAGGTGTTCTCTCGGTCCAACATACAATTCAGAGAGAAATAGATTAATACAATATGATATTCAAAATAGATTAAATATGTTTCATAGTAATTCAAAGAGGAATTAACTACACTGTCATTTATACAATATGATATTCGAAATAGATTAAAAATGTTTCATATTAATAAATTAAAAGCACTATGCTACAATTCGAAAGTTCTGGATAACTTGAGTTTTCGACAACCTGAGCATGTTGACATACCCAGAACTCTAAAATGACTATCCTGTGTATAAACAATTCAGAACATTACAACAGAGGAGAAACCCCAAAAAAAAAGAAACCCTCTGTGGATTAAGTCTAGAGCATTCACACAATTGTAGGTGCCATGCAAAGTATTCGACCAATTCCTATTTATTGTTAAATAACTGAAAAGAAAAACTTAAGCTAGTTTCATCTTAAAATGCGTGTCAGGACTCAGCCTCTATCCCCAGATGATTAAACATCTTATAACTTAAGTTCATACACCATCTTATAACTTAAGTTCATACACCAGAGGTAAAAGTCCAACCTGGAAACAAACATGGATGTCGTAAGCTCTTAAGCCTTTAAGGATTGCTCTCCTAGTCAAATAACTATTTGAGGCATTATATAAGAGTACCTGTTACAAAAACCAGAAACAACGGAGTCAGTATGCATTCGAATTCTACAGCATATGCTAAAAGAACGATGCCAAAGGAGGAGCTTTTACCTGAGTTGGGAGGGTTTCCTCTTTGAATAGCCCACCTGTGTAACAACGAACAATCTTCATTAAGAAAAGAAAGAAACAATTTAAAATCTAAAGCCTTTTAGAAATAAGAGGCAAACCTTTAAAAAATTTGGATTATGCTGATGGGGGTTTACCTTCCGGAAATGGCCCTTGGAACAGAGTGTTTCCTGCAATATCAAAAGCCCCTTGAACCACCCCTCTGCAGTGGAGGCAAACCATTAAACTTGGTACCAGATGAAAACCCCAAGCGAAAGCCGAATTCATACTATGTAGACAAATGAAACCATGTATTATCTGTCCATCAGGGTTACCTTCCATTGCAGGTCTAACCATCACTACCATCTCAAACCTCACAAAGATCAATGGTCGGCCGGAAATCCTCACCAGTCCAAACCATCGAAGAGCAGCAAGAAATCTCGAAACGACAACAACAATGACTCTACCAGCTGTCGGGCACGAAAAGTTGGTTAGGGGATTAAACCCTAAACCCCCTCCACCATCGAATCGCCTGAATAAGATCAACGAGCATAAAGAAGGAAAGTTCTCGCAAGCAATTGGAACGAGTTCGAAGATGCACACAACCTCCTGGACTATTCTCATGTCGCGTGTCCTTGCGTACAAGAGCCAGCTCGCCAAGGTCTGGGCAAGCACAACTAACCCACCAGAGGCCAAATGTAAGGCCTCCGGGTGATCGAGCGACGGACACCGGGCACGGGCGCACGACGGACGCACGACGGGCGCGCGACAAACGAACCTGCGGTGGAAGTGCGACGTTAAAAAGCGACGTTATGAGGAGACACTTAGAAAACGACTAAGTGTTAAAGCAAGAGTTTATACATGCGATGGAAGGAGCTTGCATTTGAAAGCAAGCCGACTTGAAATAAGAAGACATGTGGGCGTGTGCATAATGGTGGGGTCGGCCATGGGGCTGCACACCCCCCTTAAAACATACGTTTGATGTGGATATAAGTATGTGAGCTTGGAGCTCATTTGGAACACAACGAACTCTCTCTCATCTACGCATAAGGGGTAAAAACCTGCGCAAGAGTGAAAGAGGATACGCATATCTCATGCGTAGTTCATCTATAGTGCAGAGTTGGAGTTTTTATGCCGGTTGAGGTGTGAAGGTTCGGGTTATGCGTGCAGGACTTGGTAGGAAGGTTGAGTGGCTCAGGTGAGCACTTCTTCTTGTGCAAGGGTGCACACGGTTGTAAAGCAGGTTGCTATATTGTAAATCTGGTTAAGTGTAGACTTGGTTTGGCAAGGCACACTTGTACATTGTGAAATCTGATATTCTTAATATATTGTTGGGCAGACTGTTCGGGAGTTGCCCCTCCCTTTATACTCGTTTGCAATTGTTGATGTTCTTGGTTAATTGCATATGGATATTGAATGAGTATGGGCTTCATTAAGTATAAAGGAGAAATGCTTTTACTTGGTTGCGAAACACAAACTAAGTATGTTAATGTGAAGTAGGCGTAGTCCACGAATGTTAGTATTATTAAAAAGAAAGTGTTCGGTGGTGCCGCACCTCGCTACAAGCGGTTGGAAGACTACCGCAGGTGTAGGGGCGTGACAGTTGGTATCAGAGCTCGGTCAGAGCTGGTGAGCAAAGGTTGCTCGTGGCAGTGATAAGGGTACTTGCAGGTGAAGGAAACCGTTTCACACGAAGTGGAACAAGGGTTGGTTCAGGTTGCAGGATACTCGGTGGAATTGTTGAATGGTCGAGACTAGATCGCAAAGGAAGAAGAAGCTGGTCGAAATGGCAGCTGGGTCTCAGGCTGGGTCTAGTCATGATGAGAAGGATACTACTATTGGGTTCATTGAAAAGGTGGTGGAAAAGATAGAGAGTATGGAGATTTCTTTGAAAGAAGAACTCGATGAACTCCGAACACAGAACGATGAGCTCAAGACACAGTATGAGTACACTGATCTTAGGTGTGCACAACTTGAACTAAGGGTCAAAGAGGTTGAGGAATCAAGGGATCAAGGTCTTGCAGAGATCGTGAACTTGAAGAAGACTCTTGAAGATACAAAGAATGAGCTTGCGGTTGTGAAGAAGGCCGTGGGGCATAACTCAGGTGGAGGAGTGCCTCATATGAAGGTCAAAGAACCGGAGTCTTATGATGGTACAAGGAAGGCAAAAACTCTTGGCAACTTCTTGTGGGACATGGAGCAGTACTTGGAGTGGTTGAACCTGGTTGATGGTGAAACACAAGTCAAGGTGGCTACTCAATTCCTAACAAAGGATGCTAAGATGTGGTGGCGAAGGAGGGTGGATCAGATTGTCAATGGCAGTGCTGATGACATCACTTCGTGGAGTGACTTGAAGAAGGCTTTGCAGACCCACTTTAGTCCTCAAGACGATACATGGGAAGCAAGGACAAAGATCAAATACATAAAGCAAACCGGAAGCCTACAAGAATATCAGCGAGAGTATTCAAGTGCAGCTTTGGAACTCCCTGACATGGCGGAGAAAGACAAGGTGTTCAACTTCATTATGGGATTGAAGCCTTGGGCACGCAATGAGGTAAGGAGGCAGAAGATTAGAACACTTGAAGAAGCTTTTGCTGCGGTTGATAGGTTGGTGGATCACTTTGATGAGACTTCTGATGACAAGAAGAAGAAGTCTGAAAAGCCAAAAGAGAAGAAGGATGATGGTGCTTCGAAAGCAGATGATGGTTCGAAGACAAAGAAGCCTTTGAAGTGTTGGATATGTGCAGGACCACACATGGTGAAGAATTGTCCCTCTAAACCGAAGGTGGCTGCTGTGGCACAATCCGAGGAAAAGAATGATGATGCTTCTGTGGGGATGATGCAGATACTTGGTGCTTCTGCTACTACAGAAGTAGTCTCTAAGAGAGACCCGGAAAGAAACAAGTTGGAGTATGTTCGAATGAAGGTTGGAGGTACTAATGTGCTCACTATGGTGGATAGTGGGGCTTCTCACAACTTCATGGGAGAAGATACTGCAAGAAGAATTGGGCTGAAGTTTGTACCGGCAAAGGCACAAATGAAGACAGTGAATTCTCCTCCTATGGACATTCTTGGTATAGCTGAGAAGGTGGACACTACACTTGGTGAATGGACCGGAAAGGTGGACTTCACTATAGTGCGGATTGATGACTACGAAGCTGTATTGGGGATGGAGTTTATGAAACAATTCGATGCTATGATTGTACCACATTTGAAGAAGCTCTACATTTATGATGGAAGGGAAGATGTACCCATTGGTGTGCCTACCATTGGTGCAACGAGACCTGATTGTAAAGTAGGAGAAATGCAAATGGAAGATAAGGAGAAGGTGAACAAGTGGTTGTCCACTGTTGAGGCAAAGCTTGGGGAGCAGTCATTGGTCATTAGATCACTTTCAGATAGCATCTTAGATTTCACAAGAAGGCTAGAGCTGGTGGAGGATGATGATGATGATGAGGAGGTATATGTGAGGCCGGATGTCCAGAAGGAAGACCGGGTTGCTTATCTACAAAGGCTGGATATTGAGGATCCTGATAGGTGGATCGAATTGATTAGTGAGGGAGAGCCTTCAGGCTCTACTCCCTCTACATCTTCTTAGATGAGTAAGAATATGGGCTCATTGTTAGCTGCTCATGGCAGTGAGCCCTCAAACATATGGAGCAGGTATGATTGATGATAGCATGTTGCAGATGAGATGGATGGAGTTCCATGGACCTGAGCATGGATTGTGGAGATAGATTCTTGATAAGTCAAGGATGTGGCAGGGTGTTTTGAGAAACAGCTGATGATGGCATGAGGATGTTCACTCTCATGGATTGGGCGTATGGTTGGACTGATCACCCAACTAGTTCAGACATGGGGTCGCGAAGTGTACAGAGATGTGTTGGCATTATGCTGGAGTATCATGACAGAGGTTCACATGATGACATATGGATCGAGATGACATACCTTGGTATGGTGAGCTTGGTGGCAGTTGGTCATTAAGCCGGGACATAGTGGAGAAGAGTCTCTACATATGTTGCAAGGATGTTTGCCTTGCGAAGAGGAGTTCACATCACAGTTGAGTGATGATCTTGGTGGATGGCTACTGGGATGATATGTTGTCAAGGACGACAACGATTTCAGGTGGAGGAGAATGTAAGGCCTACAGGTGATCGAGCGACGGACACCGGGCATGAGCGCAGGACGGACGCACGACGGGTGCGCAACAAATGAACCTGCGGTGGAAGTGCGACGTTAAAAAGCAATGTTATGAGGAGACACTTAGAAAATGACTAAGTGTTAAAGCAAGAGTTTATACATGCGATGGAAGGAGCTTGTGTTTGAAAGCAAGCCGACTTGAAATAAGAAGACATGTGGGCGTGTGCATAATGGTGGGGTCGGCCATGGGGCTGCACACCACCCTTAAAACATACGTTTGATGAGGATATAAGTATGTGAGCTTGGAGCTCATTTGGAACACAACGAACTCTCTCTCATCTACGCATAAGGGGTAAAAACCTGCGCAAGAGTGAAAGAGGATACGCATATCTCATGCGTAGTTCATCTATAGTGCAGAGTTGGAGTTTTTATGCCGGTTGAGGTGTGAAGGTTCGGGTTATGCGTGCAGGACTTGGTAGGAAGGTTGAGTGGCTCGAGTGAGCACTTCTTCTTGTGCAAGGGTGCACACGGTTGTAAAGCAGGTTGTTATATTGTAAATTTGGTTAAGTGTAGACTTGGTTTGGCAAGGCACACTTGTACATTGTAAAATCTGATATTCTTAATATATTGTTGGGCAGACTGTTCGGGAGTTGCCCCTCCCTTTATACTTGTTTGCAATTGTTGATGTTCTTGGTTAATTGCATATGGATAATGAATGAGTATGGGCTTCATTAAGTATAAAGGATAAATGCTTTTACTTGGTTGCGAAACACAAACTAAGTATGTTAATGTGAAGTAGGCGTAGTCCACAAATGTTAGTATTGTTAAAAAGAAAGCGTTCGGTGGTGCCGCACCTCGCTACAAGCGGTTGGAAGACTACCGCAGGTGTAGGGGTGTGACAATTCTCATGTCGCGTGTCCTTGCGTACAAGAGCCAGCTCGCCAAGGTCTGGGCAAGCACAACTAACCCACCAGAGGCCATGTGTGCATTAAACCATAATCTTCATGCCAACTTTGTTAACTGTGTAATATAACATCACACAAATTGCATATAAGTTTTGTCTGGTTCTTCGCATTTAAATCACAAATGTATTTAATACTTCCGTAATCTATGATAGGTCCATTATCCAAGGCCGGATATTTGTGTCAGTAATTTTATTTTATTATATATGTATATTTCATAGGTTTTCTTGTTTAGTTGTTATATTCCTATTCCAAATTTCTTTGCTCTTCTCTTGATCAGGCGTTACATTTCTGCTTGCAAGTTCTATAGGAATGGCATGACTATGGTGTTACCTTGCAATTTCAAATGCTAATAGTTGTGCAGTCACTGGGTATGGTTTTTTTAACCAATAACCATTTCCTTTTTCTCTATACTAATATAGAATGACATATATTTTGAGGGATGGTTTATTATGGATTGCTTGTTTTAAATTATCTGTGAAAATAGTGTCCATGGTTGTAGACTATACTCACTTCAATGCTTATGGCAACTACCAACTCTTCAATTATTTAATCCTATTTAGTATCTATTTACCCATCTCCTCCAATGATAACAAAGTTGGTTATTTGCATTTGTTTTCCATAAGGTAGTAATGTGGGAGGCATAGAATACCTAGGTATACCATTTAGTTTAATTTGAACACTCAGGGTGATTTATGATTTACCATATGCAACTTATTGTTACTAAATTTTATGTTTGCACCTGGGTCTTTATTTGTGAAAAGTATAGTGATGATGGAATAGATTTGCATTAGTTTCTTTTTGTTTTCGATGAGGGTTCTACTACAATTGAGTTAAATTAAATCCTTTCTTTTTTAGGTTGGTTTCCTTCCATAGGTATGCCGCCTCCTTTTCTTGTGATTCTTCAGCAACATGCGATATGTGATGTTGAACTGTTTATGGATTATGTTCAAATAATTGTTTTCTGTGTCGATTAGGGTTTTGACATGTTAGCCATTTTAATCTTATATGAAATTATGGCTAAAGGTCGATTGTATGTCATCGTTGAGGATTTTCCACTTAAATTTGGACAAAAGAACTCATTACCCCTGTAATGATAATAAAATAGAGGATTTCATTGTATTTAACTTATTCAAATTCAGTAATATTGTATTTAATCATTAGCAAGTACTTCATATAAAATCCAATGTCTTAATGAAAATTATTTTCTTATTAGTCCCTACCATCTAGCAATGGCCAAGGACTATAGTAATCGATTATGGCCATCTTAGCATTAGTTCACTTGTTTGTTAATCCCACTGATCACGATATAACCAAAGTTTCTCGACAAAGACCGATTTGCCATCCAAAGTTTTTCAATACAGATTTATTTTCCTTCTTATTTGGCCTCTTCCCAAGGCCGAAGAGCAAAACCATATGTTATAATTAGTAATTTGTTTCGTATTTTCAAACTAGTAAATACTAGTTAAATTAATGCTAGCATTAGTGGAGCACATTAAATGCCAGTTCTGTTTCACCGGCATACATGGCAAGTTTAATATGTTTCCTTTCCTAGCTTTCCCTTTTTGACGTCTGGATCTTTTTGACGTCTGGATCTTTCCGACACTGCCATTTGGGCCTTTGTAACACTTATGTGGTGCTGGGATCTCCAGAGCTGGGTTTAATACCTTATTGCTGAGAATCCCAAGTCTCTTTCTTCATACAATAACAATCTCGGATCTCCAGAGCTCGTTCAGGGCATAAAATAAAAATCTCGGATCTCCAGAGCTCGTTCAGGGCATGGCTGTTAGCCGAAGAATCTTGTTTTGCTTCCAGAATATTCTTCTTTTACTTTTGTTTCATTGCTAGTTCAGGGCATGGCTGGATCTTAATGTCAGGTTGAACAAATCAATGTTTCTTCTGGATTGTTCTTGACTCTAGCAATAAGATAATAAGAGTAGAATAAGCTTAGATTATTATCTCCAGTTTCCCAATCATCTGAATTTTTCCAACGCTGCACCTCCTGTAAAACATTGATAAACCTTCAAATTAAAACAGATATTGTGTTATTACTAATTTAAACAGATATTGATCTGATTAACTATCGAATTTAATATGTTATTGTTGATAATTCTTGTTAATATAGACCTTGCTTAATTTGAATGGAACTATTTCTTGTTACTATAAATGGAACTATTTCTTAATTTGAATGGAACTATTTCTTGTTACTGTAGACCTTTTGTTCATTTTGTTGTTGTACAACATAACAATTTTTTGTTCATTTTGTTGTAGTTTGTAGTTTCTAAAATCTTGAAGCAGCTTCCAGTTCAGAACTTTCTTAAACAACTTCTTGTTCGGAACTTTTAAGAACTTTCTTAGGCTGGACTTTTAAGAACTTTCGTTTAAGCTGAACTTTTAAGAACTTTCGTTTAAGCTGAACTTTTAAGAACTTTCTTTTAAGCTAAACTTTTAAGAACTTTCTTAAGCAACTTCCTGTTCGGAACTTTTTTGTTACTGTAGGCTATTTCTTAATTTGAATGGAACTATTTTTTAATTTGAATGGAACTATTTCTTGTTACTGTAGACCTTGCTTAATTTGAATAAGCCATAGGCTGACAGGGCATGACAGCCATAACAATGTTTTTTTCATTTATTGATTTGTTTGATTTGTTCGCTGGGTGAACACACCTGCATCACTTTCACCACCTACATCATAATCACAATATAGATATACAACAAACTTGAATCCTTAGATATACAACAAACTTCAATCAGCATAAACATATATGATATTCATAACAAACTTCAATCAACATAAAAATATATCATATTCAGAAGAGGTAAGTCAATTTTATTTTGCGTGAAAGGATTAGATGGATGATTGACTGCTCTGACAATTGGTTGCTGCAGAGGTCCAAGTATGTCAAGCGAGTCAAATTAGAAGATTCGAAGAGCGAAAGGAAGATTTCCTCTACTATTTTGTTGTGACTGAGATTTAGGAAGTCAAGATTCACAAGCTTACCGATTTCAGCAGAGATAAGCAGGTAACTCTCTAGAAATACAAGTATTTCCAAAAAAGATAGAAAAAAAAAGAAATACATAGCTTCAGTTCGGTCACTTTACCCAGATTTCTTCCTTAGCTTGCTTTGGTCGCTACAAGCTGTAACGTTACGAGCATGGATGAAAGAGGTTGTCAAGTTAGCCTATTGCTGGAGGTATTCTACCAGTGAAGTGGTTGGAAAACAGAGCCAACTAGTGTCACAACATTCTTAAACTATCTCTATTCAGAAGGAATGGTTCCTGCGAGCCTATTTTGCTACAAATCCAAGACTTCCAAATTCAACAACTGACCTAATGCACTAATTGCATAGGAATTGTTTTAGATAAACAATTTGCTAATAAATTTATATGCAGAAGTTTTGTCAACTCTAACCATTTGCTAATAATAAATTTATATGCAGAAATTTTGTCCACTCACCTTTCTCGACTTGCCGAAATTTCTCAGCACAACCCGTTCAAGAGGCAGATCACTATTCACGCTCCTATTCATGCTCCAACTCAAAATGGATCTAGGCCCTCCTATTCACGCTCCTGATCAAAACAGGTCTTGACTGACAAGTTGAAAATTGATATAGGAAATACCCATGCTAATCCCATTCTAATTGTGGTAGAGCATAGATAGTGAACATCCAATTCTCAGCACAGTGCCTCTAAATCTGGTCGAAAATCAAATTGTTGTTCCCATGGCAGCCATTACAACATTTACATATATATCCATTCTGATCTACTCTTCTAGCAGGATCTTGCTATTGCCTTATGATGTCGTCGTGGAATCGTCTCCTATTGCTTGTCAAAAATAGGGGATGGGAATTATCAGTTTACTGGCGTCAACTAGGTAGATACAGACAATATAAGGAATCAATGGATTAGATATATGGTTTTGCTTCACGCCCACCCAGATTCTATTCTAGCACTAGGCTCCTTTTGTGGCCTACTCCTCCACCCCAAGTGCCATTTTGAAGGGTTCAGTCTTCACGCATTTCAACAACAATGCCTCCCTGTTGCGACTCTTCTTCATAGTATGCTGACCTACCTACTTAAGGTTCAGTTCTAAGGCCACCACCTCGTAAAGATCCAGATCCCTCTACGGATGATCCAGTTTCATAACCGGTTTACTCAGTAGTTGGCCCAGCCCAAACATCAATTGAAGCATATGGAGAGGCAGAAGCTGCAGGCGTGATCATGAGCACGCACACTACAGGTATAGGATAGACCGAGAATTCGTCGTTTACCAGGTTTAAGCAATTTTAGGTGAATCCGCTCCTACCTCTGTATCTGTCCCTGTCTCTGCGGTGGTGGGTTAACCGCCCTGCCCCTCCTTATGCCTTCACTCGGTAAACTGGATATGCAACCTCTCTAGCTTCGGCCTCTGTAGCCACCATAAGCCGACCTCGGGAAGGTGAGGGGTGTTGATGGAGTCCGTTTACAGACAGATAACAATAAAGAAGGGACGAAATGCAGCGAACGACAACGCTTATGCATAAGGAGAGAGATTTATGAACCAGTGTCGAATAAAAGTGAACAACATGCTCTTTTAAGTCGAACTGCATGAAAAATATAGGAAACGTGGCAGAGTCCTTTTGACAAATATAGAAAACGTGCCACAGTCTTTTTGACACGTGATATTATCATCTTCACATTTGTTCGTATTGACTTGCTTCAATTACAAAACTTTAAGGAATTTTATTTTATTTTTTAATTTCATAAATTTAAAAATAATGGCTGAGTGCACAATTAACATAGCTTTTATTGTGAATTTTCCTGCTACTAGGATCAACAAGTTTGAGATCTCCTGATCGCGTTATTGGGCTAGTGGACGCCATAAGGAAAAGTGGTCGCACTCAGATGTGCGGGTTATGGGAGGCATTGACTTTAGCAAATGTGTGTATTGTTTTGTCATCCCAAAACTGGCTATCTACCTTACTGACTTACTAAATACTTGTTCACATCCTTCTATTTGGTAAACAAGCGTTCGAGGTAACTATGTTAGATACAAGGATGTGGTTTATGTTTTTTGCGTGCACTATAAGAAGTTTATTTGTCATTCACCTCTTATTTTCTCTCTTCACGCTATGGGGCAGGTAATCTTATGATGTTCTCGCAATTTAGATTTATCAGATAGGGTTTGCACGCTCGACCAAGACAGCCTTGAGCCAAAATAGTAAAAAAAAAAAAAGTGTCAGGTCGACCTGAAGAAAGGATAAGGAAGAAACAGGGGGGTTGCCTGAAGCAAGAGGGCCCCTGCAGGCTCCCTTCCGAATGAAGCTGGCTAGTGCTTCAGTGACATCCAATTACCAGATTGATTAGTTTTCCGAATGAAGCTGGCTAGTGCTTCAGTGACATCCAATTACCAGATTGATTAGTTTTAAGCATCTAGCTTTAGAGTCCAGACTTTGGTTCTGCAATGTTCTCAAACCCTTCCTTCTGTTGGTGGTTATAGGTCATGGGTTCTATATAAATGGGTGTTGCTTCAACGGGCTCTGCCTCCGATGTTAGGTCAATGGATACGAGGTTATGCTTCTTTAATTTGAAGGGAGCTGCCTTTGTAGGTAATTTGGTTCCTTACGGGTAAATGCTCGAAATAGAAGGAATGCAATGGGGAATATAAATCTTCCTATGCGGCTCATTTGAAAAGGCTAACAAATTGAAAGGATACTATTGGGCAAGATGCTGTTTCAACTGGATATGGAATAGAAACTCAAGCAACCAGCCTACCAGCTAGCAATAGATTCGCACCAGCGAACAATCCCAAGTGAGTAATGCAAGCCAGCGAAGCACGCCATTAATCTCAGCAAGAAAAGCCCCCTGCCCTGCCATTTCTTTCTTTCTCGGTTCCAGCGCCAGCGTCCCTCCTTATCAGTTCATTATTGTATAAAAAGCAATAAGTCTCAGTATCTGGATGGGTAAGGGAGACCGTTGCTTCAATAGGTGGTGAAACTGCCACTCGTGCTTGCTTTTCCATTGATGCTACTGAAGCTACCATCTTTGCCTCCGGTTACCTCTACTTGCTCCTCTGCTGCTGTGTAGAAGTCTAGCAGGCAGGCCTTCTAGTCTTTTCGGTCGGAAAACAAATTTTATTTTCTGCTATTTCAAAAATTAATTAAGTGGCAGGGATTTCTGCCTCTCCAGGCCCCATTTATAAAAATAAAATGTATTTAAGCCGAAGAATATCTAATTCTAAACCACAAACTTACGCATCCTATATTTCTATTTAACTCAATAATAAATCAGATGCACAATGCGATTAGGAAAGCATTTCATTTTTATAATATAACTCATAATCATTATAATATGCGGCACTATATTAACCAATATTGCATTTTACGTTTCTAATAAATCAATGAGACGTAGGTCAATACTATGTACACTTGCATTATAATAGTAGCAATTATATTCATATTTTATAAGACAAGAATTCATTGGTTACCAATTTTATCTTCTTATTGATTATCCATAGCTACAAGAAAAAGGTCCCTTTTTCTATTTATCGAGTTGAGGGTTTATATATATTCTTTACACAGGAGCATCTCCTCCTACAGCAGGTTTTTTTTGTGCAAAAACACAAGGCTGGCCATTCATATGATGACCTGCACTACAATTTTTAACTGTTCGACATGAAATGAATCGGGTGCACTTGCAACTTGAACAGTAACGATGAACTGTCAGGTATGTGCAGCCGCCAATTGATATAACGCGGTTTCACCACCTACTAGTGAACGAGCATTTTGATCTATTTTTTTTCCCGCTGATTTATGTACATAGCTTAATTAAATCATTCATTGCCATGCCCGCAATTCCATTACCAAATGCCTTATTAAACCCGCCTTCCCTTGATAATGAAGTTCTTATACTACTTCTCGGCAGGGACTTGCTGCCTCTGCAGCCCATCTTGTTGGATATTGTTTTCCTCCTCGAATGATGTTTCAATCTTGGAATGCTAGCTTAAAATCATGTGAAATAAATTTTCACTGGTCATACATTTATGAGTATAGGCACTGTCATAGGTTTTATGGCCAACATTTATACCATTTAGATTATCATAATTTTACACCGCATATGTACTTCTATATTACATATATGAAATTCACTTTTTGTTTTGTTAAGTAGGTTCATTAATAAACTTCGCGTGCTTTCATAACCTTTTATCACTATAAAATCACAAGGCGGATAATCTAAATGATTTTATTATTTATTTTAATTCAATATAAAATCATAAACCCGATAATGAGAGTCTTTCTGGACCATGGGGTTGTCCCTTGTGATAACTATATGTCACTTTATTTCTTTTTCTTAAATTCACTAAATACCCTTCGCCTCGAATCATAGGTATATGCTTAACACTAATGAAGCCTAATAAAACATATATGAAGACCCATTAAAACATATGATGCTAGTTGTTAGACTAATAAAGAGTCGTCACCATAATCACAAACAAATTAAGTGTATCTATAGTAAGAACTCATTTATTCGTTTATAATGTTCATCTCATGTCGAGTAAGCAATTTACACTTATTTCTAATAGGGAAATAGGATGTTATTACTTTATATTTACTTTCATACCTCCTCCTCTTATTTTCTAATAATAGAAACTATACATGAAATAACCACATTAAAACTTTATACCTTTCCATCTCGCTACTAAAGTAATTCCATTCTCCATTCTTCTCAATAAAATTTGTATAGAAATTATCTCTTTTCAATATTATATATATGTGATTATTTATATTAACGAACCAGCTAGTATTGTGTAATTAAAATGGTCATACATAAATATATATGCTTAACTAATAAGCATGACTTACTCAACCATATGGTCTTATGTCTCGAATATTTTGAGTCATAATTCAAGGATTTGAATTATTAGCAAAAATTACTATCATCTTTAAAAATTAAAATTATCCATCAAATTATGAAGATATTATACTTCTTGAAATTGTAATGGGGAAATTATACTTCTTGAAATTGTCAGGTGGGAAATTCCATAGTAAACATTTTTATGGTAGAAATTTTCAATTTAAATAAATGAAAATTTTAAAATAAATAAAAAACATGTGTAAACATTTTTATGGTAGAACTTTTGAATTTAAATCAAGACCCATTGTTATGTGAAAAAAGAAAAAATGAAAAATCTAAAATAAATAAAAACGTGTAATGAAAAATGAGAATAAAATTATTTTAATTAATATTTATATAAATAAAGGTAAAAATAATATATCTACAATTAAATTAATTTAAGAAAATTTTAGTACTAAGCTTGCCAAGAATGATGAGGAGCCAAACAATTATGAACTAAGAAAATTATAAGTCCAATAGTCCAATTTGGTCTCAGTGGACGTTAACCACCACCACCACCACTATCATCAAATGTGAATAATATATATAGAAATTTTAAATCAATTAATTTGAATATGGATAAGTTTATATATATATATATATATATGAATGAATAAATATTATTTTTTGTAAGTTGAATGTGAAATTAATAGGTTTAATTATGAATTATTTAGGTCAATTTTTATAACTTTACAATTTATATTAAAAAATATATATGTTTTTAATTAGTTTATTATATTAAGAAAATATGTTTTTAATTAGTTTAAGTTATTAATAGTTCATGTTATTAATTAAGTTAGATTTAAGTTAATTTAGTAATGAAATAAGATTTAAATTATGTCATTTCATAATTAATATCATTAATAGTTACTAATATTAATTAAGGAGTAGAAGGGGACAAGGTGGTTAAGGAAGGAGCATTAGTTGCAGAGTGGAGATTATATGTTTCTCTGAGTAAGAAATTCAAATCCAACTCACATCAATTCTCTAGAGTGAGATTCATGATTTCACGTATTTTTCTTTTATAATAATAATTTTCCTTAGAAATAATAGTTTTCTATTTTTCCTTAGAGAAAATTCCACCCATGTGTCAATGAAAGACTATAAGTTACAACAAATTATCATAAATTAGAACAAATTAGTTGGGCCGATTTAAGGTGAGTTCTATATGCCATGGTCGACATCTTATCTAAAAAGAATATAATTTTCCTGACTTCTTCTCTTTTATTTTAGTTTGATCCTCTATTCCATTCTAACTTTACTACTTATTCCTTCGCATGTTTTGTCAAGAGCCAAAAGAGTAAGCAAGATTTTCAAGGAAAGGGTTTTGAGTTTTGTCTTGTAGTGGTAGACTAAGGTAATGAGTCGTGGTAGACTAAGGTAATGAGTCGTCCAAGAATTCTACTTTAGGTAAATTCTTATTTTGAATTTCCCTATTCTTCTCCTTATTAGGTGTTACATTTTTCCAGGTGTTCCCACCATTACTTATACTTTATGTCCATTTCAGTGGCATGGCTAGGGTGTTACCTTGCGATTTTGAAGGCTAATAGTTATGCGGCCACTGGGTTGGGTTTTCTAACCAATACTCATTTCCGGGTGAGGTTATATACTGATGTTGGATGTGTTACTGACATGGGTGCATATAAAGAGTGCGAATACCTCCAATGTAGTTATGAAGATCGCGATTAATTATTATGGTTAATGGAGGTGTCACAAGCTATCATCCTGTCAATATGGTAATTGCATGATAAGTTGTTGCTTTTCATCGCCCCGCCCCGATTGGTTGATAAGATGATTTAATGGTATTCCTTCAACATTCTTCAAAGCTGAGAGGGGGTTCCGACAGGGATGCCCCCTCTCCCCCCTACTCTTCATTTTGGTCATGAACTGCCTCAGCACCCACATCAACACAGCGGTCTCGGAAGGCAGATGCAAGCCTGTAAAATTATGTAAGGACACCACTCTCTCACATAATCTCTTCGTTGATGATATTTTGATTTTCGCCATTCTCTGCAAAGCCACCTAGGCCTGCCTATTTGTAATTCTACAGAAATTCCATTCGGCCACGGGATTGGCCATTAACAAATCCAAGACGGTCCTATACCATAATGGAACAAATCTACAAACTGCGCTTTGGATAGCTGATCGATTTGGTATTAATCAAGCGCTGCTCAATGAGGGTTTTACCTATCTGGGCTTCCGATTAAAAGCAAAGGGGTATGGTGCACGTGACTGGAACTGGATTATCGACCGTTTCTACAACAAATTATCAAGCTGGGAAATGCGTTTTCTCTCCCTCGCAGGTAGATTCACATTGGTTCAATCAGTGCTCTCCCAACTTGCTGTATTTTGGAGTCATCTCTTTCTTCTGCCCGCATCTGTTACAAACAAAATGAAGTCTTTGGCTGCTAACTTTATGTGGGGCGGCCGCTCACACCATTCTAAATTCCACCTGGTCAAAATGGACTCCATTACGAGACCAAGGAAAACAGGTGGCTGGGGCCTATTGCACATGAGGTTTTTTGGAAAGGCGCTCCTCTGCAAATCCCTCCACCGAGGCATATATGGAAACAATCCATGGAGCTCCTTCATCAGGCAGAAATATCTCAAAGGTCGGAATATATCTTACTGGCACAGGAGATCCACAATTGGCATCAGGCATGGTTCCACTATCTGGCTGAACTTTAGGAAGATACAATCTTTTTTCTTGCAGAATCTAAGATGGTCTATTGTTACTGGCGAGAATGTCCTCATTGCCATTGATCCCACTCAACACAGGCTTGAATCCTCCATCCCCCCAGCTCTTCTTTCCTTTTTTCATTCAAAGGGCCTATTCACCTCGAACAAGCTTATTCAGTCATGGTCCTCACAATAGCCAATCTGGAAAAATGAACACCAACTTGCCTTGCCCCCTCCCCTCTGTCCCCTTTGGCTTTCCGTTATAAATAGTTTCTCTCACAAAGGAATCTCCCAATTAGGCACAAAGGATGAACTGGTATGGTCATTTGAAAAGCCCACCCTCCCACTCACTCTCAAAAACCTCTACTCTCTCCTTTCATCAAACCTCCCGCCATCTCTCCCGACCTTCCCCTCCAAGCTCTGGAAAGCCCCCTGCCCTCTAAAAGCAATCCTCTTCTCATGGCTTCTCTTCACCAACAAAAACCTCACTTGGGAGGTTCTCCAGAAAAAAGGATGGAACGGTCCGAGCAGGTGTCTACTGTGCACAGTACATCAAGAAACTAACTTCCATATGTTCTTTGAATGTGCTGCCTCTTCACCAATCTGGTACGAGCTCTCTCTCTCTCTTATGGTTTCTCTCACCGGTCTTTTCCTTCTGTACAGGACGGCTTTTTCTGGTGGAGCACACAGCGGCCCTCCTGGCGTGCTCTTTTCATCCTTACTTGCTGGTTTATCTGGAAATGGAGGAACCTTTGTGTCTTCCAGAACTCCCGCAACCCACTGCATTCCATATTGATCTCTATTGCGGGCTCAATGCCCCCATTGGATTAGCTCGTCTCTCCTCCAGGCGGTTTTTCCTGATCACTTCCCATGTTCCAGTATTTTTGCGGCCTACAGGGCCCATCTCATATATCTCTTTTTGTCTATTTCTGGACACATATATGGTTTATATCTGGTAATATTTCCATTTTGATTAAGAACAATCGCGGCCCAAGTTCATTGTCGATCTGCGGCCTCGGGGGTCCTACTCTACAGGTTTCCTCCTATCTGTAAAATGTCTCCACGGACAACAACTGTAATGTTGAACAATATATCATCTTAATATATCTATCTTGATTTTTTCCTCTGAAAAAAATATATATATATATATATTTTTCGAACGCATTTTATAAAAAAAATTAGCAAATACACATACTCATTTACAACATGAAGATTAGAAAATGTTAAACCTATATGAAATGGGAAAATCAACCCTTAACCTTCATAAACATCACAAAATTATCTGAGAAAGTGAACAATATTCACGTGAGGAAACTTTATCAAGAACTTTGAAATGAAAAATAATTTGAAACTATAACGAATTCTAGATCAAGAATTCAGATCAAATTTCTAAAAGTTGGAATAATATCAGATGAGAAATTAAGCACGAATTGGAATGAGAAACAAATTCAATGGCATAATTCAAGATTTAAGACAAAATTTATGAACACTAAAAACCTTTCCATAAAGAAAACCATGGTCTATGTTACCAATGTTTACAAATCGCAACTACAAGGATTTCGACAAAGGATTACCATGACCTCGCTGGCTGTCAACCTTTGTCTCCACAAAGGATGGGGATAGATATACCACTCTCTGCAACACTCTCAGATATTGAAGTAAAGTTTCGAATTATTGTTAATGCTGTTATTATTGTTAATTGCGAGTAAAAAGGAGGAAAACAATTTATGAAAAACAATAATCAATTTTTTTATGTGTTAATTGTAAAGAAAAGTTGTTAAGGAGCGAAATAATGATGAAGACTCGTTAACTAATTAAAAACCTCCAAAAATAGATGGGGGCAATTATCTCCTTTCATTCTGGCCCAGAGATAAAATATATCACGAGGGACGAGAAGGGGTTAGCCACTAGAGTGAGGTAGAACCACTTGAAGAAAAATAGGTGGGGGCAATTATCTCCTTTCATTCTGGCCCAAAGATAAAATATATCACGAGGGACGAGAAGGGGTTAGCCACTACAGTGAGGTAGAACCACTTGAAGAAAGAGAGATAGGAAATGCAATTGTTGTTGGAGTGTTGTCATGAGCTAGTTTTGGGTCAGTGGAAACTCTCCATGAAAGTCTGAATATTCTAGGCTAGACTCAGAAAGTCTTGAGGTTTGAGAACTTAACCTATAGAGGTTAATATGCAACTATGTTGGAAAATGAATACCAAGGGTTGAACCCAAACATAATTCCTAGTTCCATTGGAAGGGAGGCATTGTCTCATCCTGATTACACATTCTTGACTAGTTGAAGAATTTAGAGATAAGTAGAGCATATTAATGTACAATGTCTTTTATTGATTAGAAATGTACTGTCCTTATAAGGAATTTAAGCATTGCAAGGGTAATTATTCATGTTGCTTAAAAATAATACCTCTTGCTTGATGTGAATTATATTTAGTTGAATTTTTATGATAAACAATGAAAGATGTTACAGAAGAAAACGAAAAGAACCTGAGAATATTGTTGTTGATGGAATGTGATTGTTTAATGGTGTGTACAATTCGTATAAAAGAAATTTAAAATGTTCTTTTGGTTTAAGAGGTGGTTTAACAAGTCAAAATTCTTGGAAATATAGAGTTATGCTAGAGAAACATATTCGGTTGTAAATCCAACACATCTACGGGTCTCATTGGAAAGGGAAGTTTTGTGAATATTAGTACAAGCCCTTAGTATACCCTAACTTCAAGGAGAACAAAGGAGTAAAATCCTCTAAGTATGAGACATGATTCAAGTTAAATAATTGGAAACCAGAATGGAATGACACTGGTAATTAAACCCTGGGAGGAAAGACCTAATTCTTAACCCTTAGAAGTCATTTTTTTAGTATTTAAACACTAGTGTCATAGACACTAAGGCATTGAATAGTTTGGAAGATAGTCAATTCGTAAAAATCTAAGGAAGGGCATAGGACTGGATTCATGAGGACAAATATGGGGAGTCTTGTCTATATGTCATAGAAACCTGGGGAACTTAGAAATAATAGTTCTAGTTAACTCATGTGACAATAATTGAGCGAGAAGGGTTTGCAGAGATGACTTTCCTGCTAAGCAAGGTAGAAAATGATTGTCCATAGTGGTGAACCCAGAGGCCGATACCCTAATTCCACCCCAAATCCTTTGAGTCATCGGATCAACAGTTGTAAGATCAACTGCAGAAGGGTATCCATGTGGGAGTATGGCTCGGGTGCAACTGAAGGGGTATAAGTATGGTCTCAGAACCATCCACAACTCTATGTTCATTAAACGGTTTAATGGAACCTTAATTGCCAGAGTAGTGTAATTGAATACGACATAACCTCACCTCTTAAAAAATAAAAATACCATATTTATTTAGTGTCAAATTCTTATTTATATCAAAAGGAATTTCCAAGGTTACAACATAGATGTCCAGTTAAACATATATGTGGCAGAAGTATGACTACAAGCGTACAATCTAAAATCTAAGTAAACTAGTTAGTACTATTTGATATTAAATCTTTTTTTAATGTACTTTTGGGGTAAGAAGCTAGTTGTTAAAAGTGGTATCAGAGCCACAGGTTACAATAGTGTGGCCTAGGAGCTCGCCTATAGTTAAAATAACATACCCATGAATGAGCTCTACAATGAGGAATATATAGTAAAGGAGGGGCAATGAAGTCCCATTTTGGTATTTTAGATGAGGAGAGTGTTTCCTTTGTAGCATGATTATTTTTCCTCTCAAAGCATACATTGATAAATATTAGAGGCATCTAGGTTTGAAAGGACGGCAACCTCAAAAGGCATTGTGCCTTAGTTCATTAATTAATATTGCAAAGGAAGTTGTAATCAAATTTGTGCTAGATATGGGAGGTTTTAGTCAATGACTCACTGAAAGATTACTTATGTTAATCCTCCAATAGTGTTTGTTAAAACCTTAAGTCACAATAAAATCAAAACTCTCTGAGCGCTTTTTTTTTTTGGAAAAGAGGACTTGTTGAGCCTGATCAACTTAATATGGAAATGCAATTTATTAGAATTGAGGTTTCATTGTCTGAATATACCAAAGAAGAACCAAACCCTTACATATATTTTGCGATTAAAAGCATTCCTATTAAGCACAACTATATATAAGTAAAGGTTTTGCTATAAATGGCCACTCTAATAAATCTGTGGAAACTTGAAACATTCAAAAGAAAATAACAAATAGAATATATATATATATATATATATATATATATAACCAAACAATAGAGAAGAGATGACAGAAGAGATTTCTTATTGGATGATAATGTCAAAACGCAAGTCAATGCAGAGGATATGAGGCATGATTGGATCGTGTACCAATGAGAAAATCCTTAAAGTAGGTAAAGAAAATAGTGAATATATATATATTGTTGGAAATAATACTGAGAGGGGGGGGTGAATCAGTATTATCAGATCAGTCAAACTTTTTCATTTCCATAATCAGAAACATATACGCTACTTCAGTTAAGTGAACCCGCGTGTATACGCTACTGTGTCTAAAGCAACTAGCATAGATCCAGAAATCTTATGATTCAGTTAGCTTATATTCAGTAAATGCATCAGAACATTATTAACCATATTAACAGTAAACAGGTGCAGTATAACAGAACAGATCATCACACAAAAGCCACACACATGAACACCATGATATAAGGTGGAAACCCAATGTGGGTGAAAACCACCTGCTGCAATTTGTTTCTATCTTCCTTTAATAAGAAACTTCTTTTACAATGTACTGGTGCAGTCCTTTACCAGCACGCAGGCTACAACCTGCAGAGGGCTACAACCCTCTTAGCTCTTGTACTAGCCGATCCATTTACTAGTACGTAGGTGCCTGCCTACAGAATGCTCCAACCTTTACTCGTTCTTCAGCTGCTCCTGGAAGGGAGCTACAACCCCTTGGCTCTTGTACTGGCTGATGTGTTTACCAGTACGTAGGCGCCAGCCTACTGAACTCTACGATCTTCCCGGGACCACATTTCATACATTTTCATACTGGATCCATAAAACAACCTGCATCATCAATCTCTGAATCACCCAATACTGAATCACTGAAACCCTGTCAACAACAATCAACAGAACACAGAGCAGAACTCTGAACTCTGCAACAACATTCAGAACTCACTGTATCATCAAAATCATACTTCACATTGTATACGCTACTTGGACAAACCCAACCTGTGTGTATACGCTCTTTTGCCAAAGACAACCTGCGTACAGATGTGCAAATCCTAACTTATAATTCCGCAGTTATATCAGACATCAAAACATACGCAGATCATAATAATAAACATGCGTCAATAGATCTAGTCTATCCACAGTCAAACCATATGAAGATAATCATTCCAAGCCTTGAGATCCCGTTCTATAGTTCATCATCCTCCACATGAGTGAAACCATGGTTCAGATCACCAACCCATAACCAGCATTTGGATCTCACACTTCATCAGATATTCATTACACACTCACTCCCTTTCACCTAATGATCTTCTCCTTATATAGGTTTAGGCCTTTCATAATACCACGGTCCGAAACCATAGTAAAACAATACCATCAACTCAATACTAGGGATCAACACGTCTGTCGAGATACTTTGGTCCAAAAACATAGGCTCAAGTACCGAGGACTAACTACCACGGACCAAAAGTAAGCTTTCCGACACGTACACTCTTTTCCGTTCATTAACCTGCGTTTATACCCTACTTGGTATATAGCGAACCTGCGTATACGCGACTTGGTATATAGCGAACCAACGTGTATACGCGACTTGGGCTTACTGAACCTGCGTATATGAATTTTCTCTTCTTCTTATAGTCTGATCATCAATTCCTTGCTGCTGACTTTCTACACTATGATTTGTCATCAATGTGGTTTGCCATCAAGGACAACACTTATCTCATAATGCCAACAATCTCCCGCTTTGGACTTGATGGCAAAGCTAACTTGTTACACTTAGAACTATCATCTGATTCCTTTGAGCTGTCCTCCATCAGTCACATCTGATATCTCTTCTGAAGATTCATCCAGTTATACATAAGTGAGATGTTCTTCTATGAGAGGGTTGCCATCAAGTACAACACATGCATCATAATGCCAACAATCTCCCCCTTTGGACTTGATGGCAACAACACCAAATCACTCTCCCCCTTTGACATCAAGGGCAAAGGGTGGACCAAGATGTTCTCTTCCTTTGCTGAACATTTCGTTGTCCATACTCCCCCTGAGTATCTGTTAAAATCTCTGAATGATCTCCCCCTTTGTATATGCCAAAGTGTACCAATCTGTCCATGCTCCCCCTGAGTACATGTCGAGTCTCTGTACTGCTGAAGTGTGTTGTTCATGCTCTTCCTGACTGTAGGCAAGATCTGCAAAAGATGTTCTTCAAGAAGAACATAACTCTATACATCATAAAAGACCTTCCTATCACCAAAGACTCATACATACATCCATCTCTCAACTAAGTGAGGATATACAAAAAATTGACTCATCCACCCAACCAAGTGGGGGTACATCAAAAGTTTACATATGACAACCAATCACATTGCATCAATCATCCCAGGCATAGTGGGGAAACCAAAATAGGCCGTTACATGACCTTGACACCATGAAAGAGATACCACAAAAGAGATATATGTCATAGAGACGAAATATCTAGAGCAAGACTTATGAATGTCACCAATAACTGATATTGGCAGCATCTGTCAATCACCATTCAGAGCAGCAACCAAGAGATCCTTCTGTTCTCCTTTCGCCTTTGTTCCACCTGAAACCAACAACAAATGTGAACTAGAACCAAAAGCTTCTAAGATAATGCCAACAATGCATCATTGGAAGATTATCAGCTCCCCCTGAACCTGTGCCAGATGATCTCTGTCAGACCCATATCAAACTCTCTGCAACCAACATCTGTCCCTGTTGATTTCCTTCAAAACTCCATATACGCGTCTGCATCCACATAAACAAGCGTATATATGTGGATAGGCCTTATGAAACTCGCATACAACTATTTCCATATCAGCAACCTGTAAATGTCCTGCAACAATGTATGTCTGAACATAGAAGTCAACTCCTCCTTTTAAACATCATCATGAAATCATTCACATTATATGTGAGACCACTATAGTCATTACATCAACGTCAAGATCTACATGCTCCAGGTATCATTACTTGGGAACATTTGCATCAATAATCATATGTAAGTGTCAACCTATCATCATATAGATAAGAACTCATCATCATGTCTCCAACAAGGCAACTTTTCAGCACTATGTATCTTGAGCTCAAGCTCTTTTGACAAAAATTCTTGATATCATCAACAGCAACAATCCTTATCCACATGAGTGTCTGCATCATAACTGTATGATCTTTATGCATATGATGACAATAGCATAAGAGTGACTCATCATCAAGTGAGGAAGATATGTATTCAAGCTTTGTACTTCTCCTTATCCTTATGAAGATCACTATGTAAGCACCATATATGCATTATCAAAGAATCAACCATAAATCTGATCTGAACATCAACTATGTAACCACAAGATTCATATCATGGACAACTCATAACCATATCATAGCGAGATATATCATTTAGCCATATAAGCATCATCACCAAGGACTATCAACCATAATGCCAACAATGCAATATTAAGGGCATATTCTCCCCCTCAACCTGTGCCATCTGTTTGCTGTTAGATCTGAACATGCATACATCAGTAGTAAGCATCAAGACATCATCATCATCAAGTTAGGATTAAAACACTTCTAGCATCTTACAAGTATCAAGACATTTCAAGACATTCTCAGCAGACTGTAACTGTTAACCAATAGAGCAGATACTGGATTGAATCATATCAGACCCCTTTTCTGAGCCTGTCCCCACTGCTTTTCCACAGACTGACATATACGCGACTTTGCAGTGTATAACTCGCGCGACTTCCATTTATGAAACTTGCGTATGAGTTTCAGGACACTGAAGTTTTACACCTTCAGCTCCCTCTGAGTTTATTATGTCTGTGTTGTGCTGAACCTGAGTATTTTGTGCTGTGCCACATCTTTCTGTCTGTACTTCCTTCTTCTTCCATATCTTCAAGTGTGATGTTGTTTTCTCCTTTTGGTGTGAAGTCCGTGCTTTGTTCCTGCATTCCTTTGCTATATGTCCAAGCTTGTTACATGCATAACATCTTACATGTTTCATATTTCTCCTGTAGCAATCAGCAGCTTTGTGACCAAACATATTGCAAGCAAAGCAATATCCATTAAAGTACCTTGAATGTGATGATCTTTTTGTATGATGGTCTTGAACTCTTCTTCTTCTACATCTAGCTGCAACATGTCCAAGGTTATGACATACATAACATTCAACATTATTCATAGGAAGAGTGAAAGATTTTCTATGAGGAATCTCTTTCCTTGAATGTTGATGGGGTTGACCTCTTATTTCCTTGATGATCATTTTAGATTTCTCTTTAAAGTTCCTTGCCTCACCTTGTGAACTAGATTCACCTTCAACAGATTCATGGAAACCAAGACCAGTCTTTATAGCAGGAGACCTTTGACTACTAAGAATATCATCCAAGACTTTAGAACTATCTTGAAATCGTAAAAGCTTATCCTTTTCTTCTAGTTTACCTTTCAAGATATTTACCTCAACCTGAAGCTGTTCTTCCTTTTCAAGAGATTGCTTTTTCAAATCTTCTTCAGCTTTCCTTCCTTCTTCCATTTGTTCCCTTAGTTTGAGAATCTCCTTTTCTTGTTCTTCATTCAGATCCTGCTGCATTTGACGAACTCGGGAGGCACATTCTAGTTGAGATCTCAAGCTGATATCTTCGTTTACCTGTTTTTCAATAGCTTGGAGTAGATCTTTATTCTGCTTCTTTGATTCTTCAAGATCTTTCTTTAGCGAGCAGATCGTGGCTTCAAGACTTTCATAGTAACTGGATCTATCTCTGAGTTTCTTGATGGTTGTGCTTCTTTCGTTGACTTCATCTCTTAATGATGTCACTTCACCCTGCAACTTTTGACATTGATTTTCCCTGTCCTTGAGTAACTTTCTTACCTTGTTTCCTTCCTCTGATTGAGCTTTTAGTTTGGTAACTTCTTCTTTGAAAGCACATTCCCTTTTGTTCAATAGATCTTGTTGATCTTTAATTTTGTCTGTAAGCCTTCTAAATACTGCCTCTATTTGATACTTTTCTTGCTCACCCATAAAAGAAAGTTTAGTAGTTTCACTATCACTTCCATCTCTTTCACAAGGAAATATAGCTGGAACATCAGAGGATAACACATTCATACCTGATAATGATTCTGAGTCTGATTCTGAATCTGAAGAGCTTCTTATACCTAATCCCCAATCGATTCTCCCACTGTCATAGTTCTTCTGAGATGTCTTCTTCTTCTTATGAGCTTTCTTCTTAAGCTTCTTTCCCATTGTTCCACGGATCTCCTTCAAGAGATCAAGCTTCTATCAAAGAACCTGGCTCTGATACCAATTGTTGGAAATAATACTGAGAGGGGGGGGGGGGGGGGGGGTGAATCAGTATTATCAGATCAATCAAACTTTTTCATTTCCATAATCAGAAACATATACGCTACTTCAGTTAAGTGAACCCGCGTGTATACGCTACTGTGTCTAAAGCAACTAGCATATATCCAGAAATCTTATGATTCAGTTAGCTTATCTTCAGTAAATGCATCAGAACATTATTAACCATATTAACAGTAAACAGGTGCAGTATAACAGAACAGATCATCACACAAAAGCCACGCACATGAACACCATGATATAAGGTGGAAACCCAATGTGGGTGAAAACCACCTGCTGCAATTTGTTTCTATCTTCCTTTAATAAGAAACTTCTTTTACAATGTACTGGTGCAGTCCTTTACCAGCATGCAGGCTACAACTTGCAGAGGGCTACAACCCTCTTAGCTCTTGTACTAGCCGATCCATTTACTAGTACGTAGGTGCTTGCCTACAGAATGCTCCAACCTTTACTCATTCTTCAGCTGCTCCTGGAAGGGAGCTACAACACCCTGGCTCTTGTACTGGCTGATATGTTTACCAGTACGTAGGCGCCAGCCTACTGAACTCTACGATATTCCCGGGACCACGTTTCATACATTTTGATACTGGATCCATAAAACAACCTGCATCATCAATCTATGAATCACCCAATACTGAATCACTGAAACCCTGTCAACAACAGTCAACAGAACACAGAGCAGAACTTTGAACTCTGCAACAACATTCAAAACTCACTATATCATCAAAATCATACTTCACATTGTATACGCTACTTGGACAAACCCAACCTGCGTGTATACGCTCTTTTGCCAACGACAACCTGCGTACAGATCTGCAAATCCTAACTTATAATTCCACAACTATATGAGACATCAAAACATACCCAGATCATAATAATAAACATGCATCAATAAATCTAGTCTATCCACAGTCAAACCATATGAAGATAATCATTCCAAGCCTTGAGATCCCGTTCTATAGTTCATCGTCTTCCACATGAGTGAAACCATGGTTCAGATCACCAACCCATAACCAGCATTTGGATCTCACACTTCATCAGATATTCATTACACACTCACTCCCTTTGGCCTAATGATCTTCTCCTTATATAGGTTTAGGCCTTTCATAATACCACGGTCCGAAACCATAGTAAAACAATACCATCAACTCAATACTAGGGATCAACACGTCTGTCGAGATACTTTGGTCCAAAAACATAGGCTCAAGTACCAAGGACTAACTACCACGGACCAAAAGTAAGCTTTCCGACACGTACGCTCTTTTCCGTTCATTAACCTGCGTGTATACCATACTTGGTATATAGCGAACCTGCGTATACGCGACTTGGTATATAGCGAACCAGCATGTATATGCGACTTGGGCTTACTGAACCTGCGTATATGAATTTTCTCTTCGTCTTATAGTCTGATCATCAATTCCTTGCTGCTGACTTTCTGCACTATAATTTGTCATCAGTGTGGTTTGCCATCAATGACAACACTTATCTCATAATGCCAACATATATATATATATATATATATATATATATATATATATATATATATATATATATATATATATATATATTCCAATATTTTACTGGTGTCTCCACCATGTTGCAATGTTTTGATGACTAGCCATTTCTAAAGTATGCTGAAAAGAATGGTGGTATCTAGAAGCGGTCAGAGTTATGTGATCTACCCTGGAATGATTGGTTAAATGATACACTTTAAGTACTCATTACCATGACAATTCCAAAAATATGTATGTATAATACTGAGATGGTACATCTCATATTCAGTCTATGTCCTTAGAATTAGTGAACACTCTAAACGAAAACTTATGTAATTAGAAGATGGATGGTTAGTCTATCAATCCTTACACTCAGATTAATGTTAAATCCTAAATAAAAGAGATTTTTTATCGAACCAAAGTAGCAACAATTTGAGTTATCTGTAGCTTGTACATGATTACAACTCTTCAAGGGAGAGAAGAAGTATGGATTTTACTTAAGATGGAAGTTAGTTGTCTTTTTAAAACTGCAGATTATTTGCCAAGTTATATTACCAGAAAATTATAAAAAAAATGTAGAAAGTGTTAAGGGTGATATGAGAATCAATTGTGCAATCTAGATTCAGTTCTGGTTGACATCGGTAACTTCTGATAGGAATAGTTCATGTCCTCTATAACTAGTGCAATAGGTTTGGAAGAACCAAGTTGTTCCTAACACCAAAACTATAATAATACTGAGTAATGATATTCTTAATGTATTGAATAAGAGACTGGAGATAGAACTACAATAGTTCAATGGCTAAAATCAAATTCTGAATGTAGTAAATACATAAAACTAGCTGGAAGTGCTTATGTATTTGTGTATAGGCACATAAGCCGAGAACTGTGAATGTGAAGGAAACTAAACTATGCATGGACACTATGAAATATAACAATTACTCACATGAAAACTCATTAAGGAAAATAGTTCATTGTAATAAGACAATAAGAATAACTAACAGGTTACAGTTCTTTTAAAGTTGAAGGGCTGAAGATGTAATTCAAGAAATAACGCAACCCGTAATCATTCAGAATCCCTCACTATATGCATAAGTAATGTATAGTAGTTCCATTATATGAGAGGCAATATTATATAAAAGCTTACATTCATTGGCAAGGAGAAGCCAAGGGGTCATGCCCATAAGCTCATTACTATCAACCTCCTATGCATAGTACAACACTTGTATCAAACAATTTTGGGAACAAGCTAACAACTGAATGCAACGAGTTGTTGCATAATCCACATAAAATTATTCTTATAAAATTTCTCTCACTTCACTAAAATCAGGCTTACTGGAAGCATTCAGGAAGCCACTATGGTAGGACATGTGGATAGAAATATGCGAAAGATTAATGTTGCTCTGGACTATCATCAAGTGAAATATCAACCAAACATGGTGGAGTTTGAAGGTAAGATAGCTAACCAATCTATGTCTATTTTAATTGACCCAGGAGCAAGTCTTAGTTATGTTAGTCCAAAAATAGTTGAGTTGTGTCACCTATTAAGTACTAAGTTTAAAAATTCATGGCTAGTGCAACTAGCCACTCGGGAAAAATGCGAGGTGACAACCAAAGTGGAGGGTTGTCTTCTTGAGATTAGAGTGAAACAAATTAAAGTAAACCTGAATAAATTACCTTTCATATCTTAATGTGTTTATAGGAATGGATTGGATGGAGGGACATTGGTCCCTACTAAATTGTAAAGACAAAACCATTAGTTTCCTCACAGAGGAGGGAAGCAGACAAGAAATCCAGGGAATTAAAATGAATGTTAAGTTGTGATCCATCTCCACTAATCAATTGAAGAAATGCGCCAGAAAAGGCTGCCAAATTTTTGCAATTCAGGTGGGTTATGCTAACACAAAGGATAAGTTAGCTGCTTTAGAAAACATACTCATTATTCAGGAATTTGTTGATGTGTTTCCTGAAGAGATACTAGGACTACCCCCAAAAAGAAGTATCGACTTTACTATAGAACTCATTCCTCGAGCTACCCCAGTGTCAAAAGCACCATACCGTATGAGTACACCTAAGCTAACTGAGCTTAAGCTACAACTATAGGAATTATTAAGCAAAGGGTACATCAAACCGAGTGTATCTCCATGGGGAGCACTGATGCTATTTGTAAAAAAGAAAGACGGAGTGTTGGCTTTGTGTATTGATTATAGGCAACTAAACAAACTAACTATCAAGAATAAATACCCTTTGTCGTGAATAGGTGACCTGTTTGATCAAGTTAAAGGTGCTTCAGTATTCTCTAGGATTGATCTGCGATCAGGGTAAAATCAAATTAGAATGAAGATCGATCTACAATCATGGTAGAATCAAATTAGAATTAAGGATGAATATGTTTGTAAGGCTGCCTTTAGGACACACTATGGCCATTATGAATTCATTGTATTGCCTTTTGGGCTTACCAATGCCCTTGCAACCTTCATGAGTTTAATGAATGGGATTTTTCATCCCTATTTGGATAAGTTTGTTATAATTTTTATTGATGACATTCTCATATATTTGGAAAATACCGAAGAGCGTAAGGAACATTTGAGAATTGTCCTATAAAGCTTAAGAGAAAATAAGCTCTATGCCAAATTCAGTAAATGTGACTTTTTTAAGGAACAAATCTAGTACTTAGGACATGTAATATCCTGTGAAGGAATTGTGGTTGATCCAGAAAAGATCAAAACTATCCTAGAATGCCATGTTCCTAGAAATGTTGCAGATATACGGTCCTTTATGGGTTTTGCTGGTTATTATCGATGTTTCATTGAAGGATTTTCTAGAATTGCCTATCCCATGAGGTCTCTGCAAATTAAAGGAAACATTTTTAAGTGGACAACCGAGTGTTAACATAGTTTTGATTAATTGAAATATTTACCAACTTTTGCCCCAGTGTTAAATGTTGCAGACACAGAGAAGGAATTTATAGTATGTACAAATGCTTGTCAGGAAGGGGTGGGAGGTGCCTTGATGCGGGATGGAAAAGTAGTAGCTTATGAATCATGAAAGTTAAAGTACCATGACAAAAGGTATTCAACATACGACCTAGAAAATACTGCAATATTACATGATTTAAAGGCATGGTGCCACTACCTATTGGGGAAGAGGTTCATACTAATGACTGATCATAGTAGTTTATCTAGTTTTTTTTAAGCAACCTAACCCAAATGCCCAAAAAGCCAGATGGGATGCTTTCCTAAGCAGATTTGACTTTGATATAAAACATCTAAAAGGAAAAGAGAACCATGTTCCTAATCCAGTTATAAAATCCAGTGTAATTATATCCCACTTCCATTTAGAAATAGGAAGTGGATTGAGTAAACCAGGAGGGTGTTGATGTTCAGTGTTAAGTTGTTGGCATACCTTAAGGTGACATAAGGACTACGATGAAATTCATCCAGTAACATTTGTTTAATGATCATTTGATTAAAGAAGGTTTGACAAAATGTAAAAGCTTGTCAGGATAGGCAGAAATCATAAGAAGATAAAAAAAAGAGCTTACAAACAATTCTATATAGGGGATCATGTTTATGTTTAGATAAATCCCAATAAGAGCACCCTACAATGGGCTAGTTGCGCTAAAATAACACCTCGCTATTGTGGACCTTTCTAGGTCTTAGAAAGAATAAGGGAAGTAGCCTATCATCCTGCTTTTCCAAGTTATATAAGGGTCCATAATGTATTTCACATTTCTCTATTAAAGTGGTATTTGTATGATTCTAGACACGTTATTAACTAGCAAGATATACAGGTAAGTACAAGTTGAATTATGAAAGTGTATGTATCATTGAATATATGTAAGCTAATGCTTATAATGATGTTTGACAGGTCAAACTAGATGGGGAATTTCTGGTAGAGCCTTTTTATATTCTAGATCGTAGAGAAACCAAGCTATAGAAGAGATCTATCACCGAGGTTAAAGTGCAATGGAAGCACTTTAGCCCATAGGAGGCCACCTAGGAGGACGAGGTTGTCATGCGACAAGCATATCCTAGCCTGTTTCGAGGGCAAGAATGAGCACCAAAGACGTTGTTCCACACAAGGCCAGGAGATGTAACACCCTTACATAATGGAGTAAATTTTAGAATTATTGTAAATGTTGCTATTACTGTTAATTGTGAGTAAAAAGGAAGAAAACAATTTATGAAAAACAATAATAAATTTTATTATGTGTTAATTCTAAAGAAAAGATGTTAAGATGTGAAATAAGGATGAAGACTGATTAACTTACTAAAAACTTCTGAGAACAGTTGGTGGAAATTATCTCCTTTCATTCTGGGTCGTGGACATAAAATATCTCATGTGGGACGACAAGGGGGTTAGCCACCAGAGGGAGGGAGAACTGCCCAAAGAAAGAGAGATGGAAAATGGAATTGCTTCCAGAGTGTTTTTGTGAGTCAGTTTTGGGCTAGTGGAAACTCTCCAATAAGATGAAAATATTAGTGTTCCAAGCTGAAGTGAGAAAGTCTTGAGATCTGAGAACTTAACCTGTAGAGGTTAATATTCAACTATGGTGGAAAGTGAATTCTAGGGCGGGAACTTGGATGTAATTGCCAGTTCCATTGGAAGGGAGGCGTGGCCTCATCCTGATTACACTTTCTTGACTAACTAAAGAATTCACAAATAACTAGATCATATTAATGTTCAATGTATTTTGTTGATTATATACTTATGATATTTAATGTATAGTCCTTACAAGGAATTTAAGAATTGCAAGGGTGATGATTCTTGTTGCTTAAAAATAATACTTGTTGCTTAATGTGAATTTTGTTAGTTGAATGTTGATTATAAACAATGTAAGATGTTACAGAAGAAAATGAGAATATTGTTGTCGATGGAATGTGATTGTTTAATGGTGTGCACAGTTCGTAGAAAAGCAATTTAAAATGTTCCTTCAAATTAAGAGGGGATTTAACAAGTGAAACTTCCTAAAAAGATAGAGTTGTTCTAGAGAAACATCTTATGGTGTACATCTAACACATCTATGAGTCTCATTGGAAAGGGAAGTTTTATTAATATTAGTACAAGCCCTTAGTATACCCTAACTGCAGGGAGAAGCGAGGAGTAAAATCCTCTAATAATGAGATATGATTCAAGTTAAATAACTGAAAAGCAGAATGGACTGACACGGGTAACTAAACCCTGAGAGGAAAGACCTAATTCTTAGCCCTTAGAAGTCAGTTGTTTTAGTATTTAAACACTAGTGTTGAAGACACTAAGGCGTTGGATAGTTTGGAACATAGTGAGATAGTGAAAATCTAAGGAAGGGCATAGGCCTATATTCATGAGGTTACAGAAAATAGATTCTTGTAATTTAGTAGTAAACACAGTAATGGGATTATATTGTAGCAAATAGAACCAAGTAATGCAGAAGGCTAGAAAGCACACATTAGTAAAAAAATAAGATAATTTAATTTAGGTTCCTCCTTTTGTGCATGAAGTAATTTGGTGGTTGTTTCTGTTACGTGGGTTATCCCTGAGGCTGAGCTATTTCTAGAAACCTCATCAACAATCCTAGGATGGAGACAAGCTTCAATGTAATTGATGAATCTACTAAATAAAATATAATTCCTTCACTCACGCAAAGAAAACAATGTAACTATAGAGCCATGTTGAATAAACCATTAGCAAGTCGCACTAAAATCCAGGAAATCCTGGATAATAAAAATATTGTTTGCAGACATATAAAAGACCTGCATGGGGTTTTCCATGGCCAACCACTGCTTGATGCTAGGTGGATAGGATTCACCCTTTTAGTGAAAATAAAGTGGATAAACCCTTAACATTGTTGGGTTTGAACTGTATCCCATGAAAGATCAAAATGCCAACTAACCCAAGATATTGTAGGTTATGACCAGTAGCCAACCCGATAATCCATATGATTGGGTCACAACCGAAACGCTAAGACCAGTTGTTGCTAAAACTTGCTTGAAGGTGGGACCTGTTCAACTATAGCCAGAAAACACAAACACTTGGTCATTACTTGCAGAAGAAGTAAGAAATACAAGTTATTACTGACATAAGAAAATGCTCATTACCTAAGTCTGACGTAAGGTGTAAAGCTTCAAATCGTGAACCGAGCAACTATAAGAAGGGGGCGAGGAGTTCTGAACTATGGTTGTCACCACTAGGCAAACCAGTAGCATACTGAAGCTTGAGAATCACCAAATGACAAACATATGCTAAGCTAAACCAAGGAAAAACATGGGGAGTCTTGTCAATATGCCAGAGAAACCTAGGGAACTCAGAAATGACAACACTAGTTAACCCTTGTGACAATAATTGATTTGTTTGCATGTTACATGAAGTGAGGGTGAGAAGGGTTTGCGGAGCTGCACTTCCTTCTAATCAAGGTTGCAAATGATTTTCCATAGCAGTGAACCCGAAGGTTGTTACTCTAATTCTGCCCCATTTCCGCTGAGCTGTCATATCGATAATTGTAAGATCAACAACAGAAGGATCTCCATGTGGCATTCTAGCTTAGGTGCAACCAGAGAGGTACAAGGATGGTATTGGGAACCATCCACAACTCCATGATCATTAAACGAATTAATGCAACTTAATTTCCATAGTGGTGTAATTGAATACGACGTAACCTCACCTCTTAACAGATACAAACAATAGATTAATTTAGTGTCAAATCCTTATGTATATCAAGTTGAATTTCAGGGGTTACAACATAGATGTCAAGTCAAACATATATGTGGTGGAAATATGACTATAAGTGTATGATCTAAAATCTAAGTAAACCAGTTAGTACTATTTGATATTAAATCCTCTTTTTAATGTAGTTTTGGGGTAACCAGCTAACTATTACAGTGTACCATTTTGTTTGGTCGCCTCTCTCTATATACATCTATTATTATCCTTCAAGGATGAGGACCTTCGCTTTGTTGAACATGAAGGTAAGGTTTCGGTCTTTGCTCTATATTTACATTTATTATTAACCTTGGGGGATTAGGACCTTCTCGGGTTGAACCTTAGGCTAAGATTTTTCAATAGCAGTCTGCATGATGTGATGGGATGTTGAAGATAATGGAGAATATCCTAGAATAGGTAGAGTTGGTTCACATAGCCTCAGGATAGGAATTAGTTTCTATTTCTTAGGATCCTGTTCTAACTTCCCTAAAACCATGTATTCTATTTAATGTGTAATGCTGATGAACAATGTAGACCATTCTACAGAGCCAAACTCTCTTGGTTCAGACTCTCTTTCGTAGAGCTGACCAATGGGTTTTATTTCTTAATACAAACATTGCCATTTTTATCATGGTATCAGAGCGCCTGAGCTGAGGAACCTGTACGCTGTCTGGTGGGTGGTTCTTTGAACCGAAATCGTCGTAGGTTTTGAGTGGATAACCGTGATGATATAGCTCTACACTTCTCAAAATTTTCATTTTCTTGATCATTGCACTTGGTGTTTATCAGCTACTACTCTCGGATATTGGGAAAATATCAGCGACAATCATGTAAAGCAAAGAAATTGCAAAGGGAGCCAAGAACAAGGCTGTAGCTGTTAGAGAAGCTGATTGGAGAAGACAAGAACAAGGCTGTAGCTAACAACAGGAGGTTGCCTGGAGGCTGAGAAGAAAGCCATGGTGATGTGCACGTGTGTTGTGAGATCGAACAACAATGATCTATCTTTGTCACAAATCTGAGGTAAATTTAACATTTTTTGCCTGTCAAATTTTTTTTTTTCTAAATCACCAAATGAATAACAACATATTTGAAGCATCCATGAACAAGCATAACAAGATCGAGGGTTCCAATTATGCAAATTGGAAGTTTGAGATGCAAACTCAAATAGAAGCATAGAGTGCTTGGACGATTGTGAATGGGGATGAGTTGAAGCCTGCGGTTGGATCAACGTCAGTCCCAGATTGGGAGAAACGAGAAAGCAGAGCAAGGACAATGTTAAAGATGTCAGTGAAAGACTGCATTATACCGACATCAGAGAAGGAAATTTAGCTAACGAGATCGGGAACTCTGAAAGAATTATACGAGATCAAAAATTCAAATCGTCTTTTGTTCCTCAAGAGTAAAATCTTGTCCATGAAGATGGAGGAGAATGAAAGGATTGCTTCATTTGTAGCAAGGATCAAGGATTTGAAAAACAAATTATCAGATATTGGTCATACAATGGATGATACAGATCTTGTGACCATTACAATGAATGGTGTCACTAATGATTATTAGATGTTCATCACTGGGATTAATTCTAGAGAAAAGATCCCGCGTTTTGAAGAGCTAACAGGTATACTGATGCAGGAAGAAGAGAGGAGATTGACTCTGAAGCCCCAGAGTGTTGATGTTGCATTGGTGACGAGGAAGAACTCCCACAAAGGGGAAAGGAGGTCCACAACAACAAAACGGAGCAAGTTCACATAAACAACCAAATCTGACCCATGGTATGCACCAGAATAAAATCTACTTTGAAACTAAATTTACTTATTGGGGAAAATTGGGTCATATTGCAAGAGAATGTAGGAAAAATAAGTATCATGAAGAACAAAAAAAGCCAAAGAGACATACAGGTCATCTCGCGAATGGTGATCAGGTGTAGAATTTGAGGTTGTTCATGGCATATCGTGATGAAAATGCTAATGCAGACATTTGGTATGTAGATTCAAGAGTGTCAACACACATGATAGGGAACAAGCACTGGCTGTAGGATTTTAAAGAGATCAACAAAGGTGCACAGATTTACCTAGGTGATGACAGAAGTCATCAAATCAAAGGATGTGGGAAAGTTTCTATCATTCTACCTGATGGTATTATTAAACAAATTTACAATCTAATGTATGTGCTTGGCATAACTAAGAACTTGATTTCTGTATCAATGATTACAGATCAAGATTTGAAAGTTGAATTTTTAAAATCTAACTGTTATATTAAGGATCTGCTAGATGGAATGAAGACAATTGCTACAGGAATCCAGACAGGAGGACTGTACAAGGTGGATGTGAGACTTGCACCAGTTTGAGCATTGACAGTAGCAAGTCTGACTACAGAAAAGCTTTGGCACAAGAGATTCGGCCACATCAATTACAATGATTTGTTGTTACTACAGAGGAAAGAAGTGGTAAGAGATCTTCCTATGCTAAAGAAAGTACATAACAATTGTGATGCTTGTACTTCAGGAAAAATGCATAGAGAAGAATTCCATGTCAAAATTGACAAGAAACAGAGGGATATACTGGAGTTAGCGCACAGAGACCTTTGTGATCCCAAGCAAACAAAATCATTAGGAGGTACAGTGTATTTCCTATTATTTATTGATGAATGTAAGAAGTTTTCTTCGGTGTATTTCTTAAGCAGTTTAAAAATATTATTGAAAGACAAACAGGGAAATAGATAAAAAATTTCCATTCTGATCAAGGGGGAGAATATAGGAAAGATGAGATGATCAGATATTGTAAAGATCATGGAATTTTGCAGCAGTTTATAGTACCCCATACTCCACAGCGGAATGGAGTAGCAGAAAGGAAGAACAAAACTCTGGTGGAATGTGCGAGAAGTATCCTTAAAGGTAAGAATCTTTCAAATGGTTTTTGGGCTGAAGCAGTGAGTACTGTGGTTTATTTAAAAAATAGGAGTCCTACAAGAAGTCTTGAGTTTAAAAATCCTTTTGAAGCTTTATATGGATATAAGCTTGCAGTAAAACACTTAAGAATATTTGGATGTAAAGCATTTTCCCGCATACCAAAGGAAGATATAAGAAAATTAGACTCAAAAGCCATCAGATGTACTTTTATAGGGTATTGTTCATTATATAAAACATACAGATTATTTAATCCCTCTACTCACAAGATCTTTGTTAGTAGAGATGTTAAATTCCATGAGCAGGATAGTGAAGAAACTGATGAGCACTATGATGGATGGGACGTTCTATACTTTGAAGAAGAGGATGCAGAGAACAATCAGGATCAGCAGCAAAAAAAGGCAGATGATGAACAACAACAACAACAACAACTACAATAACAACAACAGCAGCAACAACAACAACAAAAGCAACAACAGCAACAGCAGCAACAATAGGAATAAATAAGGTTTGAAACCACCACCCCACCACTCAGGAGGTCAGGGAAGAAAGCTCAAATGCCTGCAAGATATAGGAAAAATGCATTTATAACTTGTATGATGAATGTTGTTGAACCATATAGTTATAACGAAGCAAAGGAATGTAATGAATGGAAGATAGCCATGGAACAGGAATATAATTCAATAATCAGAAACAACACTTGGGAATTGGTAGAACTTCCTAGAGGAAAACAGGTCATAGGTTGCAAATGGTTATATAAACCAAAAATCAATGGAGATGGAACTATAGAAAAATTGAAATCTAGGTTCGTTGCAAAGCGGTACACACAAAAAGAAGGGATAGATTATGAGGAAACCTTTGCCCCTGTAGCTAAATTTAACACCATTAGAATGTTAATTTCTTTAGCTACTAAGAAACATTTGATGATGCACCAACTAGATGTAAAGTCTACATTTCTGAATGGAGAGCTGAAAGAAGATGCTTATTTAGAGAAACTGGAAGGGTTTGTCCAGAAGGGAAAATAACATTTAGTCTGTAGGTTGAAGAAAGCACTCTATGGACTAAAACAAGTTTCTAGGTCGTGGTATGAAAAAATTGATTCATTTTATCTGCAAGTTGGCTATCATAGAAGTAAGAATGACCCTAATCTTTACACCATGAAAGATGAACAAGGGTGCATAGTGCTGATTTCATTATATCTAGATGATTTGATAATTACAGGTGCTGTTATAAATCTAATTGATGAAATCAAGTAGCAGATGTCACAGATGTTTGAGATGAAGCATCTCGGTGAACTTAGATACTGTTTAGATCTCGAGATCTGGAGAGATTCAGGTCAAACATTTATGTCACAAGCAAAGTATGTCAAAGGCCTGTTAGAAAAGTTTAGAATGGATCAGTGTAAGCCGACACGGATACCATTGCAGCAGAACATCAAATTGCAGTGTGAGGATGGCTCAAAAGCGACGGATGCGACACTTTACAGACAGTTGGTTGGGAGTTTAATCTACCTAACCACCAGTAGACCTGATTTTGCTTATGCAGTCAGTGTGTTAAGCCAATTTATGTCTAAGCCACTTGAAATCCATTGGAATGCAGTGAAGAATGTTTTGAGGTATCTACAAGGTACTGTAGATTATGGAATTATTTACACTGACTCTTCTGATGTTAGATTGGCAAGATTTGCAGATTCAGATTGGGCAGGAAATGTAGATGATCGTAGATCTATAACAGGTTATGCATTCAGTCTTGGATCTGGGGTGATCACTTGGAGCAGCAAGAAATAGAACACAGTCTCCTTGTCCTCAGCAGAAGCAGAGTATCAAGCCATGTGTGCAGCAACATGCGAGGCGGTTTGGTTGCGGAGACTTCTCTAGGATGTTGGGGAAGAACAGATAGTCGCAACAACAATCAGATGTGACAATCAAAGTTCAATCAAGCTGGCCAACAATCCGGTGTTTCACAAAAACACGAAACATATTGATACTCAATTCCATTTTGTAAGGGAGAAAGTGCAATCTAAAGAAATTCATCTGGAATATTGTAATACATGTGATAATGTTGTGGACATTTTCACTAAGCCCCTTGGAAAAGTAAAATTTCAAATGTTTAGGGAGATGTTAGGCATATATGTGAATCCATTCTCCATTAAGGGGGAGTGCTGAAGATAATGGAGAATATCCTAGAATAGGTAGAGTTGGTTCACGTAGCCTCATGATAGGAAATAGTCTCTATTTCTTAGGATGTTGTTCTAACTTCCCTAAAACCATGTATTCTATTTAATGTGTAATGTTGATGAACAATTTAGAGCGTTCTGTAGAGCTAGACTCTCGTGGATCAGACTCTCTTTCATAGTGGTGACCAGAACATTGCCAATTTTATCATGGGAAACATGGAGAAATCATACGCACATCAAATGGTGGACATTTCGGTCCCTTTGATACGAACCCGCCATTGAACCTCCTATCCCCACATTTTTCCCTACCTTATTTACTCATCCTCTCCTTCACGAATCTCAAATCTCATTCCCAACACTTTTCCCTACCTTACGTACTGGTCCTCTCCTTCACGAATCTCAAATCTCATTTTCGGGGTACTCTATTCTATCGCTTCGACTAAACATAATAAGTCATATCTATAATAAAATTGTCTTTCAAATTAATCACATAATTAAAATTTTGTAGAAGTTTAGAACTAATTAATATAATTCATCCGAATCTCTATATCATAGATTATTTGATATTTCATTCGCGCCCCTGCTAAAGAATTCTATGTTTACCTAGTATTCATTACTGGGTAACTGCATGCCATTGCGTGGATCGGGAAGGATCGCTTCATCGTTTACAGACCCGCAGGAATTTTCAGTGAAATGTGTCAAGGATGGCAGCGGTACTATGACAGTTAAGATAGTTATCGGAAAACGAGAACTGGAAGCCTCTCTTTCGGATCGTCGTATAAGGGAGAAATCACCGTTGCTTCAGCTTCATTCTAAGGTAGCTCAAGAAGATTATGGTGCCACAAGAAAACACAACGGCGGTGAATGAAGACCATCGTTAGAGGGCATTCCAGAGCTCAATTAAGCTTATAATCCCATCATTGTCTCCCTATGTAGTTATTAATAGGATTCCTGCTATGTACTTAACCTAATCGTATTTGAGAACCGAAAAAGTTTGATTGTAACAAATTATCACCATGTTTGAGGGTGAGATCTAGATATGTGTTGATAAGGTTGAATTCAATTAATTTAAAGAGTGTGTTTTTGAGAATGCAGGGAGTAAAATAATACCGATGGCTGATAATGTTTGGGAAGAACGTTGGTTGTAATTATCATGTGTCGATTTCTTATAATTATTGCGTTGTTTGTGAAACTTGTTTTTGACAATTTTGTAGTTGGCTATGTCAGTTTCGGTTCCCTAGCTAGATTTTGGCCGTGTTTTACTTTCTAATATAATTCATATTTCTAGTTGGAGTGATCTCAATCTTTTAGTTAATTTGAGGTCATAAGGAGCTTTCAAAGTGAAGTATTTGATGGCATAAAGCACATCACGGGTAAAAGAGGCTATTTAATATCTAAATATCAAACCGGTTTTACCTAGCTAGTGTATATTGTAATTAAAAAAAATTATTTGAAATTTCAATTACTTGAATATACAAGGACTTATTTTATTTTTTTTGTTTCTTTTTCGCCAATTATACTACTATAAAATTTAATATCATTTTATATATATATATATATATATAATGGGTCCGAAGTGTATTTTTACCATTTACATTTTCACTACCTACTATGGTTTATGTTAGAGTTTTGAATATCTAAATATCAAACCGGTTTTACCTAGCTAGTGTATATTGTAATTAAAAAAAATTATTTGAAATTTCAATTACTTGAATATACAAGGACTTATTTTATTTTATTTTGTTTTTTTTTCGCCAATTATACTACTACTATATATATATATATATATATATATATATATATAATGGGTCCGAAGTGTATTTTTACCATTTACATTTTCACTACCTACTATGGTTTATGTTAGAGTTTTGACCAATATATGTTAGAGGCTAGAGTTTTATTATATAAAATGTGGAAAGTATATCAATCACATTAGTAAGTGTGGTTGGGATAGTTATAGCCAATGTCGGTGGGGTGGATTCATTGACCATGGTTGACCATAGTTGCTGAGAGTTTAAGAGTTTATAAGGTTGACCATGAGCAAGATTACATTAATACTTATGCTAATATTACATTAATGTTACAAAAAAAGGTTATATTAATTATTGAGATGGTTATATTAATTCTTGTCCTTCAAACAATGAGATGATTCTCTTTAGTTTTACAAAATAGAATTTCCCCCCTAGGACCATATTTAAATAGGTGCAACAACTATTATTGCATTATATGAAAAAAATATATAAAATATTTTTTAAAATGGAAAGAAAAAGAGAAAAAAAATATTTTCAAAAAATTTAACAATAAATATATTTCTTCTTATATTAACTAATAAAAATATATAGCAACATTAAAAAAACTAAAAATATATATATATATTTTTTCTATTAAATAGTTAGTTTTTTTTAAATGTTATTATCATAATTTTAAATTATATATATATATATATAAAACACATTTAAGAAAAAGACTGAGCCACGCATACTTAACTACATGAAGATCATAAAATGCTTAACTTATATGAAAGGAATAAATCGAACATTAACCTTCGCAAACATCTCAAAATTATATGAGAAAGTGATCAATACTCATGCCTGGAAATTTTATCAAGAACAAACCTTGAAATGTATAACATGGGAAATTCAAAATGTTTGATTTTTTTTTTTTTTTTAATTGAAACAATTTAGGTGGAGAAATTAAGCACAATGCTTAATGAGAAACAAAGTGAATGGCATAGTTCAAGATTTCAGACCAAATTTTTGAATGATTCTGATTTTTACATAAAGAAAACCTTATTCTATGTTGTCGGTGTTTACAAATCTCAACTCCAAGGATTCGGACAAAAGATTACCATGACCTCGTTGGCTCTCAACCTTTTTCTCCATAGAGGATGAGGATGGACAGTCAACTATCTCCCTTTTGGTTTGGTCGATGCTCTGTATATACATCTATTTTTAGCCTTCAAGAATTAGGTCCCTTTCTTCATTGAGCATAAAGGTAAGGTTTTCCAACAACATTCAGCATGACATGTGGATGATGGTGATGGGAAATCTGGAGACACCAGACACACAAGAAATGACGAACAATGTGGACCATACGATATGAACTCTCCACCAAACCAATCAACCCCCACATTTTTCCCTACAACATATACTCATCCTCTCCTTCACAAATCTCATTCCAGGGGTACACTATTCTAACACTTCTGCTAAACATAAGAAGCCATAGATTATTAGTGATCTCATTAACGACCCTGCTAAGAAATTCTTTATGTATTTAGCATTCATTAATGGGTAATTGTATGTCATCTCGTGGATCATGAAGGGTCTTTGTAGATTTTATGGGACCAAAGTAATTTTCAATTAAGTGTGCCCAGGATGTCAGTGATACTATGAGGGTTTAGATGGTCATGTCGAAACGAGCACTAGAAGCCTTTATTTTGGATCATTGTGTAGGAGAGAAATCACTACTATTCCTTGAGGTTCAACCTAAGGTGGCTAAAGAATATTATGGTGCCATAAGAAGAAGCATTGGCAGTGGATGGAGACCATTATTAGAGGGCATTCCATAGATCATTTAAGCTTATAAGTGTAAGACACGCAAAGTGGAAACAAAATTGAAACATATATGAATGAATCAATCTGAATGAATGATGTACAATGTATACATATTAATACATAGAAGAAACTGTCAAATTAGTTTTCAAGTATTCTTGGAATCTAATAACCAATCACCCCAACACAAACTAACCCAAACTTAATCTCGATTATTAACTATTTATCATTCCCCCTTAATCTGAAGGGATTTATCAAAGTCCAAGAATGAGAGCTCAAAATGAAAAAAATGCATCTCAGCCAAGAGTTGATGTCTCTCAGAAATGGTTTCCAAGAATAACCACAAACGATACCCATGTCTGGAACCTTCATAGTAGTTCTGAGACCAATAGAAAATGCCAAATATGGAACCATTAATGTAGTTCCTCGAACAATTTTCAATCTAGATGTGCTCATTCACAAACAACTCATTCAACAAAAACTGAAGTGTCTTTCGCTACAACTCTGACTCTAACTAGTACAATTTGTGGCTCATGCTGTGGATCTCTAACTGAGGCTCGCTTGACAAATCTTTGAACCTGTAGAATACCATCACAACTTTATCAATTCCCCCATTTTCGGATACAGGGTTGAAGCATTTTTCATCACTGCAAGGCTGGTCAACACTCTCGAACATATCCCACAGTATGACTTGTATATCTTCTTAGTTGTTTTTGACCAATCCCAAGAAGCAATCCATCCAAAATTTAGTTTCTCTTTTGCAGTATCCTTCTTTTTGGAACATTTGTTTAAATCGCGATTGTGCTTTCCACAATGCTAACTCAAGTGAAGATCAAAACACTGATCTTTCACATGTCAAATTCTATTACATTGTTGACATCGATCAATTTATCCTCGAACAACATCATCTAGAAATATAGCACTACAAAATTGTATAGTTTTAGAATAATCAGGAACATGAAAAGATATATAAAATACATATTTGTTATACCTCAAACCAATTCTTTGTTTGTTGTGTAAAATTTCTTCCCACGGACTTCTAAATATTTTGGGAACAACAAGCTTCACATATGTATGCGAATGACTCTTGCATACCCTTGTGTGAACATGAATTTCCGCAACATCCAAATTTTCTCTTAAAGTAATATGATCCATCCTTGACTGTAGATTAGAATCAAGCTCAAACAAAGTGTTGTTTTGAGTAAACACCGGTTCAGAATCACAATTTTTCTTTTGAAGTTCATCTTGCGTAACTGCAACTTTAGCTCCAAGAATTCAATTTTTGTTTGAGAATTTTGAAAACATGTTTGGATGTCATAGAGCATGTCCTTTCTAATTTGGACATTGTTATGGACAATAGAAAACATTATATTTCTTAATCACTGTAACAAATCATCGACTTTAGTCATTTTCTCCAATTGACTATTGGAAACACTCGCAATAAATTTTGAAAATGTTGTCAGCTTCCACCGAAAATGCATCCATTTACAATGCAAGTCAACAAATTTACGATTCAAGCTTAAAGGTTCAAGCTTTCCATTTTTCCTCCTATAATTTCAAGAAACCTTTTATGATGATTTCCTTTGTGAATGCACTGGCCTAGATGGTTTAATATAACTATCAATAACAATTTCTTATTGGTGTGAAGAAAACATCAGAAGCAATTAATTAATGGTTTTCACTAGAATATATACAACTTTCCTTTCTCTTTGACTTGGACGTAGAATAAAAAAAATCACAGAAGTTACATATCTGCTTTCTTATTTATTGAAATCAAAGTTGAAATTAAAGTAATATCACTCTAATTGAATCAACAAAAATACCATATTCCTCCTTGACCAAACAATGTGTTAGCACTTTGTAACTCCTCCAGGCTAAGGAGAGGAACCTAAAGGTAACCACAAATTGCCTTAAAAATGCAATCTAACCCTTCTAGCTTCAAAGAGGGCTCTTATTTTCCAAATTTTCAGTCACTTAGATCTTAGGATGGGTATGTTTCTTAGAGGGGAACAAGTTTTAACAATTTGCTTGTAGGGCAAACGGAAAATTCATTGGGCAATACAGTCATATAAAGTTGATTATTTTCCAGTGATCGGATGGAGGAATGAGGTATCTTCTGATAGGGGCAAGGTAGGAATTTTTTCTGGAGTTATCAATTTAATTCGTTGTATAAGGGTGATTAGAAGAGTGGTACAAATGACATATAGAACATGAAACAGTGGGATGAATTCTAAATTCCATTTAAGAAGAAAACACAATTTGTTTAGAAAACTATATCGGAGAACTTTTAAAGACAATTCTGAGGTAAATCCTTATTTTCAAAAACATGAATACATACAATCAAAGCATGAAATGAAAAGAGATAAACTTACAGAATAATAAAACACATCGCCATTAGGAGCCGACAAAATAATCCATGTAAAGACATACCTCTGGCTTTTTCATTCACTGGAAAATATGAGAAAATACAATGCACACAGTGTCTTTTCTTGTAAAACCTAACCAACTCTTTCCTTCACCACAATTACAACATAAATAGATCAAACAAATTAGTTCCCACCTCTAGGAGTGAAATTACCTAAAGTGGGTTTTGTTTCTACCTAATGTAGTGAATATAAAACTGTTTTTCCTGAAAACTAGGGATTGTTTGACCAAGGATTTTTCAAGAAAATTTACATTAAATACAAATTCTAAATTGAGTTTATAAGTTCTTATACACCTCAAAACATTAACCATGACCATAAAAATAAATTACATGAAATTTTGACATAGATTCCATGGTCAGAAGGCCAATTGTGTGAAAGTGTAGCACTGACGTTGCACAACCTCCTAGTCTAGCAGAAACACAACAAAGAAGTGGAGTAAATTGATGGTTCATATAACTCCCATCAATCCATGAATTTCTCAATGAATGATACATGTATGAAATGGCCTAGATATCATCAACTTCCCCTTTAGTAATCCCTTTTCATTATACAAATCTTCCAACTCTCAAAACTCCACCTACAACAAAAGTCCATCGCCTGTATGAAAGTGTAGGGAAACCTATCCTTCATGATTTTTACTAGTACTAATGTCTCGAAACAAGATACACAACGTATTGATGATGTTGACAATCATGATAACCCATTTTAGTATCCACTCACCAAAATATGAGAAAATTTCTCATTTTCATCAAAACCCTAATGCTTTACTAGAATGCAGAATTATTGTGTGACATGTTCCTTTTGAAAAAGTTACTTAAGAAATATGAATAAATGTGCTCCTATAAAGAATTTATGCAAAATATGACCTCTCAACCACCTTATCTAACCCCATCCAACTTTCATGTTTGGGCCAAAAACCAAACAACAAAATCTACTTTGATTTACCTGTTATAATATTCAGACTAGTTGCTTCAACCAACAAATCAAGATTACCTCAGTACTTCAATTGTATTTCATGAAACTATTGCTTGTTAGCACTCAGTTCCTTCCTCAAGGTGAGGTTTTGTCTACAAATGTTTTTGAGGTCCCTATGTAAAGGAAGAGTCCTTTTTAGCATATACTTGTCGTTTTCCATTCCTGCCTCACACATGTTCAAATGATCAGAAATATTTTGTTTATCCCTTTCATCCTGCTTCTTAAGCTCATAAATTTCACTGTGGTATTTCTTCAACTGCATCCTCAACCTATTAAAAGTATGCTTCCCCTCATCTACCTCAAATTTTTCTCTTCTTGGACTAACATTTCTTCTAGTATCTACAATTTTCTTATTGAATACCTCATGACTCTAGCTGATGGAGCTTCTACCTCTTGAATGTCTTATGTCACTATCTTTTTCTTACCTTTAGACTAGCTGACAGATGGAGTTTCTTTTGTTACTGGTTTAGTCTCACTAGTCCTATATTTCATTTCTAAAACAATCTTCTTCAATTCCTCATTGTCATGTTGTAGTTGAGAAGTAACCAAGTGTGCCTTCTTCAACTGCTCTTGTAATGTGAAAATATCCTTCTCTTTATCATCAGGAGCATTATCCTCTAGTATGGTCTCTAAAGCTTCCAATGGATGCTCAAGTGTTTGTTCCAAGGGTATTTTCTTTGTAGTGTCTCTAGTGAGTGTCTTCTTAGGAACCTCCACTACTTCAGAAGAAAATTGAAACTTTTTACCCTTCTTCTTCTTTTAAAAACACAAGCGCAGCGAGAAGTGTAGCGCATGAAAGAAATATCGACGCTTGACCTTTGATGGAAGAAACAACAAGAAGTGAGATTTAAAATTAGTTGAAAGGAATGTTAGGATTTCTAAATATTAGTGGTAAACTGGGTCTGATGTTTGATGGAGGTGTCAACATAAAACACAGTTTCAGCTCAGGTGAAGCGCAACACATTTGCTAGGAAACGTAGTGAGCTTAAAATTCAAATTTTGCAGGGTTTTTAATGCATTTTTCTCAATGGATAGAAACAAATCTAACAACAAATAAGACCAACGATTCATGTAAATAATGAATTGGCACATAAAAATAATGATTAACCACTATTTTGAATGAGCGCAATAACTGTTTGTGAGCACAATGCCTCCCCTACAGACTTTGCACAACGAACCCTAAGCAATGTATAACAAGCTCTCAATGGAAGAATGAATGGATTTGTGGTATTTTTGGAAGTTAAACAAACCTTTGAACTCCCAAGGTGTATAACGTTGTGTTTCAAGGGCGATGGTTGCAATTTTGAATCTCAATCATGAAAGTGCAACACATATCTTAACCGTTGTACTAGTGTCATGTCATGGAAAAATATGATTTGACACTCTAAATTACCATACTTACCCTACAAATTTGTGCCAATGATAATAAGACAATACACTATGACCTCACTCATTATTTTTTATGAGACATGAACTTAGAATCTCTCAACTCAACTTCTTATGGAATCAATCAATATTTACATGATCTTTCACACATTATGACATAGTTACATCAATAATGAAACCTTTATTCTAGATTAAGTCTATTAGGTCCATATAATACTAGTGATTCCCCCATTACCATTGTCATTGAAGCCCTTATTGTTCTTGTTGTGCATCTATTTCCGCCATATTGTTATTATCATGCCCCATATAAGCCCACTATGGTTATTTTTGTGCCCTTGTATTATTATTGTTGTGTCCACTTTGATTATATTATGACCCCTTAGACTCCTATATATAGAAAAGAGGTTTTGTCATTTCTATCATCCAAGAGTTATTCATTTATGTAATGTAAAGGAGGTTTCCCCCTCGAAGAGGCTAATTTCTAAGTTTTTGATCTATCTTTTTTATCTTTTTGTGCACTCATTTCATAACATTTGGTATCAGAGCTTTGGATTCTAGGGTTTCGCTACTCCAAAATAGGTCATCGTGGCATTTTTGCTATAACTTTTTTCTGCAATGTTTTAGAAGAGAAAAAAACCCATTTGAGTTGAACTCTCGATCATCCGTGGGTCTAAACTCCCCATATTGTCTCACTATATTTTCATATATATGATCCCAGGATGTTAGGGTTTTTGTAGGCTCCCAAATTACATCCAAAATAGATGATCTTGGGAGAATCATAATAACGTTCTCTCTGAGTATCAGATTGAAATTTCGTAAGAAGTTGCAGAGAGAGGATGGAATGTAATTTTATGTGCCTCGTTTACAGGTCTAAAGGTTGAAATAGTGACACGTGGCAGTTCGTACAAGTTCACTCTACTAAAAAAGTGTATAATCAGGTCATCTTGGAAGATTAGGCATAAAACTTTCTTGGAGAATCCATTTTTTAGCAGACTTGTGGCGTTGTAAAGAGGACTCATAGGGATACTATATTTTGCAATTTTAGACCTTGGAGATCTGAAATTTTAGAGATACATCAGATGCAATATCGAGCTCCTACAAAGTGAAAAAAGGTGTTTAGTTTTTAAAAATTTTGCATAAGTTTGGTTTGAAAAAAATAGTTTGAAGGAATTCAAAGGGCATAGTGAAGCATAATTATCATTAATCTAGGCCTCGAAGAAAGAAAATGAAAACATCTAGTAAGCAACCTGAAAGCTTTAGCATGACTCATGAAGAAGAGGAAGAAATTCAACATGATATATCAAAATTACAAGACCAAGTGCAACAAAATTGACTTTCACAAAAGGTAACAAAAGCTAAGATGGATGATTTAAAGAAATAAGTGGAAGCTAAGATGGATGGCATGGAAGCTAAGATGGATGGTTTAAAAAAAGGCATGGAAGCTAATATGGATGTTTAAATAAGGGCGTAGAAGCTAAGATGAATAATGTGGAAGCTAAGATGGATGGCATGGAAGCTAATATGGATGGTTTAAAGAAAGGTATTCAAGCTAAGATGGATGGTTTAGAAGAAAAACTTAAAGGAAACATGGAATATTTGAAGACAAATTTGACAAAGTTTCTACAAGAAATTCTTACTAATGGTGAAAGGGTAGTAAAGAGAACTCATGATGAGAACAAATAAATGTTAATGATTATTTCATAGACTCTAAGGTTGTATCGAAGACCCACCATGTTCCAAAGATCGATATGAGGAAGTTTGATGGCAAGGATCCTGTAACATGGATACTACAGATGCAGCAATATTTTGATCTCCATAATATGCAAAAGACATAAAATGTACGCATTGCAACTTTATATTTGGAACCAAATCAGTTTGTATGGTATGATGGCTTTTCTCTTGTAAACAAATTGTCACGTGGGAAATTTTTATGGATGAAATGATAGCACCTTATGAGGATACAAAAAGAAACACTTTTTTTAGCCAATTGATAAATCTCAAACAAAAGGGTTCAATGATGGAGCACATTGAGGACTTCCAAAAATTGAATATAAGGGTAAAAGATATTTTAGAGGATCATAGGATTGATGTTTTCATAGAGACTTTAGAGGATAACATCGAACATGAGGTTCACCTCTAGGAACCTGATTGATTGGACAAGTCATTCAGGTTGGCAAGAAAAATGGAAAGCAAAATTATGGCAACAAGGAAGCCTACCACTCACAATTATAAATATGGAAGTCTTGTTTCCCCTAGCCTTCCACAACCTACAAGGTTGACACCAAAACAATATGAAGAAAAAAAAGAAAAAGGGCTTTGTTACATGTGTGATAGTAAATACACTAAAGGTCATAAGTGTGTTGAGAAGAAATTATTTTACGTAGATTGTGAAGAGGAGGAAGAAAATGAACAAGAAATTTGAAAATAAGAGGATATACAACATGAATAAACCTTAGAGAAAGAACAATTGAATCTGACCATATCTTGTAATGCATTGGCCATAATTACCACTCCTAACACTATCAAGATTAAAGGACATATCAAGAAGAAAAAGGTAATAATGTTGATTGATTCGGGTAGTACCCATAATTTTATTCATTGTAAGATAGCCAAGGAATTCAATTGCTTCCTATATCCAGCACCAGAGTGTCAAGCGATGGTTGAAAGTGGAGGAACCATAAATTTCTCTGGAAAGTGTCATAATATCAAGCTATCCATGGGATAATATGTATTGAATAACCCAATTCTTTCCATTCCAATGGGTGGTGTTGATGTTGTAATTGGATTCCAATGGCTACAATCCTTGTGTACAATAGATTTTAATTTTAAAGAAATTTTTATGAAATTTTCTTCAGAAGGAAAGGAAGTTGAATTAAGGAGTATTGCAGGGAAACTCAGAAATATAATCAGCTCTAATAGAATGAAAAAGCTTCTAAAGAAAGAAAAACGAGGCATAGTTGCACAATTATTTTCTCTAGAGGTTCCCACATCGAAATCGTCTATTTCTCAAGATCTCCAAAAATTATTGGAAATTAATTCCAAGTTTTTTGAGACTCCCAAAGGCCTCCCACCTATTCGTGATCATGATCATGCTATTCATTTGATTCCAGGAAGTGTTCCTCCAAACATTGAGCCTTACAAGTATCCTTATGCCCAAAAGAGTGAAATTGAATGTATGGTTGTAGAAATGCTAGAGGCGGGTATAATTCAACCTAGTCAAAGTTCTTTCTCTACTCGAGTAGTATTGGTTCACAAGAAGGATGGATCATGACATATGTGTCTAGATTACAGGGAGCTCAATAAGCTCACTATTAAATGTAAATTTTCCATTCCTGCCATTGATGAATTATTGGATGAATTGAAAGGATCAATTTACTTCACCAAGTTGGATCTTCATTCAGTATATCATCAAATCAAAATGATGATTGAAGACATTCCAAAAACACCATTTAGAACTCATGAGGGTCATTATGAATTTTTATTCATGCCTTTTGGCCTTACCAATGCACCTTCTACATTTCAAGGTTTGATGAATTCCATTTTCAAACCCTTCCTTAGAAAATTTGTGTTAGTTGTTTTTGATGATATACTAATCAATAGTAAGTCTTAGAAAGATCATGTTGAACATGTTGACAAGGTGCTCAAACTATTGGTGGAGAAACAATTATATGAAAAAAGCTCCAAAATTTTCTTTGGAGTACAAGATGTGGAATATTTGGGTCATATTGTATCTCATGAAAGTGTTGAGGTAGACCCTAGAAAAATTAAAACCATTAAGGAATGGAAAATCCCCACATCCATAAACGATCTGTGAGGAGTTCTCGGGTTGACAGGGTATTATCACAAGTTTGTTAAGAATTATGGGAGAATAGAAGCACCTATAACAACATTATTAAAGAAAGATGCATTTTCATGGACTCCAGAAGCAACGAAGGCCTTTGAACATCTTAAAGAGGCAATGTGCCAAGCATTGGTCTTAGCAATGCTGGATTTCACAAAAACCTTTATTGTTGAATGTGATGCCTCAGGAAATGGAATTGGTGTTGTTTTAATGCAAGAAGAAAGACCCATTCATTTCAAAAGTCATCCAATCAAAGGAAAGTGTTTACACAAAGCCATTTATGAGAAGGAAATGCTGGTAATACTACATGCACTTAAGAAATGGCAAGCCTACCTAATGGGAAGACACTTCAAGGTCAAAACGGATCATGATAGTCTTAAATAATTTTTATAACAAAGATTATCTTCAGAAAAGCAGCAAAAATGGGTTACAAAGATGTTGGGTTATGAGTTTGAAATCATCTACAAAAAAGGGAAGCAAAATGTTGTGGCAGATGCACTTTCAAGGAAAGACAAGGATGTGGAAGCATTTATTTAAGCCATTTCTATTATCCAACCAGATTGGATAAATGAAGCAAGGGATGAATGGAAGAATGATGAAGAAGTGTGGGAACTCATTCAAAAGTTACAACAGGTTCCCAGTACATCTGATACATTTAACTGGAAAAATGATTCCTTATGGTAGAAATATCTCTTATACCTATATAATAATTCCCAGCTCAAACAAAATATTCTTATGGAATTGCAAACCTCTACCTTAGGAGGCCACTTAGGATTTCTAAAAACTTACCACAAGGTTAAGAAGGAATTTTTTTGGGATGGCCTTAAATCGGATATTTAAAATTTGTGGCGGAATGTTTGGTTTGCCAACAAAATAAAGTTGAAACAATTAAGACCCCAAGTCTATTACAACCTTTATCCATTCCATATCAACGTTAGGAGGAGTTTTCAATGGATTTTATCACAGGTTTACCCATGTCCGAACGAAAGAGTGTTATCATGGTGGTAGTTGACACACTTACCAAGTATGCACACTTTTGTGAATTATCTCATCCATTTAATGCAAGTATAGTTTCTACTACATTTATGGAAACAAGCCAAAAGCTACATGGAAACCCAAAGATTATTGTAAGTGACAGAGATCCCATTTTCACTAGAAATGTTTGGAAATAATTATTTTCTTGTCTTGGTACTTAGTTAGCTCATAGCTCATCTTATCATACTCAATATGATGGGAAAAATGATATAGTAAACCAATGTTCGAACGTATATCTTCATTTCTTTGTATCTGATAAACATACTCAATGGGTCAAATGGTTGCCTCTGGCCCATTGGTAATATAACATTTCCTTCCATATTGAAGCAAAAATGACCCCATTAATGGAACTTTATGGATATCATCCACTATCCATCACATCATATTTAAGACAAACTTCTAAGGTTCAAGCTGTGGTGTTGTGGGGAAAAATGCCTATGCAGGACGATCCTATCCACCTAAGGTGTGACAACGCCTTAGCAACAAACGAATACAGCTATTATGATTTCTTCCTTTATGAAATGTGAAAGAGGGGAGATTCGCAGACTTACCATTGTCTTCCGGTTGTCCCTCGATCTAGATCCTCTTCTTTTTGTGTGTCCACAGCTACTTGTCCCCTCGCTTGCTCAAGAGAACAGCTACTTGAATTCCACGAGATCACAAGAGAACAACTACCTGTGACAAGAGAACAACTACTTGCGACAAGAGAAGAACACAATGCAAAGGAAAATATACATATTCATAAATGATTCAGGATTAGAAGTAAATCAAATACACTAATGCAATCATACAAAATACACCAGCATATAGGAAAGAATCAAGATAGCTTTATTGATAAGTAACAGGGTTCAGGAAGAGATACAACCCATAGGGCTCCAATCCAGCATCTCCTTCCCAGCAGAATGGAATTCCTTCTTCAGCTCCCTTCAAAGCATTAAGCACCCAATGTTTCCAGCCACAAACCAACAACAATTCTTTGCATTCACAAAATTCCAGCCTCTAGATCCCATGGAGGTGAGATCCATATATAGATATTTGGAGAGAGGATGAGTCAGCTTGAGATCTGACTAGTGTCCTCTCCCTCTGTCAGTTCTTGAGTCCACTTGGAGGTTCTTGCTTCCACTTGGAGATTTGGAACCTCTTACTCATCACCAGTCGAATTCCCTGATGCAAGTGTCATTTTGGAAGCTTCCTGAGCATTGACACCTTGAGAAATGAGCCTGCCACTTGTCCAGTTACGCTCAACGCAGGTAGCCTTTGTTGCAATTGACATTCAACGCAGGTAGACAGTGGAGCAGTTGACATTTAGCGCAGATGCTCAATGGAGCAGTTGACATGATCCAGAATTGCCTTGTTTTTGAGTGTTTTCAGGTGGAGAACTTCTGTGAATTGCTGTGGTTAGTTGGCCTTGTTCCTGTAAGGGTAGGAACAACATGTTTAGGGACTTTGGATCCCTTAGATTATGGACATTTCATGCTCGAGGCTGTAAGGCACAAAAATGTCTATAACATGTGGAAGATCACATTGAGTATCAACAACCAGTTCTCCAACTCTTAAAGAATAACCTCACTATGTCACATAATAAAATGAAACAACAGGAAGATCAACATCATAGCGAAAGAAGTTTTGATGTTGGTGATTGGGTATTCCTACAACTACAACCAAATAAACAAATGTCCCCCAAGCAAGCTAAGAAGGATAATCAATTATCACCAAAGTTTTATGGTCCGTACAAGGTGTTGCAAAAGACATGTACTATGGAATACAAATTGGAGCTGCCTGCATCTTCTGGAGTGCACCCAGTTTTCCATGTTTCATGCTTAAAGAAGGTTATAGGTGACAAGCTCCTAGTTCAAACTATATTGCTAGAACTTGATGAGGAAGGAAAAATCATATTGGAATGTGAAGCAGTCACAGAAACAAGAACTCAACAACTACAAAATCGATCAATTTTAGAGTATCTTATCATGTGGAAGAACTTACCCATTGAAGACTCCACATGGGAGGATGAGTATTTTATATAGAAGCATCTAGAACTACTCAAGCGTTGAGGAAAACACCTTTTTAAGGTGATGGGCATGTTAGGTCGCTATAATACTAGTCATTCCCCTATTACTATTTTCATCGTACCCTTTATTGTTATTGTTGTGTGCCTACTGTCCCTATAATGTTATTATTATGCCCCATAGAAGCCCACTATTGTTATTTTTGTGCCCTTATATTATTATTGTTATGCCAGATTTGATTATATTGTGACCCGTTAGACTCCTATATATAGAAAGGAGGTTTTTTCAATTGTATCATCCAAGAATTGTTCATTTATGTAACGTAAAGGAGGTTGCCCCCTTGAAGAGGCTGATTTCTAAGTCGTTGATCTATATTTTCTATATTTTTGTGAGTTGGTTCCATAAAAAAGTCCAATAAATTAATCTCTACAAGATCATAGCCTAACATTTACACATTTTCCAAAATAAATTTAAAAGACAAAACTTGTTTTTTTACTACTATAATATAGGGAACTAACATTAGCTCTGATGGGGATGGCATCCTCCCTGTGAGGTGCCAAGAACACCATAAACCATGTGCCTAACCATTGGGATTTATTGACTCTTTAACTCAACACAAATCTAACTCAAAACTAACTCATGACTAACTCATGACTAACTCATGACTGGCTCATGAATTATTAAATTCTAAAAACTGGCAATAGTACATCAAAATATTAGTGCCTTCTCTTCAGGTTTTAAATTCTGATAACAACTACCCACACCTGCAATATTGAAAAATGGAAGGCTATATACAATGAAATGATCAAAACCATCTGATTTTAAGTAAATAATGCTTGAGAAAACTACCATTTATAGGCCCTCTAGCAAGAAATTCTCCTGTCAAATACTGCAGCAAGTATGCATTCCTCCCATGGAATGCTCCAACCTTGAATGGCCCTTCCCAAATATTTTCAAATTTTCTGTGTTTACCCTTGTCTTCATTCCTATAATCCTACTTCAAAACCAAGTAACTAGCCTAAAAGTATTTAGATTTTTTCCTTCAATAAAAAATTCTTTTTAAACTTATCCTGGATTTCTTGAGTATTGTTGTACATTTCCTCTCTTGTTCACTGCAATTGAATCATCTAATTTATCCTCCTTTGCAAGTCACTCGGTTCTGCATCTACTTCTTCCAACAAATTCATTATTGTAATTCTCAACGAAGAAGGAAAAAAACATTTGTTCCATACACCAATTGAAAATGTGACATATAAATTTACATTTGAGTGTTTACTTGATCAACCCAGAGTGCATAAAGAAACTTCTTGTGCCGCATTTTCTTATTTTCTTACAATGATTTCTTTATAATATTCACCACACTCTTGTTAGAAGATTCAGTTAAACCATTACCTTGTGGTTAATATGTAGTACAGTGAATTAGTACAATATGCTTTTTATGACAGAATTGAATCATTTTCTTGGACTTGAAAGTGGAAATATTATTTGTGATTATTCTACTAGGTCAAATAAATCTTGAGAGGATATTACCTTATAGAAATTGAATGATGACTATGTATGTTTCCTTCCTGGTTTGTATTACTTCTATCCACTTTGTGAAATAATTCACGGTTGTTAGAATCCATTTGTGTTGGCCTGAAGATGATGGATGGATTTAACCAATGAAATATAGACCCCACTGCTATAAAAGTGCTTCAATTGCAATTTGTTTCAGGGGTAAGGGAAAAATATTCCTCTTTCCTTAAAAAATGTGGCATTCATGGTAGCTTGATATGCTTTTATAAACATCAACAAATAATGTTGGCCAATAAAAACTAGCTATCATAATACTTATATGTGTGGCTTTCCAAAAATGGTGGCCTCCATAATCTCCTTTGTGAAATTATTCCATAGCATTTTGTGCCACATCCTTCACTAAAAAATTTAATAACACACCTCTTGAATCTTTCCAATACAGAAATCGATTCAAATTGTAGAATTTTATAGCCTTCAATTTCAAAAATCTTGCCTTTATTTTTTCATCCCTTGAGGAGCTTTAAAATGTTGTAAAACATAAACTATGTCACCATACCATGGATAGGAAACAAACCTTTCAAATACCTATTGAGATTGTTCTTAACTAGTTGAATTGAGGCTTTTGTGATCCATAATAGTTGAAAGAATAACTTCGGCATAAATCACATGTAGACAGACATTTGTTGACGCGTTTTGAACCAACTAGTGTGGTTCATCGTTAGGACAAGTTGAAGAAACAGATCCAACTTAACATGATAAATAGTCTGAGCAGAGACTCCAACGGCTAAATTGACTAATGGCTAATTTTGAGTCAATTTAGCCATTGGAGTCTCTGCTCAGACTATTTATCATGCTAAGCTGGATCTGTTTCTTCAACTTGTCCTGACGATGAACCACACTAGTTGGTTCAAAACGCGTCGACAAATGTTTGTCTACATGTGATCTACGCCGAAGTTATTCTTTCAAAGGTTCTTAACTATTATGATCAGACAAACCAACTATGAAATTTATGTCCAATAATCTTAGATTTGAATATTCCATCATTTTTTCCAATCCTTGCCCCTTTATCAGCTCGGTAGGCTTGATCTCCACTTCATAATCAAGAATAGTTGTTATCCATCTTCCTCTTCTACCTTCAGGATCAGGTTTTGTTAGAATGTCTTTCACAACAACATTTAGAACATAGGAAATCACATGTGAATCAAGCACATAAATTTTAAAATCTTTCAAAGCTTTAACCAATGGATATGCATGCTTCTCCATAATATTATGTTTAAGGGAAGAATATATCAAACCTCTACTAAATAAGGTTATTGGTTGTTTGTTATCTTGCTAATTTTCTACATAAGGAATGTTGCAATTTTTTGTTCAAATCTAAAAGAGAAAATGATGAAATCTTTAGTATAATCTAGACCAACCAAAATAGGAGCACGATACAAGGCATGTTTTACCTGTTCAAAACAATTGTTGATTTCAATAGTCCATTTGATATCACTTTCCTTCATCAGCATGTTAGTCAGAAACCTTATACTTTCTACTAATTTGGGAATGAATCTTCCAAAAAAATTGACTCTGCCCAGAAATGACTTAACCTCCTTCTTATTCCCTTGGATGTCAATTTTATGAATTGCAACAACCCTGTTTGGATCAATTTTGATGCCATCCTTTGAAATGATATGTCCTAACATTATTCACTCCTCCATTGCAAACTATGATTTCTTTGGATTTAGGGATATGCCAAACCTCTTGCAGTTCTCAAAAACGTGTCTTAAATGTTGCAAATGATCGAAATTAGATTTTGAAAATATAGTTATATCATCAAGATAAACCATAATTAACTTATCCTTCTCATAGAAAAATGAAATATCCATGGCCCTTTGAAAGTTGGCCCCTACATTCGTCATCCCAAAGGGAATTTTGGCATACATGAAGGTACCCCATGGAGTGATGAATGCTATATTTTCCTGGTCATCAGGATGGACCAAGATCTAACTATATCCTAAGAAACCATAAAGCGTGGACATCCTCTTTGAGCCAACTACCTTTTGTAGTATATGATCCATCTTACACAATGGGTAATTGTCTTTTAAAGACACCTTGTAGATGTTTTTGAAATCAACACAAAGCCATATCTCGTTAGTCTTCTTCCTCACATGGAACAAATTAGAAATCCATTTTGAAAACCTTAAAGCAACAATAATTTTTTCATCAAAAACTTTTCTCACTTCCTTTTCAATAAGAGGTAACAAAAAGGGATTGGTTGTTCTCAACCTTTGTTTAAATGGCTTTAGAGCCTGGTTGATTGGAATTTTATGTTGAGTGATGGTCTTATCATATACTTTGAGGTCCTCATACCCCCATGCAAAAATATATGAGTATTATTTCATGAGATCAAGGTATTTATTTCTATCCTCAGGAGTTAAGGATATTTGAAGGTTTACAATATTAGGCTGTTGTTGTATCCCTATATTGCATTCTTCTACTTCAGTTTCACTGGAAAAAACCTTTAGATTCTTTGGTACATCCTTCTGGTCAAATAATTTTTGAATATGAACTAACCCTTTTGGGATTGTGTTTTTCTTCAATTGTATAACCTCCATATCTATCATTTGATTTTCAAAATCATCGAAATATGAGCCCAAGGCTCGGTGTTCAACCTCACTAAAAAAAATGTGTCATCTATGCACAAATTGGAAAATTCCTCAGTCATTTACAAAAAATAAATCAATTTGTTTATCATCTTTGAAAACTTGCCAATATTTTACATTGTCTAGGACCATTGGTCTATATTTGAATTATATTTTGTACTTCTTATTGTGATAGATAGGAATCTTAAACACACTAGCTGACATGGCCAATGCATCAGCTATCATAGTCTATGCTTTAGGAATCACCGATAACTCATATTCTGAAAATATTTGTAGCATTTCTAGGATAACATTCCTATAGGCCCTCATCCTAGGGTGTTTAGTTTGATACACACATTTAATCTGATTGATAATCAACTTTGAATCCCCGTGAACTGTAATCGTATTTTCTCCCAAGTCTTTCAAATTATTGAATCCCAAAATCAATGCTTCATACTGAGCCACATTGTTTGTATAGTCAAAGGACAATTTGTACAAAAATAACCTTGACTTTTCCACCTTTGGGTCACTATCCACACACCAGCTCCAGCCCCTTGTTTACTAACTACTCCATTAAAATACATGTTCTAAAGGCCATCATCATCTTATTTATGTTGTGATTTTGTTACTGCAATTCACCTTCTTTCTACTGTGATATTTTGTCCGTATTTTGATGGCCTTCCTCCAAACAAAAATCAATATATAATATGAAATAATCCATATCAGAGTGAACTAAATAAATAAGATGGTTATTAGGCCTTTCCTTGACACTTATCATGTACTTCATTAATGTTTCTCGATACAATCTCCTTGGCTATCCAAAAATAGGAATTGTGGCATAATACATGTCGATTTGTAGAGTACCCTTTAACTTTCTAGACCGGGGCCTTGATAAAAGCATGCCAAATTTTGGAGGAATATTAGCAACAACTATATCCACAACTAAGGATTTTGCTGGGATTTGAGTGAGAGAGCCCACCAAATCCGTGATCAAATGCATACATTTCACCTTACTTGAATCAAAGGAAAATAGATCTTTATATGGCCTTGTGATGTCCAAACCAAGCTTGTCCATAATAAATTTTGGCATTAAGTTATGTGATGCACATGAGTCTAACATTGCATTATACAAAACAAATAATTCACATTCAAGCTGGCATAAAAATGTGGGACATCTCCATCTTGAGAATCTCCATCAAATTTTGTACCAAAAAGAAGTTTAGGATGATAAACATTCAAGTTAATAGTATATGAAACATCTCCTATCTTTAATTCTTTGAAAATTTGACTCTTGTATGTATCATTCTTGATCACTTCATTAAATGGAATAGAAATGTTACTTTTAGAGATTTCATTTTCTAAACTGAAACAAGATTAACCTTTATCTACCTCTTTGATGGTTGTGTCTCTCTTTTAAGGAATCTCTTTTGCAAGATCAATTTTCATTTAGATGAAAGTAGGTGCATTAGCTTGAATTTTCTTTGGAGGATTTACTGGAACCTTTGCATTTCTAAAATAATAAAGTGTTTGTACCTCCATGATTGTATTTTGATACCCCTCCTTACAATCTTCTAATTGCATATGCATGATATCTTCTAATCATGATCTTTTGTTGTCTCTTCACCCTCTGCAAAATTATCTTAAAAGGGGGGTTTGATTTGTTGATGACTTCCTTGATTTCACTGCTCTCTTTGCTATATTTGCACTTGAGGCATCCGAAAATTTGGATTTCTTACTATAGGAGGGGCCTACTGATCTCTACCAACAACTTTATTCTATAAGGGAAATCTCTCCACCAACCTTTTCTTTGTTTTCACCAGGACATCCAGCTTTCCATATGATGAAGATGAAGCCTCCTATTTAACTCCTCTTTTCTCAGTTTCATTTTGGACCTTTTGTTCAAAAAAATCATTTCCACTGCAGAAACACTTATCTTCGTATCCTCCTAAGTGGTTGGGTTCATTTCTCTAAGATGATTGTCAATCTCAACATCAAAACCATCTCAGTAATGTAACAAGGCCAACACAAGAGGGAGTATTATTTCAATCTTGCTAAGTTTTATTTCAATCTTGTTGAATCTGGTATTGGATTATATACTTTATTAAATCTTGCTGAAAAATCCTACACTAATTCTCCTGGAGCTCTCTTCAAGAAGCCATACGCAGCCAAAATATGTAGAGGGTTCTTCTTGAATTCCCATGTGGCAAGGAAACTTTGTTCGAGATCTTGGAAATTGGAGATACTTGTACCTGACAGACCTCTAAAACATTTCTTGACCTCTCCCAAAAAATTCTGAGCAAAAAGCCTCAACTTATCATCCTTATGGTCCACCTTTTAGAAGTCTATAAAATCATTCATCTTATCAAGATGTTGTTGTGCTATAATAACTCATGTGCCAATGAACAAAGGAAATCTCTAACCATATTTTTGTGGCAAACCATGCAGTGGACCTTGTAGAATCAATAAAGCATAACAAGCATCCATGACTGTATGATATGGACTAGTGCTGACCTTTGTGGTATGAAATTACGATGAGGAAGGTAAGGGGATTTATATTTGAACAACTGATGAGGAAGCATGAGTAACAACAATAGACATAGCAAGAGAAGAAGTCATTGGGCTGTTCAATGGAGCAGAAAATGTTGGGGAAAAAATAGTTGAGACAAAATGTTGTAATTTGGAGGACTTAGTAGCAGCTTCATGCAGTTGATAGAAAAGATGTTCTAACTTATGAAATTGTGTCCAAATATCCTTTTCTACTTCTAATGCACTCTCTCTGAAAAGGAATAGAGTATTGTAGCTTTTCTTGATCAAAAAATGTTTCTACCAGACTATTTTCTGATTTAGATCTGAATAGGATTTGTTCAAACTTCAAATCAAACTGAGTGTGGTCCATTGATTTAACTTTTTCAAGTAGGGACAAGGATATTTTTATGACACTAGTATATGTTTCTTTTGCATGATTCTTTTTTCTAAACAACTTCTCTGGACTAGTCAAGATCTCAAGTGGATTAGGGTCTAGATGATGCCTAGTGTGTACTCTTCTTGAAGCCATATTTCCTATAGGAATTGATTGCAACTCGTTCTAAAATAATTAAAAGTTGGGTAAATATTCAACCTATCAGTTTCTATTTCATTGTCACCATCAGGAACCATATTTGTCTCTAATTCAAAAACTTTCTACTGAAGTTTTTAACTCTCATTGTCCCCGACAATGATGCCACTATGTTAGCATTTCATAATTCCTCCATAATAAGGACAAGAACCCATAGGTAACTACAAACTTCTTTAAAATGGAATCTAGCCCTTCCATATTTAGACAGGGTCCTCTCCATCCAAATTTCTAGTCACTTAGATCTTAGGCGAGGTATGTAGCTCAGAGGGAAATAGGTTTTAAAAATTTGTTGGTATGGTAGAGGGAAAATCCATTGGGGAATACAACCATATAAATTTGATTATTTTCTCGTGAGTATGAAGGAATGAGGGGTCTTTTGACAGGGGCAAGGTAGGAAGTTATGTTGGTGTTATCAATTTAATTCTCTATAGAAGGGTAAGTAGAATAATGGTGGAAATGACATATAGAGAATCAAACTATGGGATGAATTCTAAATTTCATTTAAGAAGAAAACACTAACTATTTAGCAAAATATTTCGGAGCACTTTTAAAGAAAATTCTGAGACAAATCCTTTTTTTTTAAAACATGAAGACATGAATGAAAATAATGAAATGAAAAGAGAAAAATTTAAAACATAAGAAAACACATCACCATTAGGAGCTGACAAAGGAATCCCTGTAAAGTCACACCTCTGTCTTTTTCATTCACTGGAAAATATGAGAAAATACAATGCATAATGTCTCTTCTTCTGGAACCTGGCGAACCCTTTTATTCATCACAATTACAAAATAAATAAATGAAAAACCCTTTGATTCATCACAATTACAAAATAAATAGACAAAAAAAAAATCATTTCCCACCTCTAGGAACCGAATTCCCTAAAGGGTTTTCTATTTCTATCTAATGCAACGAATATAAAACTATTTTTCTGAAAACTAGGAATTGTTTGACCAAGGTTTTTTCAAGAAAATTTACATTAAATAAAAAGCCTAAATTGAGTCCTTAGACACCTCAAAACATTAACCATGACCATAAAAATAAATTACATTATGTTTTGACATAGATTCCATGTTCAAAAGGTTGATTGTGTGAAAGCGCAGCACTAATGTTGCACAACTTCCTAGTCTAGCTGAAACACAACATAGAAGTGTAGAAAATTGATGGTTCATATATCTTTGGTCACTCCCTAAATTTCTCAATTACTGATACACTTGTGAAATGGAATTGACATCATCAATTTCCCCTTTAGAAACCTCCTTTCATTATACAAATATTCCAACTCTCAAAACTCCACCTAGAGCAAAAGTGCAACACCTGTATGAAACCGTAACGTAACCTATCCTTCATTTTTTTGACCAGTACTGAGGTCTCTAAACAATATATAAAACTTGTTGATGATGTTCACAATCCTGATAACCTTTTTCAAGTCTCCACTCACCAAAAGTTGACAAAATTTTTCATTTTCATCAAAATCCTAATTCTTTTCCAGAATACGAAATTGCTGTGTGAGTTGTTCCTTTTGAAAAGCTTACTTAAGAAATTTAAAAAAATGTTCTCCTAGAATGAATTTATGAAAAATATAACCTCTAAACCTCCTTATCCAACCCCATCCAACTAGCATACTTGGGAAAAAAACCAAAAAACCAAAACTGCTTTGATTTACCTATTCCAATACTCAGACTTTAGTTGCTTCATGCAACAAATCAAGCTTACCTCAGTCCTTCCCTTGTATTTCACACAACTATTTCTTGGAAAGGCTTAGCTCCTCGCTCAATTTCAGGTTATTCATATGTTTTTGAGCTGCCTATGTAAAGGAAGAGTCATTTTCAACATATACTTGGCATTTTCCATTGTTGGTTCACACATGTTCAAATGATCATAAAACATTTGCCTGACCTTTTCATCCTGCTTCTTAACATTAGCAATTTCATTGTGGGATTTCTTCAACTGCATCCTCAACCTATTAAAAGGATGCTTCCCCTCATATACCTCAACTTTATGATATTCATGTACCAAATTTTACTCCTGTATCTGCAATTTTCTTGTTGAAGACCTGGTGACTCTATCTAATGGAGCTTATACCTCTTGAATGTCTTTTGTCACTATATTCTTCTTACTTTTATACTTAGTGACAAATGGAGATACTTTTGTTACTGGTTCAGTTTGGCTAGTCTTATATGCACTTTCTAAAACAAACTTCTTTAGTTCCCTATTATCATGTTGTAGTTGAGAAATAACTAAGTGTGCCTTCTTCAACTACTCTTGTAGTTTGGAAATCTCCTTGTCTTTATCATCAGGAAGATTATTCACTGGTATGGTCTCTAAAGCTTCAAATGGTTACTAAGCGTTTGTTCTAAGGGTAGTTTCTTTGTAGTGGCTCTAGTGAGTGGCTTCTCAGTAATCTCCATACTTTAGGAGAAAATTGCAGCTTTTTACCCTTCTTTTCTTTTAAAAACACAGGCGCAGTGAGAAGCACATCACATGAAAGGAATATCGTTTCTTGATCTTTTGAGGGGAGCCACAAAAAAAAGTGAGGTTTCAAATCACTTGAAAGGAATGTGAAGATTTCAGAATATGAGTGATAAACTAGATCTCATGTTTGAGGGAGGTGTCAACATAAAATGCAACGGTTGAGGTGAAGCGTAGTGCATTTTCTAGGAAATGCATTGAGCTGAAAAATTCAAATTTTGTAGGGTTTTTAATGCGTTTTTCTTAATAGATAGAAAAAAATATGACAACAAAAAGACCAATGATTCAAGGAAATAAGGAATTGGCACCTAGAAATAGCAATTAACCACTACTTTGAATGAGTGCAACAATTATTTGTGAGTGTAGCGCCTCTCCTACAGACTTTGTGCAATAATGTATAGCAAGCTCTCGATGGAAGAATTAATGGGTCTGTAGTATTTTGGGAATTTAGACAAGCCTTTGAAATTCCGAGGTGGCTAAATCCATGTTTCAAGGCCAATGATTGCAATTTTGAATCTCAATCATGAAAGCGCAACAGCTGTTAGAAGTGGAATGCATCTCTTAACCATTGTACCAATGTTATGTAATGGAAAAATATGATTTGACACTCTAACGGACCATAATTACCATAAAAATATGTGTCAATGATAATAACACAAGACGTTATGACCTCACTCATGATTTTTATGAGACATGACCTTAGACTCTCATACCTCAACTTCTTATGGAATTAATAACTATTTACATGATCTTACACAAAATATGACATAATTACATCAATAATAAAATCTTTATTCTACATTAAGGCCAATAACTTGATCTCTACAAGATCATAGCCTAACGCTCCACATTTTCGAAAATAAATTGAAAAGAAAAAACTTGTTTTTTGACTACTATAATATAGGGTACTAACACAACATATTCTTCCTTTACCGTGCTTGAATTTGAATGGATTTTCTATGTCCTGACTATAATCAAAATTTGTATAAAAACTTCATCACAATTTACTCACCATAAAAAAAGTGTTGCTTTAAAAATCCATGTTCAAACAGAAAACTTCTCTGTAAGTCACGCAAACTGGAAAGGAAACTCAAACATATATTAATGAATTGATCTCAAAAAATGATGTACAATGTGTATATTAATACATACAAGAAATCGTTGAATAAGCCCATCTTTGTCTCCCTATGTAGTTATTAACATGATTGTTTTTATACATCAAACTGAAATTGAATAGTCATCAATCATGGTTACACCTTAAACTAATCGATTTTGAGAACTAGAGAATTTCTGTTGTAACTAATTGTCACCATGCTAGATGGTGAGATATAGATATGTGTTGATAAGGTTGAATTCAATTAATGCAAGTTTATATTGCTAAGAAAGCACAAAATAAAACGATATTAATGGCTGATAATGTTTTGGAAGAATTTTGGTTGCACTTATATGTGTTGATTTCTTATACTAATTGCCTTTCCTGCTTGGAGGTGAGTTAATAAAGCTTGTTTTGTCAAACTTATAGTGAGCCCTTCTAGTTTCATGCTTCTCTATTTTAGTTGTATTATACTTCATAATAAAATTCATATTTCATATATGAATTAATTAATAATTAATAATTTTTATTATTTAATAATGATATTAAATTTAATTAACAATAAAAATGATAATAATAACTAGTAATATTAATTAATAATAATAAATAATAAATAATATGAACAATATTAATAAATTACTAGTAATAAGAATAATAATTTATTAACAGTATAATTAATTATTAATATAAATTAATTATTATTATAATAATAACTTTTTATTATAATACTTATTTTTTAATATTGTTATTATTTTTATTATTATATATTTATCATTATGTATATTAATTTTATGATTAATATTATATTTTTAACATTAACACTTATTAACATTTTTCAACTGCATTTTGTAACAGCCCTCGTGAAAATTCCATGTAAAAATATATAAATACCACGGATTATGGGACATGTATTCCACGTTGAATGGTGGGCAAGACATCCTAGTGTGTGTTCATTTCATTGTTTATGGGTAAGGAAATTGGCAAAGGCAATGGCTAAGGCATTAAAGAGGAAAAAAGGCATTTTGGTACATTTATTTATAAAAATAATGGAAATTAGGAGAGAAGGAAGATGAAAGGTAACATGTTGCATGTGAGGAGGAAATTGGACGAAAATAATGGAAAATGAAGAAAATAGAGGCATCATTAATAAAAAGCCTTCTGAGGATTAGTGGGTAAGACCTAGTCAGTTTAGCTTTGGAGCTCTCTCATTATTCTCTCTCTCTCTTTCTCATAATCTTGGACACTTAGAGTTTTCTTCGAGCACTTTGGCATTGGAGCAAGAAACGAAAAAAAGGAAGGAGGAAGCAAAGATCAAGTAGGGAAAGGTAGGATCGAGCAGCTACAACAAACTTCATTGCTGGTATCAAATTGCATGTGTATTTTTCTTGCTAGATTCGTATGCATGAGATTGCATGTGTTTATTTTCTACCATGGGATGGGTTTTTCCAGGAGTGATAATATTTTCAGCGTAACCTTGCCATTTCCTAATAGCTTTGATGAGATGGGTTCTCTCATGTTGTTTGTGGCGGAAGGTTGGATTGGATTCAAAGTTGAGCGGGGTGGATCTCCGAATTGACAAACACATGGTGGTAGTGGTCCCTGAATGAGACTAAGGATGTATGAAGCCACTTGCCTAGTAACCCCTGAACCGGACTGTGGGTTGCATAAATCCAGATTTTGCACCTTAGTGGGCCTAGGAATCCTTGCCGGTGAATGATGGGATATACAGTAAAGCCAAGAGGTGGATTTTCTCTCCGTTGGGCCTAGTAATTCAAGGATGGAATGCATGGTAAAGCCTCGAGAGTATGTCTCGATGTAGGGCGTAGTGATCCCTGGATTAGACTGCAGATGCATGGTAAATCCTGAGAGGCTAGGAGGCACTCAAATTCCTCACAATGTCGGCATATAACTCCAGTGGCATCCACATTGATTTATCTTTTTTTGATGTCTTCTATGAGTCCCACATTCATGCTTGGAATATGGAATGGGGGTGATTGGCTGAAGAGGGACTTGCCTCAACTAATCGATGGTTGGGTGGAATGTGGTAGTCCCATCACCGGTTGGTTCATTGCATTTATTAATTTAAAAATTCATTCCCTTGATTTTCATGTGCAAATATACTGATGTGTGTGTGTGTGTGTGTGTGTATATATATATATATATATATATATATATATATATATATATATATATATATATATATATATATAGATATACACATTTTGATGGCTGATATGTTTATTGTATTTATGTTCCTATTATGATGTTTATATGCACATTTACCCTGGAAGGTGTTACATATTGGTATGAGAGCATGGTTCAAACACTTGGACTGGATGGGCTCTATCATAGGTGAAAAGAAGAAGAAAGGTTAAATTTTAGACTTTTCTTTCATATCTGTTATAACTTTTCTCTTGTTGAATATTAGAAGTTCAAAAATTTTCCATATTGAAGGTAAATCCCACTAATAATGTGGTAAAAGTTTCAGATATTGGTTCACAATTCTTTAGGAATTATGATCTAAGGAAGATGACCTTCCTAAATGCACCTTTAAACATGTCATGTTGGAATTTCTGCAATAAATCATCTTTTGTTGGCTTTCAAAAGCTGAAAAAGTGTCCACATTGATGGGACATACCACTTATTATGCGTAGAACATTTAGATATTGGGTTACAATATTTTAGGATATATGGGTAGAGGAAATCGAGTCTTCTAAATGCTCCTAAAATCAGTCCTCAAACAGGTCACGTTGACAATTTTGTTATAACTTTTCTTCTGGGAATTATTAAGAGCTAAAACTTTTTCCAAAATGAGGGGAACTCCCATGGATATTGTAATAAAAAATTGTAGACATTTAGTCGCTACATTTTAGGAGATATGACCAGTGGAACTCAAAATTTCTGGATACTCCTAGAATCGTGCACCAAATATGATTGTGTTGGTATTTTTGTTATAACATTTCATCTATGAAATCTCAGAAGTTGAAACTTGAACAATAGTGAGGGAAAATGCCACTGACCATATGGTTCAGTTTCCATAACTTGTACTACTACAGTTTATGATATATGCATTGAATCATTTGCTATATTAGTTTGCATGCAAAGTGTTTGATGAAATGCTTAAATGATTCAATGATTAATTGCATACAAACTATTTGATAAAATGCCCCAATGAGTATGTTGTTTGTGGTTGGTGATAGTAATGATGTGTAATAGTATTGTTGTAGTTGATATATGCTTGTATTCAAATATTTTGCTATATTAGTTTGCATGTAAAGTGTTTCAAGAAATGCTTACATGCAAATGTAATAGTATAGTAGTTGTTTGAAGAAAATGTAAAGTATGGTAATTGTATGAAACAAATGTTATTTTTAGATGGGATAGTATTGTGGTATGATAATATGGATGTAGCTGATATATGCCTATTTTCATGTAAAGAATTTGAAGAGTTGCATGTAGGGTTTGAAAGGTTGCATGTAAAGAATTTGAAAAGTTGCATGTAAGGAAATGGAAAAGTGGCATGTTTTTAGTTATTATGTTACAAGTGGAATAACTTCAATGTTTTTGAATTAATCTCATATAATTTATGAGAAATAAAAATCAATTTCTTTTCAAGTGCGGTTAAATTTGTTAGAGCTTTGGAGATCCCATTTACATAATTGGACACTGGAGATCGGGCCATTATAGCAGCTTCCTCCTTCTACCTTAATGTGGACCATGGATACTAAGGGGGCATGCTTATAGGTTGTTAGTATTGGTAAAAGCTGATTTCAAATTAATAGACACGATGTCTTGATTTTTGGAATGTGTGACTAACTATGTATGGATTATATGTCACTTACATGTTGATTTCATGATACCTACTTACATCCTAGTATGTTAGGTTACATTTTTGAATATTTTGATTACATGCATCAGTATTTTAGGTTGATTACAAGAACTATTTGATTATGTTCGAATACATGCGATTATGTGTATTGGTAGTTGGTTTGGTATTGCTTATGCATACTATTGGTTGCATGTGGAAATGTGAACAATGGATTAATGGTTGTTGTCATGCATGAGGTCATGGTTTGTGTAGTTGATATGGTCATGAATTGATGACTAGACTCTAGCTAGAATGGTGTGTGTATTGTTTTTCACTAATGTGCTATATATCTATATGCAGTTGTTATTCATGTATGGTCTTCGTTATAGTTTGAATAGTAGGTCAAACATGCCTTGTGAAGTCATTGTATGCAATTTAGGTCATCATGATGCTATTGGTTGTTATGATGCTAATGAGCTAGTTGAGATAGAGCAAGGGATGGAGATCATCATAACGAGGTTGTAGCATTAGAATTTGGGATAAGTGAAAATCGTCATACAGGTAGTGTATGTTTGGCATGCAAGTATGTACATTAAGTATTTTTATATGCATTAGGTTTATGTACGTCTTTTGATGTTATGCTTACATTCATGATAAATGTTAGTTGATTAGTGTAGTTATATGCACATGGGTCAAATCGTCAAGAATGATAGTAGCTTGTGGTTTTATGCATTGCTTATGTTATTTATGTTAGATAAATTTATGATTAGGTTATATGTTGTTGATGAGCATGATATATAGCTTATTGTCGTTATGTGCTATTAAATTGATGATTAAAGTTATTTCGTTGAGATCTTGATGTTGTAATTTGGATTGGTCATATGTGTGATGGTTATATTCATTGCATTGAAAATCTTAATGTTATATGTATTGTGTTAACCTAGTTTGACCTATGCAAATGATTATGGTTGCGATATTCAGATATGAGCCGACATATTTTTGATATGGTGTCGTACTAATCTAGATTGATCATACATATGTTATTATTATGCATGAACAGCAAATTCTTATGAGCGTATGAGGTGAACATGTTCATTAGTTATTGTTAGGGATATCATGATTTATGTTTGAGTTGATGTGTTTTGAAGTTGTATCATGCTAACCTAGCTTTATTGTGTACACAAGATAGCCTCCCCTGATCTACATTAAGGTATGAGTTTTCTTATGTCGTATATTTGGTGCTTGGTTATTTGACCATGACGTCTATTTGGTATTTGAGTGTTTGGTGCCTAGTTGCTTTATTTAACATGGTATGATTTCAAGTGGTTGAATAATTGATGAATTTCTTAATATGAGTATGTGTTCAAAAGATGTTTTTTTAAGATGATTGGACTAAAATATATGTCTTGGGACAATTGATAAGTACTTGAGTCTAGTAGGTGATAGTTGTAGTATTATGATCGATGACTATGAGTTGACTATGGATTATGACATGATTGTTAGTCTTGGTAACGGTTGAATTCAAATTAATAGATATGATTGTCTTGATATTTTGAACATGTTGTTGACATGTGTGAGGAGTTGCAAGGTAACATGCTTGGTATTAACATGACAAGGTGATAGTTGATGTGCCTATATAACTAACAATTGGGTAGTGTGACAGCACATAATAAGCCTTGATTCCAATAAGGTAAAAAGGTAAAAGAAAGGAATTGGGAAAGAATTCCTTTGGCTATGTTTGGAAACCCTAATTTCGAATGAATGAGTGCTTTTCACATAGGAAGTCTTGTTAACCTTGATTTTGTCTGACATTATGTGGATAGGTGCTATATTCATGAACATGTACTTGACATGTATATTAGCTAGTCTTTAGCTATATGTGGATCTGTTAAAGGATTGGAGTCCCTTGAGAGATGTCGTGGACGTGCTCAATTGCATGTAGCGTGCTTGACACAATAAGATTAGGTAACTAGTGTATTATTACGCTTAATTATACATTGGCAGTTATGTGTTTATGGCAACATGATGCCATGAAATCCTAAAGATGGCTCAGGTTGCACTTTCCTTGGGAAACATGGGGATTAACTCATGGTGTTAGTATTGTGCTTTTGGTATTTTATGAATTTTTGAGCTTTATTTGTGGCTTTGTTTATGTCTAGTGTATGGCCATACCACTTTTTTTGCAGAGTCATGTTGTTATTGGTTTTTATGGTCTTCTTCTTGTTTGTTTCTTGTCTTGCCTTTTTTATGTTTTGAGTCTTGGGAATTGGTTGGGAAAGAGGAAATTTGATGGAAATCGAGAGAGATGTGTGGTACCCAACCGATGATATAAGACCCAGATGAAACTATGTGCATGAGTAAGCACAGTGGAAGGTAAAAGACTATGAAAGTCAGTTGGACTGGTTGGGTCCATTGTGGTAAATGGACAGTAGCAGTGCAGACACAAGAAATGTAACCACAAAAGGTAAAGGAAATGGATCAAAGTTTTCATATGCTTGGCTATGTTGGGAACTATTGTTCTCAATGTTGCACATGTGTTTCATGAATAAAGGATTTTCTCTTAACCTAGACATTATGTTATCTGGTAATTATGTTATGATCATGATTATGCTGATGTTTATATATATATATGAATGTATGTATATCATTGTCTGACAATGTGATGATTGTTTTATGCTAACGATTATATATGTATGTATGAATGAATCTATGACACTTTCTGACAAGGTTGTTAGGGATCATTCTTGCAGAGGAATGGTTACTTATGTAGGAGAACAACATGAAGAGTTTCCTGGTCTTACAAGGGATCAATTGGGAAGAGTAGTCATGACAAATATACGAGGTCAATATCATGTGGATACGATTTGATATTATATACTTGTATTATGCCTATGTTTATGGTATGACATGTAATGTTGAAGGATACATCAACAAAGTGAAAGCAATGTGGTCTACAACATGCTAGGATAAGCATGAATAAGACACTAGAAGCAAGGTTTCTCGGTAAGGACAGTGTGGTCCTGGTTGTGTGGTACTATTGTTGTGCATACGTTGTATATGTTGTACATGTTGCATCTATGATGTGTGCACTTGTGGTGTTGTGTATACATAGCATGTGTACATGTTATTTATGCAATGTTATGTACACAATGGTACAAAGAGGGTTGTGTGAATATTGCATATGGGGTGTTGTATACATAGTGTACTGTCTTCATGATGTATATGTTGCATGTATGCATATGGTGCTCTGTGCATGTTGAATATGTAGTGTTGTGTACACATAATGCTATGTACATGTTGGGAATGCAGTGCTATGTACAACTGGTATTGCTTGCATGTTGTATATGTGGTCATATGTACATATGGTGTGGTGTGGATTATTATATGAGTGGCGTTGTGTGCATGTGGTGTTGTGTAAATGTTGTACAAGTGGCATTATGTGAAAGTGGTGATGTGTGTGCATGCGATGTTATGTACATATGGTGTCGCGTACACAACATGCGTGTGGTACTGTGTACATGTGGTATTGTGTACACAGTGTACAATGGTGTAGTGTACATGTGGCATTTTGTACACATTGTTTAGGTGGCTCAATGTACATGTGATTTTGTGCACACATTATGCAGGTGGTGCATTGTACAGGTGGTACTGTGTACCTGTTGTACGTATGGTATTGGTGCACATGTGGTATTGTGTGCATGTCATACATGTTGTGATGAGGGCATGTGGTATTATAAATGTGCCTCATGTAGTCATGGTATTGTGGCATGTGTACTCATTGTGCAGTACTCTGTGTAGGTACATGTATTGGTTGGTATTTCACATCGGGTATAGATGGATGCATTTTATTGTATACGTTGGGTGTAGGTGTATGTGGTGTATCTCAGGTGTAGATGTATGTATTGCATGGTGTGGTATGCTGTGTGGTTGTATGTGTGTGATGCACACTATGTGTCTATGCACATGGTTTAGGAGAAGGCACTAGATGTTTGTCAAATGTAGCAACCAATCTAGAGTGCGTACAGAATAAAGATGAAGGAAGAAGTTAAGGATTGACCAGAGGAAATGTATCAACATTTTATTTCATTCTTGTTATGCATGTGATTTATGAATATGGTATATGATGATTATATGTGATCTATGATTTTGGTTTATGATGGTTACATGTGATTTATGATTTCGATCTATGATGGTTGTGTTTGAGCTAACTTGATGTGATATCCTTATATATGTTGATTTGGTCAAATGTGTGTTGGGTGTGGAGCCTCATTATCTTCTATATTCAAAGGTTTCAGCCATATGTATACCCCAGGAAGACTATACACCCCTCCACGTGGGGGCTAAATCCACCCCGGCTGGGGGGTCCAGGGGCTAGCAGTCCCCTAGTGGGGGTTCGAGGGCAGTGCCCCCGAAGCTAAAAATAGATGTAAAATTACCTTGTAAAAGTCTAGTAATTTCTAGTCAATCTAGGCCGTTTATTAAGCGAATGATCTAACGTTAGAAGTTATGTTTAATTTAGGGTTTTTTGCCCTAGAAGGCAACCCCTCACTATATATGAGGGAATTGTATTGCATTTATATATATCTCTATTTTGAGTGAGGAAGAGAGAGGAGATTGATAGCGAAGAGGGTGTTACATCAGATCTGTTGTAAGTTGTATCTCTTCAGTTTGCTGGATAATATAACAAAAGAAGGACCGGTTGTTTCTCTGTGGATGTAACCCAAACTGGTTGAACCACGTATATCTGTGTCTCTCTTATTTTATGTGTTTTCTGTGTTTATATTTCTGTAATATTTTATGTGTTCCATTTCTCCGTAATATATAATTTTCTAACAACTAGTATCAGAGCCGAAGGTCTATTTGGCTGATAAACTCGCAGGAGAGAAGGGTTCCTGGTTCGAGTGGGAGCAATGGCGGAAGATGGTAGGTTTAGGGTCGAAAAATTCAATGGCCAAAACTACCAGCTGTGGAAGATGCAGATGGAAGATTATCTGTATCAGAGAGTTTTGTACCTACAATTGAGTGGAAAGACAAAGAAACCGACGAGTATGACAGACACAGAATGGGATATTCTCAACAGAAAGGCACTTGGAACAATACCGTTGTGCCTAGCAGTGTCAGTAGCGTTTAATATTTCAAAGGAAATGACAACACAAGGTTTAATGTCGGCATTGGCCAAACTATATGAAAAACCCTCAGCCTCAAATAAGGTATTTCTTATGCAGCGTTTATTTAATATGAATATGTCAGAAGGCGGATCTGTCACTAATCATTTAAATGATTTTAATACAGTTACAAGTCAGTTAAGTTTTGTAGGGGTAAATTTTGATGATGAAGTTAGTGCTCTGTTATTTCTGTGCTCATTGCTAGAAAGTTGGAATGGTTTAGTTATGGCCATTAGTAACTCTGTCTCTGGATCTAGTACTTTAAATTTTTATGATGTTGTTGGTGCAATCCTTAGCGAGGAAATGCAACAGAAAAGCTCTGGTGAGGCATCAGGTAATGCTTTGAGTGCAGAGTCTATGGGAAGAAAAATGGAAAGAGGAAAGAGCTCAGGATATCGCAGTAAATCAAGGAAAGGCATATCCAAGTCTAGATAGGGGATAGTGTGCTGGAAATGCAGAAAGAAAGGACACCTAAAGAAAGACTGTAGATCTCGGAAGGGAAAAGAAGGAGATGCACAGTAAGAAAACAATCATGAAGCAAATGTGACAAGTGAGGTGTTACAAGATGCTTTGATTCTTTCTTTTGAAAATATCACTGATTCCTGGGTAGTAGATTAAGGGGCCTCATTCCATGCCACACCTAATAAGAAATATTTTCATGACTATGTTCAAGGAGATTTTGGAAAAGTCCATCTGGGTGATGATAAACCCTATAAAATTGTTGGAATGGGTAAGGTTCTTGTAAAACATTAGAATGGAAACCAATGGCTACTAAACGAGGTAAGGCATGTTCCAGATCTACAGAAAAATCTGATTTCAACAGGGCAGTTAGGCAGTGAAGGTTGTGTGATAACTTTCACAGATAAAGCTTGCAAGGTCATGAAATGAGCCCTGGTAGAAGAAAAAGGTGAAAAGGTTGGTACATTTTATTTATGCAATGGTATTTCTAACTCTGTTAATGCTTTAACTTACAAAGGAGTAGATGCAGCATTATGGCATCATAGGCTCGGACACATGAATGAGAAGGGGATGAAGATTCTTAACTCAAGGAATTTGCTGTTGGGTTTGAAGAATGTTGATTTGGATTTCTGTGAGAATTGTGTTTATGGAAAACAGAAGAGAGTCAGATTCCTTAGAGTTGGGAAAGAAAAGAAGATCGAAAAATTAGAGCTTGTGCATACAGATGTATCGGGACCTACTCAGGTATCATCTCCTGATGGCTCTTGTTATTATGTTACTTTTACTAATGATGCAACCAGAAAAACCTGGATTTATTGTATTCAAAATAAATCTGATGTATTTGATACTTTCAATAAATGGAAAGCTTTGGTTGAAAATGGGATAGGAAAAAGGTTGAAGTGTCTAAAATCAGATAATGGAGGTGAATATTGTAGCAAAGAGTTTGATAAATACTGTTCAGACAATGGAATTCACAGAGAGAAGACAGTTCCAGTAACACCAGAAGAAAATGGTGTGTCAAAAAGGATGAATAGGACAATCATGGAGCATGCAAGGTGCATGAGATTGCATGCAGGATTGCCTTTACAATTTTGGGCAGATGCTGTAGATATTGTTGTTTATCTAATAAACAGAGGGCCTTCAAGTTCCTTGGATGGTGGTATTCCAAAAGAGGCATGGACAGATAAAATGGTAAACTACTCATATTTAAAGACTTTTGGTTGTGAAGCCTTTGTCCACATTAATAAAAAAAATAGAACAAAGCTTGAGGCAAAATCAAAGAAATGTACCTTTATTGGATATGGTGTTAATGGTTTTGGTTATCGCTTATATGTTTATGAAAATCACAAAATCATTAGGAGTAGAGATGTAACATTCAATGAAAGGTCTTGTATAAGAACCAGTTGCAAGAAAAGAAACAGGAAAAAGAAAACAGAGAATACATAGTGCTTGACGATATCACAAGAAAAGTGATGGTGCCTAAAAATCATAATGATCAACAGCCAGAACAACAATGACAATATCAACAAGCACTTAAAACACCTGAAAGTGGTGTTAGAAGATCTACCAGGATAAGTAGACCCCCTGAATGATACTCTCCTTCATTATATTATGTATTGATGAGTGATTCTTGTGAACTAGAATGTTGTGAAGAAGCAGTGCGGGTAGAAACCAGGAAGAAGTGGGAGCATGCCATGAACGAAGAGATGGACTCCTTAGCACATAATCAGACATGGGACTTAGTTAGGTTTCCTACAAGTAAAATAGTGTTGCAGAATAAATGGGTTTAGAGGCTAAAGGAAGAAGATGGAGGAAAACAGAGGTACAAAGATAGACTTGTGGTGAAGGGGTTTGCACAGAAGAAAGGTATTGATTTGATGAAATATTTTCTCCTGTTGTTAAAATGACTTCAATCAGAACTATTTTAAGTCTAGTAGCAGCTGAAGATTTGCATCTTGAGCAGTTAGATGTAAAGACAACCTTTCTCCATGGGGATTTTGAGGAAGATATATATATGCAGCAGCCACAAGGATATGAGGTAAAAGGGAAGGAGAAACTAGTGTGTAGGTTGAAGAAGAGCTTGTGTGGCTTAAAACAGGCTCCAAGGCAATGGTGTCTAAAATTTGACAGGTTTATGTCTGAACAAGTTTATACTAGATGTCAATCTGGTCATTGCGTTTATCTCAAAAGGAAAAATGATGGAAGCTATATTATATTGTTATTGTATGTAGATGATATGCTTGTTGCAGGTTCTAACATGCCGGAAATAAATGTGCTCAAAAGGAAATTGGCAAACTCATTTGCAATGAAGGATTTGGGTGCTGCAAAACAAATCCTTAGTATGAGAATAACTAGAGATAGGAAGAATTACAAATTAACATTCTCTCAAAGTGAGTACATAGAAAAGGTGTTGAAAAGGTTTAATATGCAGAATGCAAAACCAATTAGTATAGCTTTAGCTAGGCATTTCAAATTAAGTAAGGAGGCGTGTCCCAACACTTAGGAAGAAATGGCTCATATGTCTAAAGCTCCATATGCATCAACAATTGGAAGCTCACTGTATGCAATGGTCTGCACAAGGCCTGATATTGCACATGCCATGGGAGTTGTAAGCAGGTACATGAACAATCTAGGAAAAGAACATTGGATGGCAGTGAACTGGATTCTCAGGTATTTGAGAGGTACCACAAATCAAGCATTATGCTTTGGTGGTTCAAACATTGCTCTACAGGGATATGTTGATGTGGATATGGCAGGTGATAGAGATAACAGGAGGAGCACAATAGGGTATGTTTTTACTATAGGTGGAACAACTGTCAGTTGGGTATAAAAAATCCAAAGTGTTGTTGCACTTTCAACAATAGAAGCAGAGTATGTTGCTACTACAAAGGCTAGTAAAGAAATGATTTGGTTACAAAGGTTTCTTGATGAATTGGGTAAGAAGCAGGAATTGCGCAGGTTATACAGTGATATCCAGAGTGCCATATATCTTGCAAAAAACTCTACATTTCATTCCAAGACTAAACATATACAACTCTAGTACCATTTCATACGGTCAACATTGGAAGATGGACAGTTGAAGTAGGAAAAGATACACACAAGCCAGAATCCTACAGATATGTTAACAAAAGTTGTAACCAGGGAGAAACTGAGAATCTACTTAGTTTCAATTGGTCTTCAAGTATGATGAAGAAGATGAAAAATAACCAGGTCCAAAGTGGAGTCATTGTCTAGCAAATGAAGTAGCGGTGGAGTTTCTATAATCAGTATCCAAGTGGGAGATTATTAGGTGTGGAGGCTAATTATCTTATGTATTCAAAGGTTTCAATTGGATGTATACCCCCAGAAGACTATACACACCTCCACGCAGGGGGGTGCGGGAGTGTAAATCCCCCCTTCTGGGGGGTTCGGGTACCAGTGGTCCCCTAGTGGGGGTTTTGGGGCAGTGTCCCCGAAGCTAAAAATAGATGTAAAATTACCTTGTAAAAGTCTAGTAATTTCTAGTCAATCTAGGCCATTCATTAGCCAGATGATCTGACAGTAGAAGTTATGTTTAATTCAGGGTTTCTTGCCCTAGAAGGAAACCCCTCACTATATATGAGGGAATTTTATTGCATCTATATATATCTGTATTCTGAGTGAGGAAGAGAGAGGAGATTGAGAGTGAAGAGGGTGTTACAGCGGATCTGTTGTAAGTTGTATCTCTTCAGTTTGCTGGATAATATAATAAAATAAGAACTAGCTATTTCTCCGTGGATGTAGCCCAAACTGGGTGAACCACATATATCTGTATCTCTCTTGTTTTATGCATTTTCTGTGTTTATATTTCTGCAATATTTTATGTATTCCATTGCTCTGTAATATATAATTTTCTAACAATGTTCTAGTTTGAATTGTTGTTACAGGAAGCAAACAAGATTGCAAGTTACCTTATTGATGAAATACCATTGAGGTATGATTTGAAGTTATTTCAATTTATTTCAAATCTAATGGAAGTTATGTGTTTAGTATAGGAATGCATGAAATGCCCAGTTGGGTGATTGAAATCGACTACAATAATTAGCAACAGCAGCAAAGGAATTGAAACATGCAATAGTATGCTAGTAAAGCACTTCAAGAGCAAGGCCATTGTGGGGCACTGGTACCCAATAGTGTCCATTGATTTACATGAACATGCTATTACTGATATGATGTTTTGAATCAGGTATATGCCTTGGTTTTTATATCTTCCTATGCGAGGAAGCCTTGCCAAGGGATGGATTGCCTGAGATGGGGGTGCCAATGGAACTTGGAAGGCGAGTGACTACATGGAAGGGGTGACCAGATTCCCAAGGGACAGTGTAGCAGAGAAGGGAAGGTCACTGATGGATTTGTTTTGGTCATTAGCATTGCCAGATGGAAACATATCCACATTAGGAGTGCACCCTGGAACAATGAGCCAGTAATTGTTCGCTGAGAGGTCAAGTGGCACAGGATTATAGTAGTGGACATTCGATACAGATTTGAATTTGCAGTGGATTTTGCAATTCCTCAGAAGGAGGTGAATCTTGGTATTACTTTCAAGGTGGAGGTGTGAGCCTCTCGATTCCCTTGTTGATTGATATGGGCATCATATTCTCTTATTTGTTGGTTTAGAAGATGTGCATATGTTTATATGTTGTTATTGTAAGTACCGTAATGAGATGTGTTATAAAGCTCCAGTGTGTAGTATCATTGTTATTTGGTCATGTTGTCATGATGTTTTTCTTTTCAGTATGTCATTCAATGTAAATAATGAACGAGATATGTTATAAAGCTCCATGGGTAGTATGTTTTGTTTTTGGCAGTTTTATGGTTATAGGTTTTGTTGAACACCGAGTACAGTGTTCCCCCAAGGGGGGGTTTTGTAACAGCCTTGGTGAAAATTCCATGTAAAAATATATAAATACCATGGATGATGGGACACGTATTTCAAGTTGAATGGTGAGAAAGACATCCTAGTGTGTGTTCATTTGGTTGTTTATGGCTAAGAAAATTGGCAAAGGCAATGACTAAGGCATTAAAGAGGAAAAAAGGTATTTTGGCACATTTATTTATGAAAATAATGGAAATTAGGAGAATAGGAAGGTGAAAGGTCACATGTTGCATGTGAGGAGGGAATTGAAGGAAAATAAAGGAAAATGAAGAAAATAGAGGCCTCATTAATAAAAAGGCTTATGAGGATTAGTGGGCAAGATTTGGTCAATTTAGCCTTGGAGCTCTATCATTATTCTTTCTCTCTCTCATACTCCTGGACACAGAGTTTTCTTAGAGCACTTTGGCATTGGAGCAAGAAAGGTAAAGAAGGAAAGAGGAATCAAAGCTCAAGTAGGGAAATTTAGGATCAAGTAACTACAATAGGCTTCATTACAGGTATCAACTTACATGTGTATTTTCCTTGCTAGATTTGGCATGCATGGGATTACATGTGTATCTTTTCTACCATGGCATAGGTTTTGTCAGGTGTGACAATATTTTTAGCCTAGCCTTACCATTTTCTAATAAGTTTGATGAGATGGGTTCTCTCATGTGGTTCATGGGGGATGACCGGATTGGATTCAAATCTGAGTGCGGTGTATCTCCGAATTGAAAAACACATGGTGGTAATGGTCCCTGAACTAAACTGAGGATGCACAAAGCCAGTGGCCTAGTAACCCCTGAACTAGATTGTGGGTTGCGATAAACCCAAATTGTGTGTCTCAGTGGGCCTAGGAATCCTTGCCGGTGAATGATGGGACAGTAAAGCCAAGAGGTGGATTTTATCTCCATTGGTCATAGTGATTTTGGCATGGAATGCATGGTAAAGCCTAGAGAGTATGTATCAGTGTACGGCCTAGTGATCCCTAGATCAGACTGTAGGTGCACGGTAAATCTTGAGAGAGTAGGAGGCACTTAAATTCCTCATAGTGTAGCCGGAGAACTCTGGTGGCATCCACATTCATTTGTGATTTTTTTATGTGTTCTATGATTCCCACATTCATGCTTGGAATATGGAATGGGGGTGATTAGTTGAAGGGAGACTTGGCTTAGCCAATCTATGGTTGAGTGGAATGTGGTAGTCCCATCAGTGGTTGGTTCGTTGCATTTATTAATGAAAAAAATTCATTCCCTTGATTTTCATGTGAAAATGTACTCATGTATATATATAGATTTTGATCACTGATATGTTTATTGTATTTTTGTTCCTATTATGTTCTTTATATGCACATTTACCCTGGAAGTTGTTACACATTTACTAATGTGGTTGGGTTTATAATATTAACAATCCATATGGTTTATTAACCCCTTAGGATTATAATATTAATAATCACGTGGGTTTATCAATCCATTGGATTTAAAATATCAATCCATTGGGACTAAAATATTAATTCATGGGTTTATTAATCCCTTGTGTTTTCAATATCGATCCCTTGGGCTTGTCCATCGCTTAGTCTTATAATATTTATCGCTTGCTTTACTAATACCTTGGGTTTATAATATTAAACTTTTGGGTTTATTAGTCCCCTAGGTTTATAATATTAATAATTCGTTTGGTTTATAATTTAATCTCTTAAGTTTATAATATTAATAACCCTTTGAGTTTAAAATATTAATTCCTAGATTTAATTAATCCCTTAGCTTTAAAATGTTAATTGTTAGGGTTTATTAATCCCATGTGATTTTAATATTGATTATTGTTTTTTTTATGGTTTAAATTTATAATATTTATCCCTTGGGTTTACTAATTCATTGAGTTTATAATATTAAACCATTGGGTTTATTAGTAACCTCACTTTATAATATTAATAATTCCTTGAGTTTACAATTTACCTCATGGTGATTAAAAGATTAATTCCTAGAGATTATTAATATCTTAGGACCATTATTTAAAAGACAAGGGATTAATAACCTCATGAATTAATAAACCATAGAGTTTAATATATGAATGTTTAAAGCCTAAAGTTTTTAATACTAAACCCTAGTGATTTAGATTTTATAATATATTATTATTACATATTGTATTATTAAATAATATTTTATTTTATATATATTATTATGTTAAAATCTCATTCATATATATATATATATATATAATTTCTCAGTAATATTATAATATATTTTAGTTTAATATATAGTCTACATATAGTTAATATTATTAATATACTTCAAGTAAATATTTAAAATATATTGATAATTATATTAATAAATATATAATAATTATTCATAATGACATAATGATAGAGATAGATACACATTATTAATAGTAACTCAATGTTATTATTATGTTATATGTGAATTATATATAGTTTTAAATATATCTATTAATATATTAGCAAAATTTTATGTAATAACTAATATTATATTAATATACTAAATAATGTTAATATAATAAATATAACTATATAAAGAAAAAATAATATCACTATTATTATTTGTATAATTACTAATTGTGAGAAATAGTTATCATTTAACAAAATACACCTAACAATTATTAATGTGGTGGGTGGTGGATATATGCCTATCCGATTATATCAACCACATGGGTAAATGTGGTTGTGCTAGTTCTAACCTAAAGTGATGCGTCTTTAGATTTCTATCTAGAATGATCTCAATAATTTACTTAATTTGAATTCAATAAAAACTTTCAAATTGAAGTATCATAATCAAAAGATATTATTTTATGGCTAAGTATCAAACACACATAAACTAGTATATATCATTTCTAGGATATATATATAGAGAGAGAGAGAGAGATCATTTCCATTTGTCTGTGGATAATAAGTTGTACTGAAGATCAATTTTGTACCCAAACCTGCAAACAACTCCTTCCAAAACCTGGAAGTGAACTTGACATCTCAAACTAATATGATCTTCTTAAAAATACCATACAATCTCTCTGATAAAGACCTGTGGTATTTGTTTCTAGATATATGTGGTATTTGTTTCTGGATATATGTACGTATTAGGTAGATATTATAATTTTTTTAATTTATACAGATGTTTTAGGGTTTTATTAATATGTATATATATTTTAATTATTAATTTATTATTTAATTAATTATTAAATATAATTTTTCTTTCTTAATAAAATACATAATTAATTAACATAATTAATATTTTTAACATCCATTTATAAAAATATAAATATTAACTTATTATAAGTTAATAATCCGACCGTTTATTTATTTAAGAGTTATAAAATTATAATGATTTATTGTTTTATTTCATATATTTTTAAAAGGTATACATTCTTTTTAACATACCCATGATCTTGAATACAATCACATCTTTCACCTAAAATCTTAATTCGTATATATAAATAATTATTCTTATATTTATCTAAAAAAAAATATAAAAAAATCCTTCCCTTGCATCAATCCTTCCATTGCATAAGTATATCTTATTCCACAAAAATAAAAAGTCAAAGAGGAAAAAAAATCCTTCCCTTGCATCAATCCTTCCATTGCATAAGTATATCTTATTCCACAAAAATAAAAAGTCAAAGAGGAAAGAGAAGATATGTCAATCTCTGGCCAATCTCATCTTTGAGAGTTAAGGTGTAGTAATTGGACATTTTCCTTCGATAATAGTTCTAAGAAAAAAGAAGATTGAAGCTTACGAATTCGGGAGGAGACAAATTTGAACTATAGTGATCAATGATTTGAGAAAAAAATATCTACTAAACTAGTGTTATTGATGGAACCACTAGATCATGATTCCAACAAAACTTTAGTTAGATGGAACCACTAGGTAATGAAATTGTTGCATTTTTTTCTAAAAATTTTTAAAGATAACCATGTTGTTACTTCTTACAGGAAGGGCATATAAAGATTGGAATAAAATTCGAAAAATAACTTTTCTAGTGGAATGATTTCCTATTGGTTCATAAATTTGTGGAAATATAAATATATATATATATGAAAGTAATATATAATATCTATCCCTTCTTTAAATTTTAAATTTTAAAAATATAAATATAAAAGTTACAATTTTCAATAAAACAACATTGATTATAAATTAATCTTATCAATAATAATATAAATTCAATATAAAATTAATTATTTTATATATTCTTTCAATTTAAAAATTTTAAAAACTAATTATAATTAAATATCTAAATATATTATTTAATAATATAGATAATATATTATTATGAATAAATAAAAATTCATAATTGTTAATGAGTATAGTCAATTAAGGTCATTTTTAGTGGGTCATCGTCAAAATTTAAAATTGTTTAATAATATCAATATTAATATTAATAAAATTGTGTGACAATAATAATAGTATTGTGATGATAGAATGGTATAGAAATTTATCAAGCATTTTAATGTGACAAACATTTTCGTAATGTTACACTAAATTTTTTATTTATCCATCACATTACCACATTACAAAATTAGACGACCATATTGATTAATGTGGTTGATTATGTTTAATAATCAACACTCTTAAAGTTAAATCAAACATAATTTCCTATTATTATTATTGATTAATATTTATAGTCAAACATAGTGAACCACATTAACCATAGTTAAACAAAGTCAACCTTTATACTCAATGCTTAAATAGTTGACCATGATCAAACTTGGTTAACTATATGTTTACCATACTTGACAATACTCAACCTTGTTCACTGATAATCATTCTCAATCAACATTTACTAATGTGAAATGATGGAAAGCCTTGTTTAAGCATGGGAAACCTAGGCCAACCATAGTCAATCATCGTCATATTTGGTCAACCTATTCACCATAATCAACCTTTGAAAACCATGGTCAACCCATGCTCAACTTCGCCAACAATGGTTGATATGGTCAAACATGGTCAACCTAGGTCACCATAGTAAAACATGGTCAACTGTAGACATTCGTTATCAATATACCATAATCTATCATAGAGATCTATGGTCCACAATGGTCAAATAAGCAAAACCATGTTAATGAATGGTTAAACCATGCTCACCCATAGTCATTGTTTAAATTTTTTGTTTTAATATTAACAATAATATGGCTTAAAATACATTGGTTTACTAATGTTGTTCACTATGTTTGACTATGGTCACCTATGTTTAACTGTGTTTGACAATTAATACTCTTCAACTCTAGTCAAACATAAAAAACTATTACTATTATTATTATTATTTGTTATTATTAATAATCAAATATAGTGAAAGACATTACTCAAAATTAGTCAAACAATGTCAACTTTTATTGTTAATGTTTAAATAGTTAATCATGATCAAAATTCGTGAACCCTATTTTTACAATATTTAACAATAGTCAATGTTGTTCACTCATAATCACCTTAGTCAATGTAACTCAACCATATTCAATTATAGTCAACCATGTTTAATCAAAATCAAACATTGTCAACCTTAGTCAGAAAAGGTCAGTAAAGGTCGATCACAATCAAGGTTTAAAAATGTTTAATAATAACAATAATATTAATGAGGTTGAGTAGTAGTAGTAGTAGTAGTAGTAGTAGTAGTAATAATAAAGATAATAATATTAATATTAATATTGTGATGTAGGAATGGTATATAAATCTAACCAGCATCGCAATGTGGCAAATATTGTTGCAGTGTGAGAAACATTGTTGCAGTGTTACATTAGATCACAATTTATCCATCGTCGCACTGTGACAATACAAAATTAGTCAACCACCTTAAATAATGTGGTTTACTATGTTCGATTTTGTTTGAAAATCAACACTCCTCAACTTCAATCAAACATAATTGCATATTAATATTATTGATTAATGTTCATAATCAAACATGTGTGTGATGTTAGAATGGTACATAAATCTATTCAACATCACAATGCTACATTGCATTGCAATTTATCAAACATCATGTTCTGATAACATTGTTGCAATGTTACATTAGATTGCAATTTATCTAACATTATAATGGGACATTATAAAAGTAGTCAATCACATTTTTCAATGTTGTTGACTATGTTCGACTAGGTTTACTATGTTTGTTAGTCAAGACTCTTCAACTTGAGTCAAAAATTATCGCATCTTAATACTATTGATTAATATTAGTAATCACACACACTCAACCAAACTAGTTAAACATAAAAAAACATAGTTAAACAAAGTCAGCCGTTACTCAAACATAGTCAACGATAATGATAAGTCAAGGTATCTATGGTCAACCATGATCAACCACAACCAACCATAACCAACCATGCTCAACAACGAACAACCATAATCAACCAAGATAAACCATGGCCAACCATGATCAACCATGGTCAATCATGGTCAAGCATGGTCAAGCATGCTCAACAAAGCTCATCCAACATGAGAATAGTTATAATGGCCAACCAAGGTCGACCATGATTTACGATGATAAACCATGGTCAACGAGTGGGAAATCATGGTCAACCAAGGTCATTCAACATCAACATGATTAGAATGGTCAACCAAGTTCAACCATGGTCAACCATGGTCAAATAGAAGGTGAATTTTTCTATCCAAGGTTGCAATGGTAATTACAAAATTATTCAACCATATTTATTAATGTTGTTAACAATGTTCAACTATGTGTGACAACATTTGACAATCAACACTCTTATGCTTCGGTCAAACATCATCAGCTTCTAGTATTATTGATTAATATGAATAATCATGTCAGGCCAGGAGTAACTCCAGTTTGGCAGAAAATTGATTCGGTTTATCTCATTAGGTAGCTATTGTTATATACAAAGGATGTGACTGCTCAGTTCATCTCCTGATGACTGTTCACATTCCTAATTTAACTATTTACACAAATTCACCCAATCACAGAGGATTAGGTGTCAACATTCCCCCCCTTAATCTGAAGGGATGTTGGTGAGTCCAAGCATCATTCTGAATCTTTCAAACTTTTCTCTTCCAAGCGCTTTGGTGAAGATGTCTGCAATTTGCTCATTTGTGGAACAATGATGGAGATGGATTGTTTTGGCCTCAACATGATGTCGGATCAGATGATATTTAGTATTGATGTGCTTTGTACGATCATGGAGCTTTGTGTTCTTGGCCAACTTTATTGCAGAGGTGTTGTCAATCATGAGTGGAGTTGATTGTACTTGTTTTACCTGCAAATCTTCAAGAATTTTCCTGGGCCACACAATTTCTTTTGTTGCTTCAACTGCTGTCACGTATTCTGCTTCTGTTGTGGAATCTGCTGGAACTGATTGTTTGCATGATCTCCAGGAGACAGCTCCTGATCCAAGACTCATAGCATATCCTGAAGTAGATACCCCAGTTTCTTTGTCTCCATCGAAGTCTGAATCAGAGTATATAATCAAGCTGAAGTCGTCCACCTGTGTATACTTGATTCCAAGGTCTTGAGTTCCCTTCAAGTACCTTAGAACCCTTTTTGCAGCAGACCAATGTCCCTCACAAGGCTTTTGCATAAACCTGGAGAGGATTCCAACAACAAATGAAATGTTTGGTCTGGTAGTAGTGAGGTAGATGAGACTTCGCACAAGCTGTCTATACTTTGTCTCATCCTCAAATTCCTTTCCTTCAATAGATGTGAGCTTTAAGTTTTGTTCCATTGGCGTAAAAAGAGGATTGCACTCTGTCATGCCAAATCTGTTTATCAATTCTCCAATGTATTTCTTTTGAGAAAGAAATATGGATTTTGGATGTTGGGTTACTTCAATGCCAAGATAGTAATGAACATAGCCCAAATCAGTCATTTCAAAACTTTTCCCCAATTCCTTCTTTATGGATGCAATGTAGCTTTCATTGTTCCCTGTCATTAAAAGATCATCTACATATACCACAAGATATACAACTGTTTTTCCAACTTTCTTGACAAATAAAGTTGCATCATCAAGATCAAAATGATTGAAGTTGAGTTTCAGAAGATGCTCAGTTAGTTTTTCATACAAGGCTCGCGGTGCTTATTTGAGGCCATACAAGGACTTCACAAATTTGCATACTTTATGTTCATGTCTTTTCACAGCAAATCCTTCAGGCTGGGACATAAAAACATTCTCTTTTAGATCTCCATTCAAGAAGGCAGTTTTTACATCCATTTGATGGACTTTCCAACTGTTTTGAGCTGTTAGTGCAAAGAGTGTCCGGATGGTGGCCCATTTTGCTGTGGGGGCAAAAGTTTCCTCATAATAGACCCCTTCCTTCGGTGCAAACCCTTTTGCCACAAGCCTAGATTTGTGCTTGTCAAGTGAGCTGTTAGCTTTGTACTTGTTCTTATAGACCCACTTGCAACCAATTGGTTTGGTTCCAAATGGAGGATCAACCAGCTCCCAAGTGTCGTTCTTTATGAGGGCATCATACTCCTTTTGCATCGCTTCTTTCCATTCATCATGAGAAGAAACTTCTTTGAAGGAAGTTGGTTCAAAATCTATAGACAAGTTCAATTCACAATCATAAGAAACATCCATATCAGCAGGTGAATTAGAGTCATCTACATCACCTCCATTTTGTCGGTTTGAATTTCTGGTTCCTGTTTTTCCAATTTCATCAGCATGAACTTTCAAGTGTCTTTGTCAGCCACTTTGGGGGACCTTTCTGAGATGGTCCAGGCTGCTTTGTTGATTGAGTTGGGACTGAATCAAGATTGAGTCTCCCAATTCTATCAATTACATCACTTAAAGCATCATCCGTTGTTGGAGTTTCAGTCGGGGGAGAGTGTTCTTCAGAAGAAGATTCCACATGTTGATCTAGTATAGGAATCCCCCCTTCAATATGTGGAATTTGATTATCAAATTCTTGAAATGATTTCGTTTTTGCGAATCTATCCAAGCGATCAAGTTGCCGCTCAACAACATTGTCAGATTTGGATGATTCAAGAAAAATTACATCTCTAGATACAACAAACTTTTTATTTAATACTTCATCATAGAGGCGATATGCTTTGGAGGTGTTTGAATACCCCAGGAAGATACACTTATGACTTCTAGCACCAAGTTTGTTTCTATCTACCTTTGGTATCAAAGCATAGCAGGTGGAACCAAAGATCCTGAGATGTTTTACTGAAGGAACATGTCCATACCAAAATTCATAAGGGGTCTTGTTTCTTATAGCATTAGATGGACATCTATTCTTTATATATGCATCACATAGAACGGCATCAGCCCAAAACATTATCTTTACATTTTTGAAGAAAAGCATGGATCGTACCATATTCAAGATTGTTCTATTCATTCTTTCAGCTACACCATTCTGTTGGGGATTATAAGGCACAGTTGTTTGATGTTTGATCCCATGTTGGCGAAGATAGTTTTCAAATTCATTTGATGTATATTCTTTTCCATTATCAGTGCGAATAGACCCAATATGAGATTGTGCATCATTTTCAATCCATTTATGAAAATTCTTGAATGTTTGAAAGGCATCAAATTTGTTCTTCAATAAATAAACCCAACACATTCTGGTGTAATCATCAATAAATGTCATGATATATTTATTTCCATTTGCAGAAGGAACAGGCATTGGACCACATAAATCTGAAGGAATGAGTTCAAGCTTCCTGTGTGCTCTTGAATGTGAATCATGAAAAGATTGTTTGCCATGCTTTCCTAGAATGCAAGCATCACATTGCTTATGTTTCCTAGGAATTGTAGGCAAACTAGCGACACCATTTTTCTTCAATAAGCGGAGATTGTCATAGTTTAAATGTCCAAATCTAGCATGCCATAATAAACTTGATGGAAGTGTACCTTCTTCATGATGAGAAATATATGAGAAATGTTGTGCATGAGCAGAGGTTCCTTGCAGTTTGAGAAGCCTTTCTTCTTCTATTCCCCTCATGACAAGTGAGTGGTCAGAAGCTTTTCTTACCTCAAGCTTGCCATCAAACATATGAATGGAGTGACCTTGCTGGCGGATGTGGACCAAGGACAGCAAGTTTCTCTTGAGCTGTGGAAGATATAGAACATGATCCAGAAGAAAGTCTGGAAGACTAGGAAGTTTATGCCTGATTGTGCCAAGTCCTGATGGCTTGATTTTTGACTGATCTGCAAAGTATACTGCTCCATCAACATTGTCAGTGAAATCTTCAAAAAAATATTTTCTAGGAGTCATGTGACAGGTTGCTCCTGAATCAAGCAACCAATCATTTTTCAAAGAAGCAAGTGAAGCATTAAACAAATCTTCATTTACTCCAATGTTACACTATGCCTCAATATAGTGAGCGGATTCAGGTGCTTTACCTTTCTCTGTATCATCATTTTTACCTTTCTGTTGGTTTCTTTTCTACTCAATTTTGTCCCATGGTAGCTTGCATGTAGAGGCATCATGTGATCCATTTCTTTTGCAGCGAATGCAGTGTAGATCTGCCTTTTCTCCTTGAGAATGTCTGCCCCCCCTGCCTTTGAAATATCTTCCTCTTCCTCTTCGTCCACCTCTTCCTCTTGTAGAATCTTGAGCCAGATGCTTTTCTTTATGAGCAAGGCACACAGTCTCTTCAGAAGATTCAGGGGTTGTCTTCTTTCCAAAAACTTTCTCTCTTTCAGCGAACTTTTTCACAAGAGAGTCAAAGGTTATATCTTTGAGATTTCCATTTGCTTGCAAAGACTCAAGATAATTGGAGTAAGTAGGATAGAGTACCTTGACAAAAGCAATAAGAGGGATATCCAGCTCAACCTTAGTGGATTTGATATCATGCATTATAGACTTTACTTCAGATGTAAGAGCAAGAGGATCATTATTTTTCAGTTCAAGAGTGAAGAGTTTAATCATGAGCTGAACAACTTCAAGTGCAGAATGTGAGTCATAGAGTTCTTTCAGCTTTTGTAAAGCTTCAAAGGCAGTTGAATATGATGAAATATGGTGACTCACCTCTTCATTTACAGATACTGCGATTAATGCATAGGCTTTGTTGTTCTTGCTTTCCCAAATGACGAGCTCTTTGTCTGAGGTAGGCTATATTGGGTCATTGTCTCCTTCTCCAGCACACACTCCTTTCCACAACTCATTAAAGATGAGGGTGTGTTTTATCATCCGGGACCATTCAAGATATTTCTCCTTGCCAGTGAGAACTATTCCTACCATAGAGATGATTGAATGCATTCTGTAAAAAAAATACTCCTGCTGATAGAAAAAAAAACTTCTGCTGATATACAGTGAAATTGTACTCAAAAGGGCAAAAAGATTTCAAATACTTTATGCACTATGTTTCTTCAAATCCCTCCAATGTTTATAAAAGCATCCTCATATAATATATCCAACATATTCCATCCTACAAACTCAGTTCATATTCCATTCAACGCATTCAAATGGAAACCATTCAATATATACCTAGGGGGGATAATATGGGGTACGAAGGGAGGTACCCAAGGTAATAATGTAATAATGGGATGGGCCATAGTAATAAATAAAGTGGTTAACCCATATCATGTAAGGGACCACAAGTAGTTAGTAATAATGTAATGGGCCCATGGTATTAGTTGATGGTATGAGGGAACCATGGTAATGACCCATGGTATTGTATGTATGAGGCCTATATAGAGGCTAGAGACTCCACGTCAAGGCATAGTCAAAGATTATTGTATGAATAGGCATATGGCTTGTGGAGTGTTCTCCTTCCTTAAGGAGTGAATGTATGGTGTTACCCTACCTTAAGGGTTTGATCTATAAAGAATCATTTCATATTATTTCTGGGTTTATTTGCATTATCTTATATTTTTATATTAGATCTATAACAAGTGGTATCAGAGCTATAACAAGTGGTATCGGAGCTATAACAAGTGGTATCAGAGCACTTTCTTTGCCAAAAGTGGAGAATTTATTTTTTTTGCAGGATTTCGGGGGCGGCGAGTTTGCAAATCAGATCTGTATGTTTTGGTGCAAGATCTACAAAATATAATTGAATATCTGGATTCTTTGTGAAAAAATATCCGACTTCAAAAAAAAAATCGGTTGAATCGGAGTCCGAATGAAGGAGATATCGCTAATCTAAAAATCAGTGGGGTTGCAGACAATTTTTTAGGGCAGCGAGTTTGCGGCGCAGATCTGGATGTCCTGGAACAAGATCTGCAAAATCTAGTTGTATATCTAGATTCTATGTGAAAAAATACCCGATTTCAAAAAAAAAATCGGTCGAATCAGAGTGCGGATGAGAGAGATATCGCTGATTTAACATCAGCTCTTTTTGCAGAAATTTTGGTGACGACGGGAGAGTTGCAGCACAGATCTGAAATTCCAGTGTCTAGATCAAGATTTCTATCACATGGGCAGATGCAGAATGGTTGTTCCGTTTCCGAAAACATGTCATAATACGAATTCTGAGCAATATTGACGGAATTGTGACCATTTCAAATTTTCGTCAATTTTTTTTGTGATGGCGGCCCTAGGTCTGAATTTTAGGGACTTGTATGAATTTAATGGCTCTCATCCAGCCAAATGGCTAGCACAAATGGAGAAATATTTTAGATTGAATTACATCATGGATGATGAGACTTAGTTGAGTGTGGGATTACTGAACTTGGACAATGAAAGACGGTAATGGTGGCAATGGCATTGATGTTGCTATCGAAGGTCCTTGACTTGGGACACATTCACAAAAAATCTTATGGACCACTTTGACCGTAAAACTATTCTTGTGGATAAGCTCACACAGACAGACACACAGCTTAACAAAGATTTTATTTTTACAGAAAAGAAGGAAACCAAGGAACCTAAATGGTTATTTTCTGCTGGTATCTCCTTATTGCAGGTTCATGGATTGATTCAGAAAGAGAAGATCATTGTTTCTATAAATCCTAGTTGCAAGCATAATTTCATCAATGTTAATTTGGCAAAGAAATTACAAGTTCCAGCAAAACAAATTGAAAATACACAGGTTGATGATGAGGATGTTCAAATTTATAAGGATTTGAAGCTTTCTATGGATAAGTATGTGTTGCATGGTGATTTTTATACTTCAGAGATGGATAATATGGATGTTGTTTTGGGATATCCTTGGATGGAATCTACGGGTACTATCAATATTAATGTGCAGAAGAAATTCCTGAAGCTCTGGTATAAAAAGAAGAAAATTACATTACAGGATATTTCCATCAATAAACAGGTAGAGTCCACGAACGTTGAAGCAGAAGATGTTCCAGGGACTGACATATCAGATGATGAGCCTTTGATGATCGACAATCAAACACAAACAGAGGCTGAAGCAGACAAGGTTACAGGTACCTCAGATGAGGGCTCAGTGGTTGAAGTCATATTGGAAAAGAAGACACCACAACAGGCACCACAGCAGGGTGAATTAAAGAAAAAGACATCGTGGGTTAAAGCTTCAACATATCATCATCCACATCACCCCGCAAGAAAACAACCAATTAGCCACAAGGACAACAACCCCCGTATGAAGGATAGCGAGGAGTGAATATCCACCTACTACATATCAACACAGAAGAGCTGCCATGGTCAACTTCCATCTCAAGCGAGTGAGGCACCAGCGAGATCGAGGGTTCACCTTTCTCTTGGATGGCTAGATGCACATGCATGGTACCAGTGGACTAACCTTTTGAGTAGATCTTATTATTTGTGCTCTTCCCATGTTTCGAGGACGAAACATGCTAAGGGGGGTGGAATGTTATATACCTAGGGGGGATAATATGGAGTACCAAGGGAGGTACCCAAGGTAATAATGTAATAATGGGATGGGCCATAGTAATAAATAAAGTGGTTAACCCATATCATGTAAGGGACCACAAGTAGTTAGTAATAATGTAATGGGCCCATGGTATTAGTTGATGGTATGAGGGAACCATGGTAATGACCCATGGTATTGTATGTATGAGGCCTATATAGAGGCTAGAGACTCCACGTCAAGGCATAGTCAAGGATTATTGTCTGAACAGGCATATGGCTTGTGGAGTGTTCTCCTTCCTTAAGGAGTGAATGTATGGTGTTGTCATACCTTAAGGGTTTGATCTATAAAGAATCATTTCATATTATTTCTGGGTTTATTTGCATTATCTTATATTTTTATATTAGATCTATAACAAGTGGTATCAGAGCTATAACAAAAGCAATAAGGGAGATATCCAGCTCAACCTTAGTGGATTTGATATCATGCATTATAGACTTTACTTCAGATGCCGAGAGCAAGAGGATCATTATTTTTCAGTTCAAGAGTGAACAGTTTAATCATGAGCTGAACAACTTCAAGTGCAGAATGTGAGTCATAGAGTTCTTTCAGCTTTTGTAAAGCTTCAAAGGCAGTTGAATATGATGAAATATGGCGACTCACCTCTTCATTTACAGATGTTACGATTAATGCATAGGCTTTGCTATTCTTGTTTTCCCAAACGACGAGCTCTTTGTCTGAGGTAGGCTGTATTGGGTCATTGTCTCCTTCTTCGGCACACACTCCTTTCCACAACTCATTGAAGATGAGGCTGTGTTTTATCATCCGGGACCATTCAGGATAGTTCTCCTTGCCAGTGAGAACTATTCCTACCATAGAGATGATTGAATGCATTCTGTAAAAAAAAATACTTCTGCTGATAGAAAAAAAAACTTCTGCTGATATACAGTGAAATTGTACTCAAAAGGGAAAAAAGATTTCAAATACTTTATGCACTATGTTTCTTCAAATCCCTCCAATTTTTATAAAAGCATCCTCATATAATATATCCAACGTATTCCATTCTACAAACTCAATTCATATTCCATTCAACGCATTCAAATGGAAACCATTCAATATATATACTGGACCATTCTACGCATATACAGACTTGTACAGTCATATGTATAAACCCACAGCGTTTCCCCGGATGCGCACCACGTTAATACTCAAAAAAGTGTTAATATCATTCAAGCCAAACGCACCAAATTGAACACCAAACTGAACTGAGTAGTAATTTAAAAACTGTGCATTTGAAACAACACCATTCAAAACTTTATTTGAAACTATATCCAGTGCGCCAACATTATACTCTTTCAATCGAGGGGAGGACTTTTTCGAGTGAAACAATAAGTGGCGCATATCATGAATATGCACCCATCCAATAAGAAGCTACACCATTCATGAATATGCACCGCACTAACAAAACTTTAATACAGAGATAGATATTTATAAACATAATAGCAATATACATACGGTGCCATACCACGCTTCCGATGTGCTACCATTCAACACTGCATACTATTCCAGAAAGTTAAAAAATTCTAACTCCGCACTACAAATATTTATGAATCACATGGACAAGTACGAGGGAGCTTTCCGTGACCGATCAGGAAATTCAAGCCGCCAGCAGTACCGCCCTCGGTGGTAAGGCCTACTCCAAGGATTCTGACTTCTAGGTACACATGGAAACGTATTTGTTTGAAATAGCATTCAAAACAGCGGCAACAGCAGCAAACATATTTGTTTGAAATAGCATTCAAAACGTATGTTCATTGAAGATACACAGTCAATTCAAGCGTTCAATGTAACACCGCAATGATACACAGTTAATTCAAACGTTCATATCACGATTTCCCATGGCAATCCAGCGCAACACGGATTGCAGTCAAACGTATACAAAAATGCAGTAAAACGCAATACCAATTCACCTTTGTCAGCCTTCCGCTCTAGACAGAGGCGTTCTTCAAAAAATGCAGACGCACCAAGTAATCATTCACCAAAGTAATCCTTCAGAGGACAGAGGCGTGAGGCAATGAATTACAACGCAGAGGACAGAGGCGTTGAGAACAATGCTCAGGTCAGAACGTCAGAGGACAGCATTCAGTGGGCAGTGCTCAGACCAGCGTACAGCCCACAAGTAGCAAAAAATTAAGGGAGTTACAACTATTTTGAGAACTGGCTCTAATACCATGTCAGGTTAGGAGTAACTCCAGTTTGGCAGAAAACTGATTCGGTTTATTTCATTAGGTAGCTATTGTTATATACAAAGGATGTGACTGCTCAGTTCATCTCCTTATGACTGTTCACATTCCTAATTTAACTATTTACACAAATTCACCCAATCGCAGAGGATTAGGTGTCAACAAATCACACATAGTCAACCACATTAGTTAAACATAGACGAAAATAATCGTACAATAGTCAACCATTAGTCAAAGATAGTCAACCTTAATGGTCAATCAAGATATCTATGGTCAACCATGATAAACCATGGTCAACCAAGGTTATCCAACATCAACATGGTTAGAATAGTCAACCAAGATCAACCATCATCAAACTTGCTTAACCTATATTATAGGGTTGACCAATGTTATTCACAAGCCATAATAATAATAATATCAGGGTTTGTGATTGAGACTAAATATTTAATAGTAATATTAGGGTTTGTGAATAAATTTAATATTTAATAATTTTTTTAAATAATAATATAATATTAATAAAATTGATGACCAATAATATTAATGTCAATATTAAGGTTGATTATATTATTATTATTATATGATTGAATATATTATTAATAATTTAGGATGATCTATGTTGGTCAAGCCTATGTTTACCATAATCAATAATAGCAAACCTTTTTCATTCAAAGTCATTTTTAGTCCATATGACTAGACCATATTCAATTATAATCAACCATGATTGACTAAAATCAATGATAAACAAACAAATTCAACCTTGATTGTTTATAAGTAAGTTTTAAAAATGTTTAATAATAATAAGAATAATAATAATAAAATTCACTATTAATAATATTAATAATAATTATCTACTATTTATTTTTATGCATATGAGTTTTCAATTAATATAATAACATTTACAATCACATTAATAATATATAATTGTACTAATATCTATATAAATCAAAAAAATAGATATAAATTAATTTTTAATAAATAAAAAAAACTATTAAAAAAATAGAAATTAAAAAATTACTGATAAAATTCTCAATATATGTACTTTTATGTTATACCTATATTTTTTTTAATTATTATAATTTTAAATTATCTTATAAACAAAATTATATATATATATATATAGATATAATCTTAAAAATATGCTAAACACATATTTTTTTAAAATATCATAATTTTTAATTTTTAATTTTATATATATATATATATATATATATATAATTATCTGATATATATATATATATATATATGTCTTTCTTAGAAAATGTTTGAGCAAATACACATACCCACTTAACAACATGAAGAAAATGTTAAACTTATATTAAAGGGGAAAATCAACTCTTAACCTTCACAATCATCGTAAAATTATATGAGGAAGTCAGCCATACTCACGGTTGAAAATTGTATCAATAACTTTGAAATGACAAATAATTTGAATAGCTATAATGTGATCATCCTTCAAAACTCCAGTCCTAGAATTCAGATCAAATTTCTGAAAATTGGACTAATTTGGAATGAGAAGCAAAGAGAATGGCATAATTCAAGATTTCAGACTAAGTTTTTCTTCCCTAAAGAAAACCTTTGTCTTAGGTGCCGGTGTTTACAAATCTCAACTCCTGGAATTCGGACAAAGGATTACCACGACCTCGTTGGCTGTAAATCTTTGTCTCGACAGACGATGGGGCTGGATAGACCACTATCTCCCTTTTGGTCTGGTCGTTATCTGTATATACATTCGTTATTAACCTTGAAGGATGAGGGCCTTGGCTTGATTGAACCTAAAGGTAAGGTTTTTCAACAGCAGTCCGCATAACGTGCGCATGATGGTGATGGGAAATCTGGAGACATAGGACGCACTAGAAATGGCGAACATTGCGGACCCTGTGATCCGAACTCGCCACCGAGCCTCCCTCCGTATCAATCCCCACCTTTTTCCCTACCACATATACTCGTCCTCTCGTACACAAATCTCATTCTCGGGGTACCCTATTCTATCGCTTCTGCTAAACATAAGAAGCCATAGATTCTTAGAGATTTCATTCGCGGCCCTGCCAAAGAATTCTCTGTGTATTTTGCATTCTTTAATGGGTAATTGTGTGCCATCTCGTGGATACGGAAGGGTCTCTGCAGAGTTTATGGACCCGAAGGAATTTTCTGTTAAGTTTGTCAAGGATGGCAGCGGTACTCTGAGGGTTAAGATGGTCATCTCGAAACGAGAACTGGAAGCCTTTCTTTCGGATCGTCGTATAAGGGACAAATCACTATTGCTTCAGCTTCCTTCTAAGGTAGCTAAAGAAGATTATGGGGCCACAAGAGGACGCAGCGGCAGTGGATGGAAACCATCGTTAGAGGGCATCCCAGAGCTGAATTAAGCATGTAAGCCCTTCTCTCTGTCTCTGTAGTTAGTAACAGTATTGCTGTTATTCTTTCCGGCTGAAACAGAATAGTCGGCCATCATAGTTACACCCCAACCTAATTGATTTTCAGAACCGGAGAATTTTGGTTCTCATTAATTATCACCATTAGATGGTGAGATATATGTATTTTGGGAAGGTTGAATTCAATTAATGGTTGAGCATATTTTTGAGAAAGCAGAGTAAAATACTATTGATGGCTGATAATGTTTTGGACGAACGTTGGTCGTACTTATCATGTGTCGATTTCTTATAATAATTGCGTTGCCGGTCAGAAAGTGAGGTAGTAAAACCTGTTTTGTCAAATCTGTAGCTGGCCATGCCAGTTTCATGCTTCTCTCAAATTTGGCTGTGTGCTCCTTAATGATATAATTCATAATTGGTGTGCCACGGCTTCGAATTTCTATTGAACTGATCTCAATATTTTACATAGTTTGAGCTCATAAGTAGCTTTCAAATTGAAGTATCGTACGCAAAAGAGAGTATATAATAAAATATCATACACATGTACGGTGTAAACTGTATATATTCTAATTAAAAGAAAATTATATATTTAAATTAAAATTATATATATTTAAATTAAAATTATATATATATATAGATAACACTTGTTCGGGTTTGGGGTACATTTCCACCTTTTAGTATGATATATGGTTCGTACTTTACATTTCCACTTCCTATAGTTTAGGTTAGAGTTTTGACTAATATGTGTCCAAGCTATTTGTTTCTGCGTATATATAGAGTTTATTATTAATTAATTTTTAATCATTAATTATAAATATTTATTTTAAATTTTAAATAAATAAAGTAATTACAAAAATACAAATTCAATTTATATAATTTATTTTTTTAAAATAACTTATAAATTTAAATATTAAACTATAATATTTCACTATTATATTTTATTTATTTTTAAATTTTTTCCTCTGGAAAAATCCGTAAAGTTTTCATTAATATATGAAAAGATTACATATGTAGATGCTATAGCATATGCCATGATCGCTGTGGATCTGTACAAAGTTACAAAAATTACATATATTCCTGTCTGATATAAACATTTTGAGCTCTGTTTATCTATCAAAAGTTTTGTTGCTTGTCAGCAACCTTCAGTCTGTTCAATATTAGAAAGAGTAAACTATGCATAAAGCTGTGTTCAGTGATGTTGCTGCCGAGTCAAAAATATTAGGAGTGTGGTAGACCCGCTGTAGGATAACCCGGGTCTATATATGGCCTATGATAAAATTTCTGTTCTTGCTGATCCAAAAATTTTGTGATCTCCCATGTTCCACGTTCCATCAGCGCGGCCTCCTTTGACAGCTTGTCAGCTGCCATATTATGCTCCCTGTAAATGTGAGCAACAGAGATATGGTTAAATGCCTCTTTGAGTTGCCGAACTTCATCAAATATGACTCTGAGTGTGTGCAAGTGGCATATTGAGATCTCATTGAACCAGTTAATGATAATCTGTGAGTCCCCAAAAATGTTAATACTAGTGCATTGATGACTAATAGCAAAGTGAAGGAGATGGCGTAATGTGATTAGCTCCGCGAAATTGTTGGTGCCAGCCCCCAGACCCGCTTTGATATGATATGAGAGATTTGTGGATTTGTGCAGAATGAATCCACCCCCGCAGCTTTGGGCATTTGCAGCACCATCGAAAAAAGCCCAGGGAGTACTCTGGTCAATGATGGGAGGGGGATTTGGTCGACGAGTCTTTGGGGGAGGCGGCTCAGGCAGTTCTCTATAAGCAGAAATGATGCTGGCTTCAATGAGCGGCCAGACAGGTGGCTTATCGTCAAAGATCACATGGTTCCTCACTTTCCATATGATCCAGTTAACAACTATAGGGAGATTTGCTTCTTTCTTTCCCTTGTGCCGATTACCCCAGTCAATCCAAGCACTGATAGCATCGGGCCCATTCCATTCTCCGGTATGATTGGTGTATGGTTTTATATTGCTCCAAACCTGCTGTACAGAATTGCAATTTAGAAATAGATGCACAGTAGATTCGGACTCAGCCTTGCAAAGTGCGCATCTGGTCGGACCATAATGAGATCGTCGCATGAGAAAGTCACCTGTAGGTACCCTGTTCCGGAGGACACACCATGTAAATAATTTTGAGCGAGGGGAGGCCGAGAGTTTCCATATATAATGCCACCATTTGTCAAGTACCTCAGGCTTCTTATGAATGATAAGATGCAGGTAACCTTCCTTTGGGGAGTACATTCCGCTGTCCGCCCGATACCAGATCAGTTCGTCTGGGCCCTCAGTGATCCTAATGTGAGATTCCGTCAATGCCGCACAGTAATCTTGCCAGATTGTGTGCCATCGCAGGGGAATATTTAATTGAAATGCAGACTGCCAGGCCTGGTGAAATATATCTGATCGATTCTGGTCTGCTATCTGCGCAATAGTCTTAGTGCCCTGAGAAGATAGGTAGTCCACCAAATCCTGTGGGAGCAGGTGTCTACCTCCACAACCGCTCCAGGGGTCAAGTCCAATTCGAGCCCTGTCTCCACTTTTGATTCTCCAAACTATGTTATCCCTGATGAGTGGAAGGGCATGGAGAAGAGCCTTCCAGATAGATGAGATTCCAACTTTGTTCCAGCTGGGCTGTCTGAGCCAATCCATGGTGTTTTGGGGCCAGATATATTTGTGATATACAATAGAAGTCCATAGGCTATGTGTAGTCATCAGGGCCCATCCCATCTTGGCCGCCATAGCACATGCGAAGGTGGGTAGGTCCTTTAGCCCCCACCCACCCCATTTCTTTGGGAGGGCAATCGAATTCCATCCTACCCAGGCAAATGTGCGCTTTTCTTGTTTTCCAGCCCAAAGATATCTGTTGCAGAGCCTCTGTAGTTTAGATAAAATATTGCGGGGTATCCAGGCAAGCGCCATCCAAAATACTGGTGTAGCCTCCAGAACAGATTTGATCAATGTTAGTCTGCCTGCCCTGGACAGATAACGAAAGCTCCAGCATGTGATCCTTTTCTCAATCTTTGCAACCAGCCAAACCCAGTCCGCGATCTTTTGAGAGGTGGGTTTAAGCCAGTATCCCAGGTATTTGAGCCCTCTATCCAGGGGTTGGGTAGAGAAAGGAAAGGCTTGACAAGCAGCAAAAGATTCATTAACTGTGGTGCCAACCAGAGTGATGGAAGATTTTGCCTGATTTATCTCCATTCCTGTAGCATGTGCAAATAATTTTAAAATTCTGTTGAACGTGGAGGTATCTTGTATGCTGCCATCTAGCATAATAAGCACATCATCAACGAATAACAGATGGGTAAGATAACAATCCTCAGATATTTTGAGTCCCTTGATGGCTCCCTCCCTTTTTGCAGAGATAATCAGACGGCTCAGAGCTTCCATTACCAGAATGAAGAGAAGAGGTGACAGAGGGCAGCCTTGTCGAAGACCTCTTTCGGAATGAAAGAAATGAGAGGCAGCCCCATTGATAAGGATGCTGAAGGTAGGGGAAGTAACACAAGCCATAATCCAGTTGATAAAGGGGAGGGGGAAACCCAGATGAATGAGGATCATTTTAATGTAGAGCCAACTTACACGATCAAAGGCCTTTGAGAGATCAATCTTGAGGAGAATACTTTTAAGCCGCTTTGTCCAGATGGAGTGAATTGCTTCCTGGGCAGATCCAATTGCTTCATGGATTTGTCTATCTTCAAGGAAAGCAAACTGCTGAGGGGCGATATGATTTGACAGAATGGGCCGAATCCTATTGGCGATGATTTTTGATATGATTTTGTAGAGGACATTACAGAGAGATATGGGCCTGAAATCATCGAAAGATGAAGGGGAATCAGCTTTAGGGATGAGGGCAATGAAGGTGGAATTTATAGCATGGTATATCTGACCTGTAGTTCGGCTTTCCTCCACTACCTTCAGAATGTCTTCCCCAATGATCTCAAAGAAAGCAGAATAAAATTCAATGGTCCATCCGTCAGGTCCAGGGCTCTTCTCCTTCTGAAACCATTTGATGGTATGTTCCAGCTCTTCCATTGTGACAGGGTCAGTGAGCGGGTCACTATCCTCCTCATTTACAAATCTAGGGAAATGTGAAGCCACCCTGATGATTTCCGCCAGATTTGTGCCCGCTGGACTTTTGTATATGCCTCTAAAGTGAGAGGTACCTAAGTGTGAGAGCTTATTGAAGGTGTCCGCCAATCCTCCATCAGGTTGGGGGATATTCCATATAGTATTTGCCAACTTCCTTCCCTTTGCATAATTGTGGAAGAATCTAGAATTCTCATCCCCAGCTTTGAGCCAGATTGCCCTGCTTCGAAGTCTAAGCGATTCCTCCCTGAGCTTTAGAATGTGATTCTTTTGGTTTTCTAATTCGATGAATCGAGCCTTGTCCTCCATAGATCCGAATGCCAGATTCCTGTCATCCTGGAGAGCTTTGAGTTCTTCTTCCATTCTAATAAGATGTTCATCCTCTCTCTTCTTCTTCTCTTTTGCCCACTCTATAACAAGGTGCTTGAGTTCTGTCAAATTTTTAACAAAACCCCTTGCCATCGATGCTTCCCGATTTATAGGGTGGGATTTCCAAAAGTCCGACACTAAATTAGTGAAGCTTTGGTCCTGAAGCCATAAGTGATTGAATTTGAATGGTGCTTTTGGCTTGGGTAGGGGTCCCATAATTTCCAATATGATAGGAGAGTGATCGGAGATCCCTCCTTGTCCTACCCATTGCTTGTATCTGTGGAGATGGTGGATCAGGGGTTCCTTCATCAGAAAACGATCAAGCCTACGGGCAAGTGCTGCAGGTCCAATCCTTCTATTTCTCCAAGTTGGGAGAACCTTCATCATAGGGATGTCAATAAAGTCTTTTTGCTCCAGGAGGGATTTCATGAAATCCGAGATGGGATCAATCTGTGCCCGAGTTCCCCAAGATTCTCTGTATCCCATTGAAAAATTTAGGTCACCTCCCAAGATAATGCGATCATGAGCCATCAGTCTTCTGCTGAGGAGCTGTCTCCAAAAGGTTTCCCTCTGCTGGCAAGGCCCGTATACATTGACAATGCGCAGGTGTTGCCCCAGCTCAGCGGAAAAGATATCAACTCCCATGAAACCTGGACCCCCCCAAGATGAGTCCAATCTGATGGTTTTTGGGTTGATGCCAATAGCCAAGCCCCCTGATCTGCCATTTGCATCCAAGGCAATGTAGATCCAACGAGACGAGATGTGGTTGAGAATGAGAGAGATGTTCTCGGCTGATCCCAGGGTTTCTTGCAGGAGGATGATATCAGGATTTTCGACCTCAAAAAGTCGTTTAATGGCAAGTTTTTTGGGGGAACTAGCCAAACCCCTGCAATTGAAAGAGAGACACTTCATGAGGGACCCCGCTTTGGGGGTTTTGTAGCTCTAAGGACCCCGTCGATGGTGGATTGTCGCCCAGAGGCAACTTCCGCGCCTGCTCGTTTGATGGCTTTGTTGAGATCTGATTTTCTGCCTCGAGTGGAGATGGATCCCATACCCGGAGCGATAATACCCAGCCCAATCTGAGAATCGGAGTGTTCCACATGAGATGTCCGAGGGCGAAGGGAGTAGGGGTGGGGGGGATAATTCCGGGGGGATGAATCGGATGGAGGGGAGGGGGATCGGATCAATGAGGGCGAGACAGTGGAAGTAACCAGGGGAGGGGGAGGAGGGATAGGGCAATGCACCATAGAACATGTTACAGAGATTTGGGGCTCAGATGATTGCACATAAGAGGAGGGGGTGCAGGGCGGAGATTTGCTATGCATCCTAGGACCAGCTACTGAGTTTAAAAATTCAATAGACTGATCAAAAGAGATAGGAATAGAGATAGGATTAGTACCCGATGCCAGTGCTGCTGCCGCTGCCGCTCGAGCCCGAGTCATGGGAGGAGAGGGCACGTCCATCATGCTCTGCACCGGATCCACGCGATCTTTTGAAGGTTCAGCTTGCTTCAGATCCGATTGGGGGGTGAGAGGAGAGTTCCTTCTGGATGGGATAGGCGAGACCTTTGGAGAGCTGTCCTGACTGTTATTCAGTGGGCATTCCTTGTATAGGTGTCCCACTTGATGGCATCGGTTGCAGCGGAAAGGGACGCCCTCATAATCCAGAATCTGGGAGCGCCTATACTTTCCCAATTTGAGAGTAATTTTCTCTTCCAATCCTTCTCTGGTGTCCAGATGCACCAGAATCCGCGCCATCGACTTCTTTCCAGAGTCCTTGTAGGATCGATCGTGATCCAGGTATGTGCCCAAGGCATTACCAATTTTGGTAAATGCTTCATCTCTCCAATATTGCAGTGGTAAACCAGGTAACCTAACCCATAGAGGCCCTGCAGCAATTTGTTCTCGCTCGGGATCAAAGAGCGGGGTCCAACGCTTCAATAGAACAGGAGCAGATTCTATATGCCAAAATTTCTCAAGGACAGCATCCGTGTGTCCCTCGAGTGCGAAGTGTAGGGAGAACCATCCCCTTTGCAGAACCTCGACTTCTGGCATCGGAGAGAACAAGCCTTCCCATATTTCCTTCACCCATCGTTTCAATCGCTCCACCGTGTATGTGCGCCCTCGCACATGACCCACCAACACCGTGCGAGCAATCATCAAGGTTTCTTCGAAATCCATCGGGCTGCCGAAATCGACCGTGATGTCTTTTGTGGTTGCCCTAACACACTTGGACTTCCGTTTCTTTGAGCGGGGAGCAGATGGGTGGTCGACCAGCGGATTTGTAACCTTATTCTGGGGAGGAGGGTTTGGTGGATTTACATTTGCTGAGGGGGTACTGAAGAAACCAGATGTTTTTACCCCAGAGATCGGATTAGGGATTTGTACAAACACGCCTTGATTCTCATGGGTTTTGGTCGATACAGGCTGCTGGGGTGCGGAAGGGCCGACCTCAGTCGATTCAGGCTGCAGGGGAGAGATAGGGCCCAAAAGCAGAGAATCAGATGAAAGGGTGGAAAGAATGTGTGCAGTACCAGGGGAGAGTGGCGGAGCTTCCAAGCCGAAGTCAGATGATGAGGGAGCCGGTAGTGAAACTACCGGAAAAAAGTCCAGAGCTCGAGACCCATCCGCGGGAGGTGGAGCGAAACCCGGCGCAGATAGGCTAGGGTTTTGAAAAATCTGCTGTTCCTCCAACGGGTCCTCGGTGTAGTCCACGAGGTCCGTTATCCATTGACCCTCCTTGTCGGTAGATTCCAGTTCGTCTGTCGATTTCCGCAGCTGATCTGTCGTCATGTCGCTGTCCTGATTCCCAAACCGTTAACCAACTGCGATCCTGTGGCTGCGTTCCTGCGGCTTAACCCAATCCTCGCCGAAACGCCGTTTGCGCCATCAGAGCCTCCCGGGAAGAGCCCCCTCAATATGTTTCCCCAGGATGATTTTATTTATTTTTAAATTATAATGATTTATTATTATATTTCATTTTCATGATCTCGAATATAATTACCCAATTTCATCTAAAATCCTAATTCATCTCTAAAAATAAGGGAATATCTGAAATTTATTAAAAAGAAAAAACTGGGAAAAAAACTGAATTTGAGATATTAATTATGTAGTTTTTCTTTTACATTTACATAGAAAAATTTTCTTTGTCTGAGAGTTATTTTATTATTAAAAGTTAAGAGATAAGAAGGGATATCGATATTTAGAAGTATGCTTCCAAATCTCATCTCTGAAAGTTAGGGGTAGGATTTGAACATTTGAGTTTGAACTGAATTTAAGATATCATTTATATAGTTTTTTTTTTTTTATTTACCTAGAAAATCTTTCTTTCTCTCAGAGTTATTTTATTACAAAAAGTTAACAGGTAAGAGAAGGGACATCTATAATTAGTAGTATGCTTCCAAATCTCATCTTTGAGAGTTAAGGGATAGGATTTGAACATTTGAGTTTGAGAGTTAAGTTGTAGGATTTGAATATTTGAGATAGGATAAAAACCTAAGAAATTGGGTGAAAATAAGTTTGAACTTGGGAAATTAATGATTTCAAACTAAATATTTCTATAAAAACTTTAGTTGGATGAAATTACTAAATTATGAAGTTGTTATTTTTTTCCTTAAATAAATTTGAATTCTTACAAAAGTTAAAAGAATAATCTCCCCCATTGGTATTGCATCATAATTTTGTTAAAATAAATTAGAAAAATAATATATAATTTCTATTTTAAAATATAAAAAACAAAATTAAAAAAAAGAATTATTATAAATTATTCATTATTCATGTCAGTCATAAAAGTTTTTATAATAAAATTTAAATATAAAAATAAATGATTTATATAATTTTTCAATTCAAAAATTTTAAAAATATTTATACTTTTGAATCTATGACTTACTATAAAGAAATCTATCTTCTTAATAATAAAAAATTAAAAACAAGTCAAAAGTATTTAAACATATGAATAGTGTTTTTAACTTTTTATTAATTTTTTAATATATATATATATATTGAATATTTTTTTTTTTTTTATAAATAGTTAAAAATATGATGATGATGATGATGATGATGATGATGATGATGATGATGATGATGATGATGATGATGATGATGATGATGATGATGATGATGATGATGATGATGATGATGATGATGATGATGATGATGATGATGATGATGATGATGATGATGATGATGATGATGATGATGATGATGATGATGATGATGATGATGATGATGATGATGATGATGATGATGATGATGATGATGATGATGATGATGATGATGATGATGATGATGATGATTTGCTTTTGAATATTGAATTTTTTATTATAAATAGTTAAAAATATTAATTTGATGATGATGATGATGATGATGATGATGATGATGATGATGATGATGATGATGATGATGATGATGATGATGATGATGAATGATTTGCTTTTGAATATTAAATTTTTTATTATAAATAGTTAGAAATATGTGATGATGATGAAGAATTTACTTTTGAATCTATGACTTGCTATAAAGAAATCTATCTTCTTAACCAAGTATGTTATTTAACAACAGCCACATCACTTCTTTTGCCTTTTTATACATTTCTACCGTGTAATTTTTGTTTACTTTGTAAAAATGAAATGAGTTTATATATGAAAATACTATTTTTAAAAAATTAAATGTATTTAAACATATGAATAGTGTTTTTAATTTTTTATTAATTTTTTAATATATATATAATATTAATTTTTTTTATTATAAATAGTTAGAAATATATGATGATGATGATGATGATGATGATGATGATGATGATGATGATGATGATGATGATGATGATGATGATGATGATGATGATGATGATGATGATGATGATGATGATGATGATGATGATGATGATGATGATGATGATGATGATGATGATGATGATGATGATGATGATGATGATGATGATGATGATGATGAACTTTTGAATCTATGACTTACTATAAAGAAATCTATCTTCTTAATCATTCAAACAAAACATTTATTGAAATAAAAAAATATATATACTGAATAAACTTAAAAAAAATTGCATATTCTTTCACGATTTAAAATTTTAAAATTTCACATTTCTCCAATATCATTTTATTATAATCTTCAAAATTAAAAAATTATCCAATAAAATTATACATGGACATTTCAAATGATTACCACCCTGCTTATATTAATAGTAAATATAACAAATATATTTAAAATAATATAACATGGTAAGAAGTGCCACATATATAAGATATTGACATAAATGTAATCCAAATTTATATTTATTTCAAGAAAATGTTATTATATAGATTTATTTTAGTGAATTAAGTGGTATTTCAAGAATTACTTTATGTTAGTTTAATTTAATTTCTTAATTTGGTAGACAATTCATTTTTTTTTATTATTATATTTGTTGCTAGCAACATGAAATATGAGAAAATACATTTGAAAGATGTTTGAATATCTCCAAAAATATATAATACTTTGAACAAATTCTCTTGGGTCACCTAAATGGGATCATTCTATGCAAAACCCATGTTTTAGTTTTTTGAGATTTATCTTAGTTTGTCCAAAAACTATGTCAAAAGTTGAATGCTCAAAAATAAAACCATGTCAAAAGTTAACGGCTCGAAAATTGATGCTATTCTAAATCACCATCTTTGATCCGGTGCTAAAGGACCACACTTGCAACACTAAGAAAAGTGTTACTATTGTTCTATAAAAGAAACTAATTTAAAACATAAGAAAACTAATATAAACTGCATATATCATAAAACTAAATGAACTATAAAATTACATATTACAAAAAAACCAGAATATGATATAAGTTAAATAGCACAATAACCTATAATTGTGTTTTATCCCATCATATTTGCAATTATGATACAACAGTTCATCTCTTTGAATGGAGAAGGCACTTCTATTTATTCAAAAACTAAGATAACTAATTAATAAATTTAGATCCACAAATCTCTCGTAGATCTACAAGTATCTCAAGTGCTGAGAACCATATGATAATATCTAGCAAGTAATATCTCTATATATTCTCTTACAAATCTCTAAAATATTTGGCAAGAAATCTAATCAAAACTGCGATGTTTCTTCTCCATCAAATGTGTTTGAATAATTATCTCAAATCTTCCTCAAATCTTCATGGGTTGAAGATGAAATTTGAATTCGAGACTAAATTGTCAAATATGACATTGTTAGAGTCTTCAAAAATGCGTAAAAGCATCACAAAACTCATCCAAATTTTAGAGGTAAGTGAAAAGATGTTATTATTATAATATTTAATTATAAATTCACACAAAATACTAAAATAAATACTTTGGAAATTAATAATTCTAAACACATATATAATAATAAATATGGTCTTAATATAAGGTTATAAGATATTAGAATATGGTTAAAAGTGAATTAAAAGAGGATGGCAAAGATGACATTTTGTAGACCCAACGATGGCTTTAGAGTCCCCTTCTTCAAGCATTGTTGGAACTTCCTGCATCAAGAAGTCATAGACCTCATGGAGGAATCTGGCACTGCGAGGAGCATTCTGACAACCCTCAATGCCACCTTCTTAACTCTAATTCCCAACGAAGCCAATGTAGCCACCCCAAGTAAATTTCCCCCCTAGCCCTTTGAAATGTAATCCACACTCTTTTTACCAAAGTCATTGCCAAAAAATTAAAACCCATTCTCCCCATCCTAATATCACTGGATAAAACTCACTATGTTGAAGGGTGCTAAATCCTTAATGGGATAATTCTTTCCCATGAGACATTCCACTCTCTAGAAGTCTTAAAGAAACCTAGTATGTTGCTCAAACTGGACATTGACATACCCTTTGGCATGTTAAACTAGTCCAACATTGAAAACATCCTAAGGTCCTTCGGCTTGTGTGAGGGTTATATTGTTAGGATCTCTTGTCTTATCTCCTCAGCCTTCTTCTCAATTCTGTTCAATGGCTCCCCCATCCACTCACTTCTCTCCTTCTTGAGGCATCATAAAAGGTGATCTGATCTCTCCCTTTCTCTTCTTTCTAATGATGGGAGGTCTAGGTTGATGCCTAAAATCAACATACAACAATAGCCTCCTTAGAGGTCTCACTCTCTGTGACAACTCTCCCCTTACTCACCAACAATTGAAGGATGAAACCTTGCTCATGATTCACCCATCTATCAAAGAGTCAAAAGCCATTAAAGATATCTTAGATCTCTTATTTGAAGACTCGTGCATGTTTTTCACATGAGAATAACAGCAAGGTTGAGACACTGGGTCTGGGCACAAGGGGCCAACAAGGCTCCGATGTAGTCTTCAGCAACACTGATATTTTCACCTTACCCAGAGAGGGTAAGGAGTCTCACCCGAGGCGTGTCGCGACTGAAGTTAGATGAGGGTGGAATTAGGTGCTAGAGGAGTCATATCAAATAGAAAAGACCAAAATATAATAGCTTAACATCTATATTATCCCAATCACACTGATCTACTCATGCCATATCAAGAAACTGTATAACTAAATGCATTCATTAAAAATTTTAAAGAGTCAACACAGAGCTTAAGAACACAAGGTGGATCTGAACCATCTCTTCCATTAACATAACATAAAGCAGTACATTAGGCTCAAGGCCTGATCATCAATAACATGAACAACATAACCAACATAAACAGATACAGACAGGACCATGGAGATGTTCACATTCCTCTACAACATAGGAAGACTCTAACTATCACGCACTCACTTGACTGACCAACAACAACCCTCCTTCTCTCTTTCTTTTGCCATTTTATTCTCTGTCAATTATCCCTTCCTTCTGCTCGGCTGCCTTCATTCTCAGATGCCTTTTTTCTCCCATTTCTCAGCTCTCTTCGTTCCTTCCCATCACCTTTCCGAGACTACTATTCATTTTCCAAATTTTATTCTGCCCTCATTTGTCACCTCCGCAACTCCAATAGTCATCCTGCCGCTTGTCATCGACTTATTTTTCCACAAAATCTCAAAATGAAGGTCCCAACAGGCTTCAACCACAAATCATTGACTCGTCCCCGAGTCAATTTTGCCTTGGTGTTGTCGGTGTTGTGGGTGTAGTTGACCGCTCTGTCGATGCTTTTGCTAGCGTTGTTGTTGCCATAGGTGCTTTTTCTAGCACTATTGCTACTTCTTGTTGTGATTCTACCGATTCTTATTATCTTGTTTCTGCTTCTTCTAGCTTGCCATCTTTTCCAAATGAAGGCCCCAACAATAGTACAATCGCAATGGTGTCTTGGAAAAATCAGTTGTAGTCCTCAAGCGTTGCTTGCCAAGGTCTAGTGATTTCCTCAGCCTGTTTGATGAACTCCATTACTATGTTAGAAGTGGGATGGGTTGATTGATTTCTCAATACGGAAGCCCACTACTCCTCCATTTCATCACTCATCTCTCATAGGGAGATGACATGAGTGTCAACTAGGGGTCATAGATCCTAGATTTTTTGTTTTGTTTTCATTGACTCGTCCTTGGTTTGCTTGACCTGGACTTCTAAAGAGGCTACCTCTTCTTCGAACTTCTTCCATTCATATTTATCCTTGGGGATCATGATGTCTATGAGGAGTTGTTGAATTCACTGTCGAAGCGAGTAGACTCGTTGATTTTTCTTTGCCAAACAGTCGAACCAGTCATGGACTTAATCCATCAATATGTACGCATCATTCAGAGCATTAGGAATGGAGGCTTTGAGAACAGAAATGACAATGATATTTTGTTCAATCTCATCAATATAGGTCATGGAAGGATCAGGAAGTCCCTTACTTGCATTGTCGAGGCTCTATCAAAGTTCTCTATTGGTGGAGAACAGCCCCATACATGCATCTTGAATGTGGTCGAAACATTCGACCAAGGTGCAAGTGGCAAAGTCCTCAGAGCTTCAATTACTACATCAGCAATGGATGGCAAAAGCATCTAGAACTACGAAGTTATATGATCAACCTGTGTCTGCAGTTGTTCATTGATTTTCCAAAGTTGGTCTCTTTCGGCTGTAAGGGCGGTGATTTGTTGCTTTTGTTGCTCGTGGTCAACGACAAGGTAGTTGTGAATTTGTTCCACCTGCTACATTGCTTGTTGTTTGAAAATAAATGACTGTGTTGACGACCAAGTCTGAAGGCTATCTTTTTACATAGCTGATGGTTATGGGAATCTTCCCTACAAAGGTTGCACACTAGCAACAAACTTATCAGAATGACCTTGGGGCAAGGTTTCTTACTGTGAGGGTTCTACAAACTAGGGCGTTGCAGGGATAGAAACTAGATTTGGAATAAAAAGGAAATTTAAATAAAAGGGGGCCACAAAGGGCTCGATAGTTGTAACCAGTGGTTCTGAGGTGGCGGGTATTACGCTCAACAATGGGCTTGACTCTAATAGTAGTGATATAATGGAAGTGGTGATATTTTCTCCACTTGGGGATGTCATGGAAAACTAAACAATAGATTCAACCTCCATATCTTCTATGCCTAGTCCCACCCAAGAGGGAATGGTATCTGGCAGGGTTGCGTGAGTGGATGTTGTATGTAGGGATGGATCTCACGATATCGGTGAAACGGTGGAGGTGGAGGGTGAATTTTCTTCCAAAATTGTGGAGGATGCTGCATTTTGGGGTCCTTCGATGGTGAGGTCGACTATAGGCACTACTGGGTCTATATTTTTCTTCTTGGATACAGCTAGAGTTTTGGCGCTCTTTGGTTTTCTGGGTTTGGGAATAGTCGGCTTGGATTGTGAATGAGGTCCTACATGTGGTATGGCAACAACAAGGGGCATAGTGACCATAAAACCTTGCAATTCAACATAGTTAGGACCTGAACCTAATGAGCTACCCCTGGCAATGACCCTACTTCCACATGGAATGCTTCAGCGGATAATGCGAATTTCTACGCCTGCATCTGGAAGGTATGTGGGTGAATGTAGTGTGGCCTGATGTAGGTATTCCCATGAGTGACCTCGAACTAGAGTTATGTTGAGTTCTCATCCAAGAACGACTTGGGGATTCTTTCAATGGCCCTTATTACAACAAGAATTTTAACATATCATCCCCCAAAAAAAGCTTCATTGATTTCCTTGCTGCTTGGGTCTCCTAACGTCCTCCATGGTGTATACCAGAGATCTAAGGGTTGGTAATCTATGATTTGCACCAGTTCCATGCCTGTTAGTGGGCACCACTTCCACATCACTAGAGTCATCAGCAAATAACCGTAGATAAAGTTAGTGCTTCGCTTATAAACATCTTCGCAAGCCTCAAATATATCATTCAATAGAAATTTTCCCCAGTTGAGTTGGGCACCCTCTACATAATGCTCCGCAATTGATATTGTGTCCAGCATGCATTCATTCCTTGAAAAATGTCGTATAAAATTACCTGTGATTATGTAGCAGGAAAATTTAATATGTTCTTTATTGATGAGGTCAATTTTGGCTCCCTTCTCTCCTCTCTTTGTGTTGTACTTTCCATAGTAGTCTGCATCTCCTTCCTTCTTCACTCTTTTTGAGTTTGTCTGGAAAGCCCTCAAGACTACATTCCCTATTGTTAATAAACCTGTAAGCCACTAAATGTCAACTGCATGAATCATGCACTACTTGTCCATCCAAAGCGACCCAACTTGCATCTTGCTGACAAAAAGTTTAGTGCACTACATTGCAACAAGAGTCATTTCAAACACGAGAAAAATCCTCAAATTTAATAATTTTGAATGCATAATTCCCTTGTGTGCCACCTTGGCTTTGACTGTTGTTGTCCCGTCTTCTTTTGTGATTGTTTATGTTTATACTTTCCACTTCGAGGCCGGGAACTTAAAGGAATCTAAAAATTCATTGTCAAATAGCGTGGCCTTATCATATTTTCCATACAATGGCTTTGTAATTGAAATTCTATCATACAACCCATCTTCAGGAATAAAAAAATTATATGTTTCATCTTGGAATGTCATTGGTAGACTAAAATTACTAGAGGCTGATAATAAATTATTGGGTGACAACACTAAGAGCCTGACTGCAACTTGGATGACTCTATCACCTTCGCTCCAAACCTAGAGAACTTTAACATATCCATGCAGAATTAGTAAACCACCTTGACACGACATTTCTGATGAGACTTGCTAGCTAATTACTACAACAACTTTCCCTATGTAGACTTGAACGTGTTTATCGCTTGTCGGTAGAGTTGGACCTGACTTGGTTGACGTACTTCTAGAAAATACAAGATGGAACAGATGGGTAATTATTCTAGCATAATGGTAGACATTTAGGAATTAATTTTTTCTATAATGGGAAATATTCTATGAAAATCTAGGCTGACAATGATATTATTGTCTAATTATTACAGAAAAGACTCCTAGCATGTGTGACTTACCCCCCCCCCCCTCCCCCCCGACCACAATCAGTTGTGGTGTGGTGACATGGAAGCTGCAACTGAACTTGACGTCCCATATTTGTTTATTGAAAATAATTTGACAACTGGCTAACTAACTAACTAAACTCATTCTAAATTGACTAACTAACTCCTACTGAATTTTCCTAATCCTACCTACGGTCTCTTTTTAGAGACCCAATCAATTTTGAATGTCAATATTTGATTTGTGGAAGGGCTTTAGTCGTGCGCCATTCACCCAACTTGGTAGTAGTACTCCATCCAGTTGTGCGAGCTTGACAACTCCAGACTCCCTGGTCTCCACAACTATAAGTGGTCATATCTAGTGCATCTGTAGATTACCCAAAAACTTCTGGAACTTGTTGTCATATAACAAAACTTGTGACCCAACTGTGAAGGTGTTTTTATTGATGTGTCTATCATACCATTCTTTTTATCTTTTCTACCCGACCCACAGGTGAAAATCTGCTAGAAACCTTACCTCATCCACTTCCAATAGCTCCTCCAAGTGCTTTTATAGTTATTATTCTTCTGTCATTTGTGTGGCCTGGGTAATTAAGATGCTTGTGATTGTGAACTATGCTAGCACAGGAGCTTCTCGTCTATTGACTAATTGGAATGGCATATGTTTGTGAAGTCTCTTCACTGTTGTGCAATATACCCATAGCATGGTTGGCACCCTTTCATCCCAATCATCCATATTTGCCAAGCACACCTTAGTTAATCCCTTTTCAAGTATCTTGTTGAATTCTTCTATAGTTCCATTGGCCTGCAGGTGATATGGGCTACTCTTGTGATGTTTTGTCATGAAGTTATGAGATAGAGAAGTAATTATTTCATTGATGAAGTGAGTTCCTTGATTTCTTGTGAGGCTCCTAGGGAACCTAAACCTTCAGATGATATTTTCAAGTATAAACCTTCTAGGTGTGTCTATTGTGCAGTCCTTCACTAATGTTGCCTCAACCCATCTTGTGAGATACTCGGTCACTATGATTATGTACCTGGCTTGAGTGTGACACGTCAGTGGATTCATCAGACCTATGAAATAAATTGCCCACTTTTCAAATATATGTAATTCACGTATGAGTTGTAGTGGTAGCTCATCGCGATGTGATGGTTTCTCAACTCTCTACCACACATCACATCCCTTAACTTAATCTTTTGAATCCTTATACACTATTGGACACCATAACCCTGCCTACAAAACCTTCCGCGTCATGCATTTTCCCCTACGTAGCCACCTGCAACTCTTGAGTGGAATTCCCATAAGACATCATGTCGCTCATGTTGGAGGACACAACATCACAACACCTAATCTAACCCTAGTTTGTATAGGTATCTTGTAATAAGCTGATAATTGGGTGCTCTCATGACCATATATCTTATTTGCATTGCCGTGTACTCTTCCAACAATTTCCCTATGGCTAGGAAGGTTGCGATCTCTTCTAAATAATCTGGTATTGCTTCTACTCTGAATAATTTGGCATTGGGGAGCTGGTCACCTAGGGAACCCCCACCTTCTCCCAATTCCAACCTTGAAAGGTGATCAGGCCCAATGTTCAACCAACCTAGTTTGACGATTACTTCAAAAGTAAATTCCTAAAACAATAGCAACCATCTACAAATTCTCCCCTCTAGTACAGGCTTGTTGACCAGGTATTTCAATGTGGAGTGGTCTGTAAAGAACTTAAATGGTCCCCCAAGTAAGTAGTGTCTAAAATTTTGAAGAGAGTAGACCATAGCTAGTGCTTCCCTCTCTGTTGTGGTGTAATTTTTTTTCTGTAGTTGACAATTTACTACTGGCAAAATAGATTGGATGGTCCAAGCTTCCTTCTCCCGGTTTTTCCAACACTGCGCGCATAACCATACCGAAAGCATCAAAATGTACACGGAATTGTTTATTCCAATCAGGAGATACTAAAATCGGAGCACTTACCAACCTCTCCTTTAGTATGTTTAGTGCAGCTTGACACTCTTCAGACCATGCAAAAGCTTCTTCATTCCTTAATAACTTCTCCATAGGCACAATGATGGAGGCGTAGTTGCAGATGAATCTTCGGTAGTATCCAATGTGTCCTAATGTCGATCTGAGCTTCTTAACATTGGCCGATGGGTCCATATTGATAATTTTTGCAACCTTGCTGAGATCTATGCATACCCAATCCTTACACACAATATGGCCCAAAAGTGTGCCGAATGGAACCGCAAATATGCATTTCTTTAAATTCAAAGATATTTGTAATTGCCTGCAATGATCAAACATTATCCTGAGTAGGCTTGAGTGTTTCTTCAGTAGGTTGTATACTGTCCATTCATCCATGTATACCTCCAAGAACCTGTGGATGTAGTCTTTGAATGTTGCAATGACAATTCTAGAGAATACTGTAGGCACATTCTTAAGACTGAATGGCATCACATGGTAGGCATACGACCCCCACTCTATAGTAAAGGTGGTTTTCTTCTTGTCTTCTTCAACTATTCTGACCTAATGGTAACCTGAGAACCCATCTATGAAGGAATATGCCTCATTCCCCACGACATTGTCTAGGACCTCATCGCTGAATGGTGTGGGGAATGGGTTGTGCACACAAGAATTATTAAGGTTGCGATAATCTACACAAACTCTTATCTCCATGGCATCATTTTTGTTCTGTATTACTATCAGACTGACCCATTCTACCTCGTCCACTGGGAAAATAAGTCTTGCCTCCAACATTTTGTCTATTTATTTCTTTACCTTCTCTTTGACTCTTGGGTTCAGCCTGTATGTCTTGTGTTTCATCGACTTTGCATTGGGCTTCAACACAATTTTCATTTCTCCTATGTCTCCCTTAATCCCTTTTAGGTCCACAACTAATGAGGGAAATAGATCTTCATACTCCCTTAGAAGATCGAAGATTTATTTTGTTATCTTCTCATCCCAATAGTCTTTGATTGATGCTAGTTTAGGTTTATCCTTTGTTCCAATGTTGTGCTTTCGCATCTTCACTTGGAGCAAGTGTGGAGCATTCGCTACAGGTTCCTCCTGTATATCCCTCTCCCTTTTGGTTTTATGAAATGTGAGGTGTTGCAACCATTCTAGGTCATCCTCATCTGGTTCTTTGTCCACCTTCTAACAAGTTATCGCTTAGGGATATTCATAGTCATAGAAATCCTATAAGATTCTTTGTTTTATGCATTCATCCCAGAGTTGTCATGATCTAAGGAGGACCTATTTGATAGCCTACAATGCTTCAGTTAGCCTTCTATCACTGTCCCTAAAAGAGAAACTAGTAATTAATTGTTCTTCCAGGGCGTCCCACTCTCTTGTTTGCCTCCTTATTTATTCTTGTATGTACCAGGATTTAGGAAATCTACCCAATGTGTATATAATCCCGGACACCCAAAGCTCCTCCTGAAACCCCTCTCGGTTCTATTTATTCTTACAGTTTTCTATGTGTTGTCAAGGATCAGACTCCCCCGTATATTTTGAAAATCCCTGTGGGTATTTCCCTACTTGTTTGAATCTTTCCTTCATAGCTCTCTTAATTCTTTCTAATTCCTGGATATAGTTGCGAAGGACCCTCCACCATCGTGTTGGGGTCACTTGTAGTGCAACATCTAACAATGGTATTTTGTGTTCCTCCCTTACGTTTACATCAATCTTATTAAGGAATATATCCACTATGTCTATACCATTGAAAATGGGAAAGTCTCTTACCTCTATCCCGATCCAATTTACACAGCACACCGTAGCACAATGTTTGGTGTCAACCTCATATCCGCCTTGCTGCCAAGCATCCTATGCATCTTTCGAACCAACATTAAAGCTCTGGATACTCCTGCAGCTCACTAATCCTTCAACTGTTGTGTTGAATTAGTCTTCTCTCTTACCCTCTTTTACACTGTAGAGTTCATCTAACATCCCTAGATATTCTCTGTCATCTATAGGTTCTGTGAATCTGGGCCCTTGATATGGGTCTAGTGGTTGGATGACTCTTACTCCCTCTACTTCAAAGATCATCAACTCCTTCTTCATATCTATAATGGCATAATTTTCATAGGCCCAATCAATACCTAGCAGTGTCAGGTAAGGATATTTGTCCCCCATTATATCAATTACTTCAAAATCACATGTGTTTTTACTCCTGCTACATCCACCTCCACACCCTCTAGTCTCCCAATCGTAAGTATAAAATATTTGTTGGCCATTCTCAACTGTATTGGTGAGAATGTTAGTTGAGGTTTCCCCATTTCCTCCCACATCTTTCTTGGCGGGATGTTGACGTCGAAACCTAGGTATAACATAGTGTCCTTGATTTGGAATCCAACAATCTAGGAATCAATCTTGAACTACTTGCCTGTTCTCTTCTTATTTCTCCTTACTCTTCTGGTGTTCCTTTTGGGCAAGTTGGCAAAGATTTCCCCCGCTTCATTTTCTTATTTTGGTATGGCTACAGCAAGGATTTTCCGTAGTTTCCCCACCATCTCCTCATCGTTGACAATCTACAAGAATAACATAAACCACTCCTTAATAGGTTTGATATTGGTAGATTTTGGAAGATCTGAATGCTTGTCCTTACGAGACTCTGCTTGTTCTCTTGATGGCCCTTTGCTTTCAGTCAGACTGTTAAACAATTTGGGTGCTTCTTTGTAGTACTTCTCTTTCTACTTAGATTTATATGGTCGTTTTGACAAGGCTAATCGGCTGATTGTAGGTTGGTCTGGAGTGACCTATTCAGCCCCAATATTTTTGCCGCCATGGGTTACTATGTTTATATTTAACAATGGGGCTACCTCTGTAACCCTCAGTTTTGCATTGATCATATTCATCCCCTGTTTCCTATTTCGCTCCTCCCATCTTGCGATCAGCTCTAGGAAATCATCTGTCACGTTTGAATTGACCATGAATTGTGAGCACCAAGATCTCCTTGGTAGGGGGAAGTACTGTGTGACATGTCCCTCTTGGTCACAATTGTAGCAGTGGACAGGTCCCCTACCTCCTGCCCTTGCTCCTCTCATTCCTCCTCCCCCTTGCCCACCGTGAGCAGTCTCGTTGATCCTAAAGGTCAAACAGTCTAGCCGATCTACTAGAACATCCAACGCTTGAAACTAGTCCCTGTGGTGGGTTGTGGATATGCATATCTCACAATAGTTGTTATTCATGACATTCAAATACATTTGCAAAATCAAGAATAAGTGCGGTGGGTGTCCATACCCCATACACATTTCGCAATACTCTAGTTGGTTGGGCTAGGAAATGCTCATTATGACCCTACCTATGTGACTCCAGCTTTAGGCGAGGCCACCGATGGTCCCCCAGGTCCTGATGCAGCACTCACGCCCCTCAGCCTCATTCACTTTGTGGTGACATGACCCTCTACTAGGTAGTTGGTACACCAAACATTCGGTTTGGATGGGCGGGCTAGTTCTAGATATTTCAGCTGCTCCATTAAACTTATAATTTGGTGCTAGAGATGCAAGATAGAGGTGTTGTGTGAAGTATCTCCCCCCCGATATTCGTACATATGCCCTGCCATCGCCTCTATTTGGGTGGCTATATCTAGGGAATCCTAGAGTGTCTCGATCTTCTATTGTGTTAGTGGTGTCCAGGTGAGGTAACAGGATTTTGATGAAATAATCCCTATGGTAGTTTGGGTCTATGGTATATTTGAGCTTACCAATCATGTCTTTAAACCTTTTCATTAGTTCCCAGGTGGTTTCCCCCTCCCGCTGCTTAATCTCCCAGAGTTTCGAAAACCCTTATTGATCCATCTCAGGAAGTTTCAATTCTTGCACAAACTCTTTCTTAATCTCATCTATCGTTAGGTTCTGGTGTAACTCCAACCATTTGATAAGCCACCTCAGGGCCCTTTCCCTGAGAGTGGTCTAGAATTCTATCAACTTTACATTGTCAGGCATCTGGCGAGCCCTCCAGATAGCCTCACATAGGTACCAGTGTTTCTCCACGTCTTCATTCCCTCTACCAGAGAATTCTAGATATCTTGTAAATGACCCTGCCATTATAGATTGGGTTCACTCTAGAAGCACAAAACCTTGTGATCCTGGCTATTGAGATCCTTGTAATCCCAAATTACTATTTCTACTACTACTAGCAATACTAGTCCTATAGTTAATATGCACATTATGCACTCTTATCGTCTTAAGAAACTTAGAAATAAATTTACCAGGGTTGTTGTAGAGTACTAGGGGAAGGTCGGGGGGAACACTACCTAAGCTTCGAGGGGTTGTATCGTTTATTCTTTCGGATGCATCATCCTCCATGAATAGTCTCCTCATCACAAAACACATCTCGTCCTGCACATCATCCTTCCAGTCAACTTGACCAATTCCATTGGACCCCTCCTCTGGAACTCGAGATGGAGGGATATTATCTCCCTCTGGACATCCAGCAGTCCTTGCGTTCTATATCCCTTTCACCAAGGCATCCTCCATCCTGTATTACTCTTTTGGGCTCCTCAACACCACTCTTGCTTGGTGTAGTTCCTTCGGCTACCTTTTAATCACCTGCTTGGCCTTTTCCTACCATTTCTCTGCTATCTTCGCGCCCCTTTATGCTCTCACTTCCCTGGCCCTTCATGAATCCTCTGCATCCATCCTTCTAATGGCCTCATGATCACCCTCCTGGTAGAATTTCTCTCCTTAGGTCATTCCCCCAGCACTAGGGGTTTACGGTGCCATGCCTAAACCTTGGAATACAAGCAGGCCTTCTTCGGCCATTAAGACTTTAATCCAGAGAGGTACTTCGTTCAAAAACTTCTCTCTTACCCCACTTAAAACACAACGTAAACTTTTGAAAAGGACTGGTAGCTTTATGTTGCAGACTCAAAAATGTACCCCTTCAATGTACTTTACACCCAGAAATCTACTCCTCCTATGAGATTTGTGTCAAGATGGTAGAGTCCTGCGAGATCCACTAGCATTCAGTCGCAGCGAGAAAATGTTTGTCCTCCTAATATACACTTCACTTGCAACGTAACTAGTTGTACATCTCCTCTGTAAACTTACACGAGAAGATCTCGAACTAATCACCTACAGCCTCCGATTATATAACCTCATCTTTTACTTTCACAACATCTCGGTTACGAAATAGAGCTTTCTGTGATACGAACAAATCCAGTTGGTCGTCCCACTAGTTTTGTATTTCCTTCTTAAAAATCCTCGATACCATATTCCAAACCCTCCTTTTTTATTTCAAGTCTAGCAATGGAACCATTTTTTGGCATGATAATGACAGCATGGTTGAGACCCTAGGTTCGAGCATAAGGGGCCAACGAGGCTCTGCTTTAGTCTAGAGTAACGCCGACATTTTCACCTTATCTAGAGAGGGTAAGGAGTCTCACCCAAGGCATACCACTACTAAATTTAAATGACGGTGGAATTAGGCACCAAAGGAGTCATATCAAACAGAAAAGGAAAAAGATATAACATCTTAACATCTATATTATCCCAATCCAACTGACCTAATCATACCATATTAGGAAATTGTATAATCAGATACATTCATTACATTTTTTAAAGAGTCAACACAGAGCTTGAGAACAAAAGGTGGATCTGAACCATCTCTTCCATTAACATAATGTAAAGGAGTACACTAGGCTCAAGGTCTAATCATCAATAACATGAACAACATAACCAGCATAAATAGATGGGACCATGGAGATGTTCACATTCCTCCGCAACACAAGAAGGCTCTAACTCTCAGGCACTCACTTCACTGACCAACAATAACCATCCTTCACTCTTTCTGCTACCTTTCTATCCTCTACCATGTGCTTGGATTGCAGTTCTTCCTTCCTTCTGCTTGATTGCCTTCATTCTCAATTATCTTTGTTCTCCCCTTGCTCGGTTGTCTCTGCTCCTTCCTGCCACCTTTCTATGAATGCCAGTCATCTGCCAGTTTCTATTATGCCCTCAGTTGTCACCTTCACAACTCCAATGGTTTTCCCCGCCACTTTTCATTGACTTCTTTGTCCACAAAATATCAAAACAAATACCCCAACAGATGCTCACTAACAAAGATAAATCCTCCAGGTGCTCCAATAAATGACTCCTCACAAGACCTCCTTGATAAACTTCTTCAATTCCTAGATAGCTGGACCCACCGCCCCCTCAATATTTTCGGCATACTTGTCCTTATTAATTTTTTCTCCAATCCCTAACTATATGCCTATTCTTTTTGTAATGACTCCAGACCCCAGTAATTTTTTTTTGTGGCATTAACCTTATCGAAATTACACGATTCATTTACATCACTAAATACATCAATGGAAAACCTTAATATTATACCTTTTTCACACATTTGTATGTGGCACTGGATTTTTATTTTTCCAACATAAAAGTTATAAAGTTCATTTATCTCGCCGCTTGGGTGACATTCATGTGTTGTCCAAGTGACATGAGAACATATGGTAACTTTCCGTCATCACATGGCTTGGCTTAAAGTGTCATTAACATCGTCTACCCGTTTTGTACGTGGCTAGCAGAATGAACAGGTCCCATTGCCGCTTGGTAATCTCACTTCAATCTACGGTGGGGATCATTCCATGTTATCCAACGATGGTAGCAGTTTCGCGGTTTCCAACCTATACTACTAGGTTCCAGGATGGCGGAGTTCATTTGGATGGGCAGCTGCTTGCGGAGCTTGCTCTGGTTAGGTTTATCCATTGCAACTCTATGAGCCGACTTATCAGTCCTTGGCTCCGATGCTAGCGAGTTTGGGTCTACAATTTTCTATAGGTAAGCAATTATTGCGGAGATAACATTCTGATTTATTTTAAATTGAGCACGACACTTGTTTACTGTGTGAACTCTTGACTCATTCATGGCTTCCACTTTTTGCAATTTTGGTTTTGTATTTGATATTTTCTTGCAGGACTGAAATGGGTTGGTCTTACACATGGCAGCTCAACCCCTCTCAGGTAAACCCTTTATCTAAATGCAGTTTTTTTCCTCCTAATATGCTGCCGCGATTTATATTCACACCACTGAGTCCTGTCTTTGCATTTTTCTTGGCTGGTTTGCATACAGGTTGGACGCTGATTCCTTACCCAAGGAAACCCTCCTTGTGCATGCTCAGGGGTTCCAAGTATGAATATTTCCTCTGGCTGAGGCCATCGAATGAAGAGTTTTCATTTATAGTTTGAAGTCAGCGAAGGGTATTCCCTTCAGGCTTGGACCCTGTTGAGATTTGGGTTGGAGGACATGAGCTCTGAGTTCTAGATTTATATGTATAACTGTGTCTTTTTTGTGTGTTAATTAGATTTGGGCATACAGTCGTAATCCTTATTACATGGCTCAGCCCTTGTGGTGTTTTTTTTTCTTATATCTATATATATATATATATATATATATATATATATATATAGCACTATTGTGTGTAGTTATGTCGCGGCATGATTCTCTCTTGCCGTCAAAATTTAAAACTGTGAAGGTTCGGTGGATCAATTCAAATAATAGTCATTTTATTTATTTGATGTTCTTGGACCGTTTGCTCCGCGGACATGTTTGTGATGGATATGATGTGTAATCTCTTCCATGGATCCTTAGTCCGGCTAGCTGTTGACTCTGTAATGTAATTTATTCACCATTTATATAATGCATAGTCTTTTGTTGGGTACACTATGTATTTGGTATTTGGTTTGGACCTGCTCACTGTCACATGCATTCTGATGGAAAAAATCGTGACCCTGCCCTCGGGTTCAACCTTAAATCTTTCCCGATAGTATTGATGCTCTATTTGATTCTTTACTCGTTTTGTTTGATTTTTTTTTTTTTAAATATAACATTAGAGGGTTGCAATGCCAAAGGTTTATGGTCTAGAACCACCCGATGGTTACAGTCTTGCCTATTCTAGGCTCAAACCCTTCTCTTACTCTGCCAACCCACGGCACTACAGCTCTGTCAATGACTACAGCGCACGGTAGGCTCTATCCCCATTTTGTTAATGTTAAGGGAGGCAGGCTGTGCAGCATACTCTGTTACTTTATTTCTAGAAACTGCTTCTAGTCCTGAAATGTGGCAAATGCCATCCAGTATTAGCGTGTGATCGATTCTTAAACAAGAATAGTTTGCTAGACTCACAAGTCTGTCTGTATTGTGCACAATTTTCCTACATCATTGGTTTACTATAGTTTATTATTTCAGACAGTCTTATTTCATTTGCTTCCTATTGCATGGTATTGTTCCAAACAGTTGTATACTCTCCTTTATCATAGAGTTATTCTGCGTGTTCCCTACACTTGTTAATAGCACAATGTTGGCTAATGTAAGTCTCGTTGTCCAATCTAAAATAGATTAAGAAACAAACTGTTATTGTTATAATTCTATACTGAGATAAACCCTCAACCTTAGCAACTCGTCCCTACTATTAAGCTTACATAGTCTAATGATCCTAAATATGTGTAGAATCATCAAGTTCACTATGACTCCAATTGAATGTAATCTGATGAGACTGGCTCATAGAAAATAAATCCTTCAGTTCAATACAAATATTAATGCAATCTCGGTTAATACTTCATACCTAGTTTTTTCGTCCAATAAGTAATTCCAAGAAATAAGTCACCTCTGATCTTTGCAACTAGCCATCTGACCGACCATGAGATTGTCTTTTGAGACCAAATCTCACCCCTGGCTAACTCAAAGTCAATCAGTCTTTGACAAGTTGCTTGCGCTCTCTGCCCTTACCATCTGGTCATCACGAGACTTGGTAAGCTCTTTTCCCTTTATTTTACTATCTGTCCTCTACAGCACAGTTTTCCCCCTTTTCCTTCCTTTTCCTGGAAGCCACCCACGATGGGAGGGGCAGTTAGGGTTTGCAACTGTTTTTTTTTTTAAACATAACTTCCCTCCTCAGAAATTACATGATATCCTTGTGATTAGGAAATCATTTCTCCTTTTTTATTCACTAATAATAAAATTTCAATTTATACAGCAGATAATAACCATCATCCATCAGTTTGTTTTTCTTTTTAACTATGGTATATAAAATATTTACAATATTCTGGGGGTATCACATCTCCCCCCTGAAGTTGGACATCGTCCCGATGTCCTTCAGTTATAAACAGCTCTAGGTAAGCCTGTTTCATGAATTCTTCATCCTCCCAAGTGGCCTCATCAGGACCAAAGTGCTGCCACTGCACTTTAACTTGGGTAATAGCTCACTTCTACAGCAGTGCTTCTCTCTGGTCGAGAATGTTTAGTGGCTCGACCAAGATTTCTCCTTCTAGTTCGACCTGCAACATGCAACATCCTAAATCAGTTTCTTTAAAAGAAAACTTTTAGACTGATCTACCGGAAATAATTCTCACCTGTACATCCTGCCATCTGATTACATGTTTAGGATCATAAACATATTTTTTTAATACAAAGACATGGAAGACATTGTGGACTCGTATGTGATTTGGCAGGGCGAGCTGGTAAGCCACCGACCCAATTCTTGCTAAGACCTGGAATGGTCCACAATATCGAGGTGCCAACTTGGTACACCCGCTCCATTGCAATGTGCTCCTTTTTGGTTGAATCCTCACATACACATGGTCACCGACTTGGTATTCTTTAACCCTCCTCTTCCAGTCAGCAAAGTTCTTTTACCTATCCTGAGTAGCTTTTAAATTAGATTGTACTTTCTTGACCATTTACTCCATTTCCTTAATCATTTCCAGCCCTAACATTAATTTGTCTTCGGGTCCACCCCAACTTGACGGTGTCTGACACTTCCGCCTGTACAAAACCTCAAAGGGGCTCATTTGTAATGAAGTATGATAGCCGTTATTGTATGAAAACTCAACCAAGTGCAAATACTCCTCCCACTTAGTTGGTTGTTGCATTACATATGCCCTTAACATGTCTTCCACCACCTAGTTTACCCATTCTATTTGTCCATCAGTCTGGGGGTGATACGTTGTACTGAAATTCAGCTGTGTCCCTAACTCTGCAAATAATGTTTTCCAAAAGACCGATGTGAATTTCACATCATGGTCCGAAATTATTGTCCTTGGTAGCCCATGCAATCTAAATACGTTTTGCATAAAAATATGGGCAATCTGTACAGCTCTGTAGGTGGATTGCACAGGTATAAAATGTGTTGCTTTGCTCAATTTATCTACCACCACCATGATAGAATCATTATTCTTCCTTGTCTTAGGCAACCCTGTTATAAAATCCATATAAATGGCTTCCCACTTCCATTCTGGAATGGATAATGGTTGCAATAACCCCGCTGGGTGTTGATGTTCTGCCTTAATTTGTTGGCACTCCAAACACCATGCTAAATACTCAGCCACATTCTTCTTCATACCCAGCTAGTAGTATTCTTTTCGAAGTGCAATGATCATTTTTTGATACCCTGGGTGCCCAGCATAATGACTTCTATGAAATTCATCCAAAATCAGTCTCTTAATGCTATTTTTATTAGGCACATACAACCTTTCCTTGTAATACAGCATTCTAGTAGCATCCACAGTATAATCCTCCAGGTTTTCTTTGCTGGTGGCGTACTGTACTTGCTGTTTTATTTTCTTATATACCATATCTTGCTTTGCTGCCCTTTGAATTATCTCTGCAAAGGGGCTTTTCCATTTGCTAGAAGAAATCTCATATAAACATTGTAATTTCCGACTTAAAGCGTCTGCCACCCGGTTCTCTTTTCCTTTTAAATGTTTGATCTCGAAATCAAAACCACTTAGAAAATCCACCCACCGTGCTTGCCTAGCATTTAAAGTGGGCTAGCTAAAATAATTAGTTAGACTGTGGTGGTCTGTCAATAGTAAAAGCTTCCTTCCCATAAGGTAATGTCGCCACATTTTCAAGTCGTGAATGACGGCTGCCAATTCTAAATCATAAGCAGAATATTTCTGCTCATGTTCTTTCAGTTTCCTAGATTCATAAGCGATTACCTTCCCTTATCGCATCAACACGCCTCCTACACCTTCTTTGCTTGCGTAAGTCAACACCACATAATCTTTGTTAGGATCAGCTATGCTTAGAATGGGTGCAGCAGTGAGCAGATGCTTAAGCTGTTCAAAACTTTTTTGACATTACAGGGTCCATCTGAAAGCTCTTCCTATTTTTGTAAGGAAGTGATAGGATACACTATTCTTGAGAATCCTTCTACAAATCATCTGTAATAGCCAGCTAATCCCATGAATGATTTGATGTCCACCACATCCTTAGGTACTGGCCACTCCATTATTGTCCTTATCTTTTTGGGATCCACCGCGATCCCTTCCTTTGTGATTATATGCCCCAAATATTGGATTGCTGATCCTGGCATATAACTGGTGTTCTCAGAGAGTTTGTAGCACCAATATGAGGTGCTCCTTGTGCTCTTCCATAGTTTGGGAATATATCAATATATCATCAATAAAAATCAGCACAAATCTATCCAAATATTAATGAAATATGTTGTTCATTAAGCACATAAAAGTCGCGAGGGCGTTAGTTAACCCTAAGTGTAGCACCACAAACTCGTAATGTCCATACCTTGTTCTAAAGGCTTTTTTAGCTATGTCTTCTTCCTTAATCCTAATTTGGTGATACCCTGATCACAAATCGTTCTTGGAAAATATTGTTGCACCTTTCACTTGATCAAAAAGTTCATCAATCCGGGGTAGAGGATACTTATTTTTGATTGTCAATTTATTCAAATAACGATAATCTATACACATGCGAAGGGTCCTGTCCTTTTTCTTAACAAACAATACCAGAGCTCCCTAGGGTGACACACTAGGGTGAATGTAGGATTTGTCTAACAATTCATGTAACTGTATTTTCAATTCTGTCAACTCCAATGTGCTCATTCTATAAGGTGCTCGGGATACCGGGGCTTCCCCTGGCATTAATTTAATAGTAAAGTCTATGTCCCTTTTAGGTGGTAGCCCGGAATCTCTTCCGGAAACACATCAGCAAATTCTTGAATCACCGGAATGATTTCCAATAGGGCTATTTTATTTTTCGAGTCAGCATAACCCACCTAGATGGCATAAATATGACATCCCTTTCTATTGCATTTCGCTAGCTGATAGGCAGTTATTGTTCGAATCTGCATTGGTCGCTTAATCCCCTGCATCTCTTGTCTTGCTCCAAGCTCATCCTTGTAATAGATAGTCTTTGTTTTACAATTGACTATGGACCAGTGTTTTTCTAACTAGTCCATACTAATTAAGACATCATATGAGCCAAGAGGAAGCACATTTAAATCTGCCTTCACTGGCTATTCTGCTATATTTAAGGGGCAGTTGTTGACCTTTGGAGTTACTCGTCTTTTTGCCCCTATAGCCAACTGTACTAACCATGGGTTTTTAAATTTAACAGGTTGCAATTTACAATGCTCCACAATCCTAGGACTAATATAAGTTAATGTGGCTCCAGGGTCAATTAAAATAGTTACAGTAAGGTTTGAAATTTTACCTTCGAATTCCACCATGGCCAGCTGGTACTCTGCCTGACAATCTTCCAGGGCCGCATTAATTCTTGGTAGACTACGTGTTACATCACCGACTGTAGATGCTTCATGGATTTGGGAACCCTTTTCGGTTCCTTTTCGCTGCGGGTAGTTTTTAATGTAATGAGTCCCACCGCAGCCCCAACATTGCACCAGAGGTGTTATTGTCCCTTCACTATCCATTTTTCCCAGCTGTTCGTTGATTCTAGACTCATTAGCAGGCTTTGATCTAAGCGAATTCTTTTATAAATTTCTGCTATTCTATCCCTTGGCGAAACTCTTGTTACCACTACCCCGATTCCATTTATTATTTACAGTCATTTTACTACTTCTCTTATCATTCCATTTCTTACCTGGGATTTCTCCCTTTTGTTTACTTTGCTGGTAACAAATCCTGGCTTTACATTTCATCCATGATCTTTGGATTGTCAAACTCGATTCTTTCCCTCATGCTCAAAGGTAAACTACTGACGAACCTCTGTACTTTTGCCTTTTCCTCTCGAATATAAGGCACGTAACGTAGTAATGAAGTAAAGCGAGTAATAAATTCATCCATGGTTTACTGTCCCAACCGCAAGTCATGGAATTCCCTAGCCTTCTCGTCATAGAAACGCTCAGTCAAGTATCTTTCCTTAAAGTACCTCTGAAATTTTTCCCAAGTAATATTCTGTTCGCTTACTCCTCTTACAATTTTAACTTCTTCCCACCACAGGGTGGCTTTTCCCTGCAATTGGAAAATGGCCAACCGAGCTTTGAGGTTGTGGTCATACTCATATAGCTGGAAATATTTATCGATATTAATCAACCATGCCTCAATGGCTTCCTCCAATTCCCCATCAAAGTGCGGCAGTTTGATCTTGCGAAATTCCCCTTGCAACTCTATATATTTCCTTTTTGAGATGTGCCACTTGGAAGCATTATTAGATCGTTACTCTCGTTCCTCCTCCCTTCCCTCTGTCTCCTCGAGTCCTGTATGGTGATTTTTCTCCTCAGACTCCCTTTGCTACTCCGCGCTAGGATTTAATTGCTGTTGATTTTACTTGTCATATAGGCTCTTTATAATCCTTTCCTACTCCAGAGTTAACCTTGTATTTTCTTCTCGCAATCGGGCCATTTCATTTTTCAACTCCTGCATAGTCTCAAGTATTGCGAGATTCGTATTGCGAGCCTCTTCTCCAAGTTGTACCCATAATTCTGGGTTATTTTCAAGACCTGTTATAGGCCCTTGACCCACCATAAACCTATGTGAGACACTATCTGCCGTCCTCATTTGGCAGTCTTCTATTTTCCTGTACTTAACCTAAGGAAAAATGACAGAAGGGGGATTAATGCTTTAATTGTTTTCTTTCTTTTCTTTTCTTTTTTAAAATAACTCATAAAATTGAACTGGAAATAAAATGATTTTACTTTTATCTGTCTCTACTTTCTCTTCTTTTTTTTTTTAGTATAAATATATATTTCCCAGAGGCCACAGTTTTTTAAACTTGGCTCTGATTCTAATTGTAATGGCTCCAGACCCGGGTAAATTTTCTTTGTGGCATTAACCTTATCGGAATTACATGATTCATTTACATCACTAAATACATCGATGGAAAACCTTAATATTATACCTTTTGCACACATTTGTATGCGGCACTGGATTTTTATTTTTCCAACGTAAAAGTTATAAAGTTCATTTATCTCGTCGCTTGGGTGACATGCATGTGTTGTCCACGCGGCATGAGAACATATGGTAACTTTCCATCATCACATGGCTTGGCTACGGGTGTCATTAACATCATCCACTTGTTTTGTACGTGGCTGGCAGAATGAACAGGTCCCATCGCCGCTTGGTAATCCCGCTTCAATCTATGGTGGGGATCACTCCTTACTATCCAACGGTGGTAGCAGTTTCGTGGTTTCCAACCTATACTATCGGGTTCCAGGATGGCAGAGTTCATTTGGATGGGCGGCTCCTTACGGAGCCTACTCTGGTTAGGTTTATTCATTGCAGCTCTATAAGTCGACTTATCAGTCCTTGGCTCCGATGCTGGCGAGTTTGGGTCTGCAATTTTCTATAGGTAAGCAATTATTGCGGAGATAACGTTCTGATTTATTTTAAACTGAGCACGACCCTTGTTTACTGTGTGAACTCTTGACTCGTTCATGGCTTCCACTGTTTGCAGTTTTGGTTTTGTATCTGATATTTTCTTGCAGCGCTGAAATGGGCTGGTCTTACACATGGTGGCTCAACCCCTCTCAGGTAAACCCTTTGTCTAAATGCAGTTGTTTTCCTCCTACTATGCTGCCGCGATTTATGTTCACACCACTAAGTCCTATCTTTGTGTTTTTCTTGGCTGGTTTGCATATAGGTTGGACGCTGATTCCTTACCCAAGGAAACCCTCCTTGTGCATGGTCAAGGGTTCCAGGTATGAATATTTCCTCTGGCTGAGGCCCTCGAATGAAGAGTTTTCATTTATAGTTTGAAGTCAGCGAAGGGTATTCCCTTCAGGCTTGGACCCTGTTGAGATTTGGGTTGGAGGACATGAGCTCCGAGTTCTGGATTTATATGTATAGCTGTGTCTTTTTCTTGTGTTAATGGGATTTGGGCGTCCAGCCATAATCCTTATTACATGGCTCAGCACTGTTGTGCGTAGTTATTCCACGGCATGATTCTCTCTTGCCATCGAAATGTAAAACTATGAAGGTTTGGTGGATCAATTCATATAACAGTCATTTTATTTATTTGATGTTCTTGGACCATTCGCTCCACGGACATGTTTGTGATGGATATGATGTGTAATCTATTCCATGGATCCTTAGTCCAGCCAGCTCTTGACTCTATAATGTAATTTATTCACCATTTATATAATGCACAGTCTTTTGTTGGGTACACTATGTATTTGGTATTTGGTTTGGACCTACTCACTGTCACATGCATTCTGATGGAAAAATTCCGTGACCCTGCCCTCGAGTTCAACCTTAAATCTTTCCCGATAGTCCTGATGCTCTATTTGATTCTTTACTCATTTTGTTTCTATTTATTTTTTAATACAACATTAGAGGGTTGCAATGCGAGAGGTTTATGGTCTGGAACCACCCGATGGTTAAAGTCTTGCCTATTCTAGGCTCAAACACTACTCTTAAACTGCCAACCCACAACACTATAGCTCTTTCAATGACTACATCGCACGGTAGGCTCTATCCCCATTTTTTTAATGTTAAGGGAGGAAGGCTAGGCAGCATACTATGTTACTTTATTTTTAGAAATTGCTTCTAGTCCTGAAATGCGGCAAATGTCGTCCAGTATTAGCGTGTGAATGATTCTTAAACAAGAATAGTTTGCTACACTCATAGGTCTATCTGTATCATGTACAATTTTCCTACAACATTGGTTTACTATAGTTTATTATTTCAGACAATCTTATTTCATTTGCTTCCTATTGCATGCTATTGTTTCTAAACAGTTGTATACTCTCCTTTATCACAGAGTTATTTTGCATGTTCCCTACACTTGTTGATAACACAATGTTGGCTAATGTAAGTCTCGTTTTCCAATCTAAAATAGATAAAGAAACAAAGAGTTATTGTTATAATTCTATACTGAGATAAACCCTCAACCTTAGCGACTCGTCCCTACTATTAACCTTCCATAGTCTAATGATCCTAAATATGTATAGAATCATCAAGTTCACTACGAGTCCAATTGAATGTAATCTGATGAGACTGGCTCACAGAGAATAAATCCTTCAGTTCAATACAAATATTAATGCAATCCCGGTTAATACTTCATAGCTTGGTTTTTCATCCAATAAGTAATTCCAAGAAATAAGTCACCTCTACTCTCTGCAGCTAGCCATCCACCCGACCATGAGATTGTCTTTCGAGACCAAATCTCCCCCCTAGCTCACTCAAAGACAATCAGTCTTTGAAAAGTTGCTTGCGCTCTGCACCCTTACCATCTGGTCATCACCAGACTTGGTAAGCTCTTTCCCCTTTCTTTTATTGTCTGTCCTCTACAACACAGTTTTCCCCCTTTTCTTTCCTTTTCCTGGAAGCCACCCATGATGGGGGCAGCAGTTAAGGTTTGCAACTTTTTTTTTTAGCATAACTTCCCTCCTCAAAAGTTACATGATATCCTCGTGATTAGGAAATCATTTCTCCTTTTTTATTCAATAATAATAAAATTTCAATCTATACAACAGATAATAACCATCATCCATCAGTTTGTTTTTCTTTTTTACTATGGTAAATAAAATATTTACAATATTCTGGGGGTATTACACTTTTTGTTGTCTCTAACAAGTGGGTCCTCAAAAATATCAAAGCCCTCCAAATAACATTCATGTGGAGCGACAATGGCCCCAAGAAAAAATCTTCCTTAGTCAAATAGGACACACTCAATCACAAAGTCGGAAGGGGGCCTAAGAATTCATGATATTGATCTAGTCAACAAAGTCATGGGATTCAGGATTTGGTGGAAACGGGTCACACAGACCAGAGAACCATGGCGTTATCTTTGGAACATATGATAAGCTAGGGACCTTAAAAAGCACAAACTGATTCACATCGCTTCCACTAAGAAAGGCTCTTTAATATGGAACCTAGCCAGCTCTAATAAAGATATCATAAGAGGCCATAACTTCTAGGAGATCACTAATGGTATATCAACATGGTTTTGGGAAGACTCCTAGAAATAACTTCTTAGCCTATACTCCTCCCTTCAACTCCCATCTATCAAAGTTAAGGCTCAATAAGAAGGTTGCACCAATGTAAATCATTACTGGAAAGAGGATGACATAGGTATACACAGAAAATGGATTCAGCCCAACACTTGACAAGATGAACTTCAACCAGATGATCCCCTCCCCTTATGCGCCGAACTCAATGGAAGGCTCATAAGGAAGACATAATGCCCAAACATCCACAGGTGGGCTACAAATTGTGAGACCCATTTTTCAGTCAAAGATGCTGACCTTCTAGTGAAATCCACTACACTAATTGACCAAGATCCGACTTGGAAGGAGTTATGGTCCACATGTCATTGGCCCAAAGTCAATACCTTTATTTGGCTTTTTATAAGAAGAAGAATCCTTACTGGGTGAACCTTCTCAAGAAGTGATTTGTTGGCCCCTCATGGTGTGCTATTTGCAAGCACCAACAAGAAACAATTGACCACCTACTAGGTTATTGTGTCCATGCCTTCGATCTCTATACCAAAATCTCCTTTGGCTTCAACAAACCTATCCTCAATACTAGTGATGTTGTCACCTCTCTCAAAACATGGCTAAAGATCCATTCCAAAGCCCCCCCTCCCTTAACAAATTTTGGCACCTAACTCCCGATCTTCTTGTCAATGCCATCTGGAAAGGATGCAACCAACGTATTTTTTCCATTCAGCGTAGAGACTACCACAACATATGGATCATGCTTCATAAATAACTAGAGGAAATTGTCTTCCTTTCCAATTGGGATGTCGAGGTCCTCCCCACTCTTCCACACAAGTAATTAATCTTTCTCTCATGGAAATTCCCTCACCCCAAACACCCATTCATCCTCCTCCTCTAACTACCTGCCATGATTTCTGGTCCACCCCCTTGCTTAGCATTAAAACTGAACTATGATGGTCCGTCAAATGGAAACGCAAATCAGGGATGGATTCAGGGTGATTTAAGGGAACACAACAATGCGCTCATTAATATTTACTATGGCTACAATGGACACAACACCAACAATGCTGCGAGATTGGATGTATTATACATTGGGCACAACACCAACAAATGTTGCGGGGTTAGATGCTTTAATACAGGGAATCATCATAGCCCCACACAAACACATGAACACTCTCTCTCTTAGTATAAGGAGACTCTCAATTGGTAATTTGGATGGCCAAAAAAATATAGGCAGGCACCTAGTCAGCAAATGCCTCTAGGATGGAGATTGGAATTCCAAGCTCAATATCTACTTCAACTCCTCCCAAGAGGCTATCATATTTTCGCATGTTAGATGCAAAGCCAACTCACTAGCAGAATTGGTTTTTTTGCCTAACAACGTCATCAAGGAGCACTCGCCAGTGAAGGAAATACACTAGAACCCCCAGTCCTCCCCAAACTAGATCTCTTAGTCTCATTCCCTGGCATTTAGAGACCTGCAGCCCCCTAATCTGACCAAATGATAATCAACAAGTAGAAAGAAGGGATGTCTTGCACCCCTAGTTCTGAGGTAGAATCTCGTCATATGATCTGACGGTTCGCAAACGCACTGGCCAAATCAACGAGATGCAGGAGCTCAAGTGATAATCAACACGACGAAGGAGGGAGGTACCACATTCATTGTTCCAATACGTGGGTCCATTGTAACAATCTAATGGCTCTCGTTGATGTCATTGAATCGACGGTTTACGAGGGTTCAAGTGAGAAGGAGGGAGGTCATGTGTTCACTGTTCCATTTTGTGGTTCCTCTACACTAGTCCAATGACTCTCATTGAATCGATGTTTTCTGGGGGTCTCGCCTCGCTGTAGTACATAAAAGGAGGGGAGGACCCGCCTTTGGATCTTCGTCGTTCGTTGGGCGACGAACCATTATCATTGACCTCTGCATGTCACGAGGGACATGCGCTTCACCCTGAGCTCAATGTTGCGCGCTATAATTGTAGTGGCTTAACATTCTGCTTGGGTTTGGTGCTTAGGCACTAATCCCCTTCTTCTGGGTCATATAAATTTCATGCATCTGAGAGCAAAGTCACAAGGAGCTAACCTAGGACAAGCGGTACTCTGACTTTTCAGTTCACAACAAAATGGCTTCTAAGGAGAGTCTACTTGAAGTTAACTTGAAGTTAATTCTTCTGCGAGACTTAAGATGGTTCCTATTGAGCTTTAAAAATCAGATGATTTTAATTTCTGTAATTATCTTGTAATACTAAAGCTATTTACCTAAAAAAAAGAAAAAGAAAGATATTGAAGTTATAAAGATAAAGGTTCCCATCTTAAACACTATGCCTATGGTCTTCACGTCATATGTTTCTAGCGTTGATGAACATATGAAACGACAATGTGTAGAGAGAGATCTAGATTTGGCTCGTTGTTGTCATCTATGCTCGCTTTCCTAATCTAATAGACTAAATTATATAAGGATGTTGGATATCTTATTAACATGCTTGCATATCAACAGAGCCAACGCTTCCACGATTGTTAAGAAGGTCGCAATAATTATGTTAATGGAGGTGACACAAGGTACAATTATGTCATTATTGTAATTGCATGATAAGTTATTTCTTTGCGTAACCATGAATGGTTCATTCTTATTTTTCCTTTTACATAATAAAAAATATAATAAGTTTTTAGATAGAGGAGGAATGACCTGTTATAGAGTTTTGTGAATCCAACGTTTCGGACTACTAATTAAGTCCATCATCAGAGGATGCGCCAATAGATATTCTAAAGATATTAATGATGTATCCATGAGCTATATTTTAGTGAGTTTTACTCTAGATAATCTTAATTTCTCGAATTCTGATGCAGTGTCCATCATGTCCTTTCCATAGTAAGACTTGATGTAATAAATTATAATAATAATTAATAATAACATTTATTTTAAAATCATACTTTTCTTATATTAACTAATGATAAATATGACTTTTTATTACTTTTTATAAAGAATATACATAATTGTGACCATTCCCTCTTATTTAAATTAGAAGGAAATATTGCTATTAATTATATATTATTTTTTAAATATTTTATTTATATCAAAATTCAATTTAATAAAATAGTCTATAACAAAAATTTTAAATATCAATTGTTTTGAAGATAAAGTAGGAAAGGAAGTTAGCCCTTTACTTGTAACTTTTTCTTTGGAAGAAAATAAAATCAATAAGAGTGGAGTGTAATAAGAGAGTTTTTATATCATTTTATGGGTTATAATAAGGATATTTTGAAAATTTAATACTAGCATAAAAAATTTAATGTTAAATATCTTTTAAAAAATTTATTGTTAACTTAAATATATTTTATAAAGTAATTATTGAAATTTTCGGAAAACATATTTTTATTATTTTTAATAAATCTCAAAAAAAAAATATATATATATATATATATATATATATATAATTTTTTTTAAATTTATTTATTAAATGTGTATTATAAAATATTGTTATCAAAAATTTAATCATTTTATTATTATATTGTTTTAACCTATAGAGAAGAACAAAAATAATATGATGTTAATAATAATATATTGATAATTTAATTTAAGAAGGGATAAGAGTATGTATATTCAAAATATTATTATTGTGACAATAGGAACAATAGAAGAAAATAGTTTCAGATTGATTGCAATGAAGATTATTTGTAATTGACTATATTCTTAGTATTCACATCAAATTTTGTATCACCGCACACCAGTGAAACTAGCCTAGATCCATTTTAACACCAGATCTATCAAGCACCGAGAGCAATCAAATCTCTCCAGGTGCGAACATTTCCTCAAGTTTTACACTCAAAAAATAGGTTTTCACATCTAGAGATTTGATCCCTCTTGAGGCTTGATAAATCCAGCATTAAGATGGATTTATGCTAGTATGAATTATTTTCATATTAAAACTAAGATATAAATGCTATCACATATTAAAAATGCCAAAAAAAAATTAATAGATAATGATATAATAATTATTTAAATATTCAAATCAAAGCATGTGTTACCAAAAAAATTAGTATACGAAAATTTCCAATGTGTATGCAAACATTATTAAGATAAATAAAAAAATAATAATTATTTACATATTAAAACACTTAATGAAAATTTTGCCAAAACAATGACATGACATGTTCTTCAATGCTATAATTATTTTTACAAATAGTAATATTTATACTTTTATAATATCTAATACATTTAGAAATATATATATATATATTTAATAATATTTATCTAAAATTTTATAATTTAAAATAAAATAATATTAATATATATTTATATATAATTATATTTATATATATATATATATATATATATATATATATATATATATATATATATAATTTTTTAATTAAATATATAACCTTATATTTATATGTATAAATTAAAATAAATAAATTATAAAATAAGTACTAACTCATCTTCCCGAAATTGAGTTTGAGTGGGGAAAATACTATTCTATTATATCTCCAGATATACATTTTGAATTTCAAAATTATAATATTTTGAAATATATTTCACAGGATTGTAATATATTTTAATATCTAATGTGGTGGGGACATGGGAGATGTCCCTCTCCTGTTAGCAAGAATTACTACAAAGACATTGAATGACCCTGATGGAGTTTCCTTTATCTCCACTCTATTCAATTACTACCCAGGCAGCGGTTGGCGCCGAGGGTTACAAATCTGAACCCTACGCATTCCCAGAAACGGTTACTCTATGTGTGTTTCTTTGCCTTTGTCTTCACTTCACAAAGGCTACATACTCCTTATTTTGTTAGGTTGTTGTACTGCATATTCATTACCTTGAAAGATAATGAAACCGGTTTCATTGAAATGAAATTTTTTTGAACGGTGGTCCACATGAAGTGCGCTTGACGACGACGGGAAACCTCTTACCGTACGCATGACAGATGGCAACATTAGGGACCCTCGCAATAGGACAGACTTAGCATCCATATCTGTATTAGTCATCAAAACCACTCTTTACACTCTACTATACTCTAGTATTAAAAGTAATTTTGATGCCTAATTTGCTAGGGTTATTAATAATTTATCATGAAATTTTAATATAACATATTTTACTGTACAATATATTATGTTATTTTTTAAATTTATTATTTTATAATAATCAGTTTAATATATTATTTATAGTATATTAAGATTTAAACAGGGTAAAGGGTAACCATATGTTTTCCAACCACTAAAAGTACGTCTAGTTGAAAAACACAATTATTGTTATATTGAATGACACTTTATCTACAAAGATAACTTCTAAGAAACTAATTGTTATGTCAATAGACACTTTATTTAGATATATAATTATTTATTATTATGTTTACCATAAATAGTATATCATTCTTCTGTATCTTTTAAATATACAAATAAGATAATTTTATTTTTGGTCCATAAATGTTTTGTATTTTTCTGATTTAATGGAGATATGCAATTTTAATGTGTAAATCCTTGAAAGTTTAACACACATAGTGTCCGAGAGAAATTTGTCAGGGTTAAAACATTTTAATCCTATGTTGTTAAGTTTGAGATATGTGTATATTTTTCTATACACAATATTGAATTATACATGACATCGAGGGAAAAATATTTATCACAAAATTATATTTTGAATTTAATATGGAGTTGAACAATGACATTTTAGAAATGTTATAAGATTTTTATTTTTAATTTAATAGGGAGTTCAACAATGACATTTTAGAAATGTTATAAGATTTTTATTTTTATTTTAATTTATGAAGAATCATTTGAAAGGTTTCAAGATTTTTATTTTTATTTTAATTTATGAAGAATCATTTGAAAGGTTTCATTTTAAATAATTTGGTCATTTTTAAAATATGATAGATGTATAATTAAGATGAATTTATATTATTATACATCTCCAATTTCATTAACAATAAGTGTTGAAAAAAAAAGTTACATAAAAAAATAAAACACAATATTGCCTCAATTAAAAAAAACATTCATTTTTTTTTGTTACAGGTTTTATTAATGAAATTACAAACAATTTTTTTGGAAAAAAATACATATTACACTAAAATAAATTTAAATAATAGCGATTGATGTTTATAATAATAAGATTTTAAAATTTCGTATTTAAATTTAATTAATAAACAAATGATTAAAAATAAAAATATTTCTATCTACAAATATATATATATCTATTTTAGGACACAATTAAAATAATGATTCAAATATTCTAAGATGTAAACTATTTTTGTATATAAAATATGAAGAAAAAAAATTGTTTACACCTAGAGATACTTGAGTCCTCTCAATTTATAGTAGATAAACTTGGAAACTATAATTCCTACTTGTTTTAGTTGTGATGGTTTCTAAGTAAAAGAGCTTGTTCCTATTGTTTAGGAGTTGTTAAGATGTAGATGTTCTTAAATAAGTATGTGGTTAAGTATTTCCTCAACTAGGTTATTGTATAGTTAACATAAAATTTCTATCTTAAATCGATACTTGTATATATATGTGATGTTTAATAGAATATATATATGATGATGATGATGACGATGATGGTGGTTAACGTCCACTGAGACCAAACTTTGGTCTAGGACCTAAAGAAACCAATTATTAAGTTTGGCTTAAGATTTTATTCCTATGCTCAAAAAGCTTGGAGAGAAGCCTCCCGAGCTCACTATAATTTTGACATCGTAAAAGGCTAGGAAGGTGAGTATTGCAACAAAGATTATGAAACTAAGATCTAATGTGGTTGTACGTGGGACACTATAAGAGGAAGTGATTTTCATCCTCGAGGTTCATATTCTCACAGAGATGGCAGATCCTTTCCAACCATGGTGTTTTAGAAACTGCCCAATGATCCGTTTCACGATGGAGCTCATGAAAGTTCGTTCTAATCTTGGCTATATTAATTTTCTTTTTTGAACTAGTTAAAACAAAGAGGTACTTTTAATCTTCTAGGGTGGGTTTGATGACCTACTTATAGTATCTTAATTTTCTTTTAGTTGCTAAATCTTTCTCATTCCACATTTTTTCTTTGAACTTAGAAGTAACAATATTTTTAATGTTATTAATGTGAAAGGAATAAACTTTTTTACTTAAAAACCAGCACAACTAAAACAAATAGAAAATATATACAATATTTAATAAAATAGATCGTAAAATTTTGGTGTGTAAACAAATTTCTCAGCAAGTATGAGTATGGACTTGGCCCTAACCCAAGGGCATAGGGAGATTGTAGTTTGTCGCTGCGTATTTTGCAGCAGTGTGTTGGGTTTGCGATGTGTGATATGTTAGTTAGTAGATTCGGTTGATTCAGCAATTGGTTAAGCCGTTGATGAAGCGCTCTGTGTGGGAATCTCAGGCATGTTGATCTTATTTCTGCATTCGAGGTCTATTGTCAAGTGTTCTATCTGGAGTTTTAATTGTTGGCATTTCATGGGATCGTATGATTTCCTGGTGGCGATATAGAGAACTGAAATCTCATTGCTAGACTTGAACTTTGACAGGAGTCAAGTTTGGAATTTGATGGAGATACAAGCATAGTTGACAAGTACGAAGAATGTGTTCTCCATGCAATGTTGTTTTTTATTTATTAAGCTCATGACCTGTGTGTCGGCTATCAACGAGAGGGGCCATATAGTGGAGAGTTGTAGCACTTGTTCCTACGAGAGACATTAGAAATTATCTGTTTAATGGCATAGTCTTGTCAAGTACGAAGAATGTTCTCCATGCAATGTTGTTTTTTATTTATTAAGCTCATGACCTGCGTGCCGGCTATGTGCAAGAGGGGCCATATAGTGGACAGTTGAAGCACTTGTTCCTACGAGAGACATTAGAAAACCTCTGTTAATGGCATAGTTTTGAGTTCTGTGAAGAAATTTCCCATTATATCAAGTTGTGAAAGATTCCATGTTGTTTTGTACCATCTTGAGATTCGAAATTTTTTTCTATCCATATTTTCTGAATCATATTTCCCAAGATTTGACACGATATAGTTTCTACATCATATTTCCCAAGAATTGATACGATATAGCTAGTGTAGCAATGAATGGAGGCTATTAACCACGGTAAAGACAAACGTGAGGTTCTACCATAAGCCTAGGAATTGGCCATCGGTATGGCAACAAGCCTGTTCTGAACCATGTTCAGAAAATTCAGTTTATGCAAAGATTGCGCTAACTATACCATAGAATTCAAGAGGTAGGGCTATGGCGTTGTGTCTAATGAACACTGACAAATGGTGTTTCCGTAACCAGTTCTTTCAATAAGCATTAAGATATTGGTGGTGTCGCTAAATTAATTTTAGTATAATAATTTGTTTGTTGCTTTAGATTAGTAGTGGATCCGGGAAGGATTTCTCGTTTGTTGAACACGTGAGAGTGGTCTTTTGGTGAGTTTATGTAACAACTTCGGATGTTGTTCAGTAATTGAATTAAGGATAATTGATTTAGAATAGTGGTTATAGCGATTAGGCACCCAGGAATTTCAATGGATGGTTGTTCATTTATATGGACATCGACATATTCTTATTTATGTTTATAAACATAAGACTACAACTAGACTTTGTTGATTGAGATTGAGACAAGTAGTCATTAATGGGAGACTTGGGAAATATAATTCCTACTTGTGTTAGTTGTGATGGTTTCTACGTAAAAGAGATTTTTCCTATTGTTTATGAGCTACTAAGATCTAGATGTTCTTAGATAAGTATATGATTGAGATATTTCCTCAACTAGTTTATTCTATGGTTAAGATAGAATTTATATCCTAAACCAATCCCTCGTATATATATATATATATATATATATATATGTAATGTTTAATAAAATAGATGGTGAAGTTTTTGTGTGTCAATAAATTTCTCAAATGATAAAAAGTTAACATAGATCTATCTCAATTCTTAAAGATATTATGTATATTATATAAATTTCACACATTTGAATCCTTTGAATATGAAAGATAGTACATAGAAAGTTAACATATATTTATATTGATTCTTAATGACAGATTTGATCCTTCTCGGTACTGGGTAGATCCAAAATTAAGATGGATCTAGGTAGTTTTATTAATAATTGATCATTAGAATTATTAATTTTATTTTATTTTTAATTTTATGTAATGTAATTTTATTTTATGTTTTATTTAATAATTATAATTATAATTATATTATTTTTTGTTTTTATTGTAAACATAACATCATATAACATAACTTAAACTTACAACATCTCTTTTATAGTGGGCTGAAAAAAATTCTTATTACTAATTTTACTAAAATCTTAATAATACATCTACTTTTTGAGTTTTCCTTTAACTTTTTTTATAATTTCTTAAATAAGATATACATACATGCTAAAAAATTTCCAAATCATATATATATATATATATGAGTTTGATGAAAATATTAAGTTTTTATATGTTTATTAATTACATTTAAATATCAAGTTTTTATATATCATGATTATGAATATGAATCATCATTAGTTTAATTTAGATTGCAAAATGGATCTTAATTTATAATTAGTATATATTTCACTAAACAGAATTTTTTTTTAATTTTTAATTATAGGTTTATTAATTAAATTTAAAGACAGAATTATGAAATATCATGCTTACAAATATTAATCATTATTTTTGAAATTTGCTGATATCAATATTATGATTTTTTTCAGTAGAAAATTATTAAAATTTATATTAATAAAAATAAAATTAAAATATAATAAATTAAATGGCTACTAAATTGTGATAGGTATCAATCCATAATAAAAACAAGAACACATTTTTCATGACACATATCATATTACCAAGATTTAGAGAAACATAAAAATAAACTAAGTTATAACATTAATTTACATCATCTTCTTCATCATTATTATTTACAAAAAGAGTTAACATATAAGTTAAACATATATACATTTAAAAAAATATATATAGCAATATTTTTAACTATGTAGATTGACCCTACTTTACCATGAATATTTTTAATTTATAAATAATCTTTATTACAATGCTAAGTTACCACATGCCTAAATAACCATAACTCATTTCATATGACACTTATTTATATAACATTTTTCTTAATAAATGAATTGAATTGAATTTAAGGGTAAATCTCAATCTTTGTTTTGTGATTATTACTAAGAGTATTCTATAATATTATTTTTAAGTTAAGTCCCTACCATCCACCTAATAATTATTGATAATCAAATTCAATTGATACGTATAAAAGGTAAATCTTGATCTTTGATTTGTGATTATTTTTTTTTTTTTTATCGATAAAACTACTCTAAGAAATTATATTATTTACAAGGAGAAATTACAAACAGTGTAGCACGTTTTCAGTCCAGCTATGGCACTGAGACAATGTAGCCAACTGTGGCTTGCTTTGAGCTCTGAGTGCCAATATCCTCCTCCAGAAAAACCCGAGATTAATCAGAGACATAGCCCACGCAGGGGTTGAGATGCAAAAACAATACCCACGCTGGGGTAGAGACCCAAAACCATACCCACGCAGGGGCAGAAACTCAAAAACCACCACCCACGCAGGGGCGAAGACCCGGAAGACCTTGCCCACGCAGGGGCGACCCTGCACCTTAACAAGATTACGTAATAAACCAGCGCATGCCCGCTCGACCCAAACAAAGAGACATTGACCAAAACAAACATGAGCAACCAACCAGACAGAGACCAAGCGACAGAGACCAAGAGACCAAACAACAAAATCTGACCTGAACGGCAAGCGAGTGATGCAGTTATGCGCCTGGCCCCAGGTCGTCCAGGTCGTCCAGGTCAGCCGGGTCCATCTCCACAATTGGATACCCGAAGCCAAAGGGAAAGTCCAGGTCCTCGTCCGCTGCCGCTTTGGAGGATGACGCCTCCTGCGCCATGTTCTGGAGAGGCTCCTTGCCTTTTGTTTCTTCCCCCTGAACCTTGTTTTGGTCCCTCTGGTTCTCTGAGGGCAATTCATGCTTATCTGCCCCTTCAAGGTCCATCGTTTCATCTCTGACAAAGAGGATGGTAACGTGGGCATTGAAATTGCCCAACTTGAATACTGCAGAGCCAAATGCTGGGCTCTCAGTCTGCCTTGGCGATTTCTCATGCGGATCCTCTGTGTCCAGGAATTGAGAAACTTGCAAATGGGGAATTCCTGCCCGACGAAGACTGCAACAGCAGCAACACTGATGCTGCCTTTCTGCCATTGCTGGGGAGCGAGAAGGTGCCCCACGTCCAGGTCCCCTTCGACATGGCTGCCTCTCTCTGGTTCTCGCCATGGGAGCAGAGAAGCTGTCCACACTACAAACCCAAAACCAAATCTCCAGAAGCGTCCAAGCACAGAGAATGTTCCCACTCTTCCGCAGAACCTGAACTTGCCCAGAATGTCTCTGCCACATTCCCACTTCATTCTTAAATTCCTCCTCCTTCCCTCGGCACCAGAGCGCCATGAATGCTCTACACTCTCCCCTGCAACCAGCATTAATGGTCATTAAGACTTCTTGGGCAGAGGCTTATGTTATTTAAGCTTCCGTCCCCTCCATCACGTGGCTCCCTTCGCGCGGCAAATGGCGTCGGCCTCCCGGCGTGTGGCTCCATGCCCTCCACCTCATCACCCGCATCCGGGGTTTGATTTGTGATTATTACTAAGAGTATTCTATAATATTTTTTGGTAAATTAAATCCCTACCATCCACCTAATACTCATTGATAATCAAATTAATGTTCTTGAATAGCTATTCTAAAATAAATATATTTATCAATATCAATCCCTACTTTTATAACTACCAAATATTAAAAAGAATAAAAGTATAAAAAATAAAAACTTTCCTTAAATTAAAAATAAATAAAAAATAAAAAATATTGCATTTTGAAAAAATTAATTCATTCAAATATTCAATAAATTAATTCTTTCAAATATTCAATAAATCCAAAATTAAAATTACATATACACTTAAAACAATAAAATTTAAAAATCTATTATATTTATATATATATATATCTTAAAATTAATTATCTTAATCAAAATCCAAACTAAAGTTAAACAAATAAGAAATGGGTTAGTGAAATTCAAATTCAAACCATTTCGCGCATGTCACATATATTCTTACCTTATAATGTTCAAGATGTAAATAATTTCTCGGTGCTCACGACATGCACACTAGCTAAAGCTCAAACATGAACACGTTATAAAAAGTTAAAAAGTTTTATGATGGTCAACATGTAATATTCAAGAAGTAAATAATTTCTCGGTGCTCACGACAGCTAAAGCTCAAACATGAACACGTTATAAAAAGTTAAAAAGTTTTATGATGGTCAACATGAGAGTGCATTTTATGTTACTATACATCATTCATGCTCCACCTCCACAAGACTAAGTTTAGGGCGTCCGCCTCATCGCTATAAGTTTTGGACCTTCACATATATATATATATATTCATTTTCGTAACCAATTTTTTAACCATAAAATTATAATTAAAAAAAAATCCAAATAATATGTAACATATGTATTTATTCTTTTCTGTTTGTAATATAATTAAGGTATGTATGTTTAAAGGGTTGGTTAAGATTTTTCTTTTTCTAGTCATCTAGTTATTTTGAGTAGTATTAATGTAATATGTGGTTTTTACCCAATACACAAAGTAGGAGGTGGTAACTATGCAAACACAATCTTCACGACACTGTTATGAAATGGCGTATAAAATTTTTAGTTTTTATCAATTTCTCTAAGATTATAATAACCATCACAATCTCATTCGTCTTGTCAAAGGTGAATCTGGTGATATAAAATTTCACCTCAATATGACCTTCAGATTGAGAGATATTGCCTCTCAAAGAATTGGCCCTACCACATCATCTAACTGCTACATGGAAATCCACCATTGGCCCCCTAGCAGTCAAACCCATAAGCTAGTCAAGGTAGGCCTTCTCCGCAATGCTTAATTTCACTTTTTTCCCGGGCCTGACCCTTGACTCCTTCCTAGTCAAGGTTTGATCTCATAGCGTATTAGCCCAGTTCGATGATTTTCAGAAGTGAAGGGAGTTCAACGACCCACATTAGATTGAATCATTCTGGCATGCTAATCTATTATTAAGGCAAAGGGTAGCACAATTCAAGGTTGTGTCCCATTGTTTTGGTGCCTTCATTGGATGGTTGTCGTGAACTTTGCTCCCGATGGCCGATATTCATTGTGCCACCCTCTCCCTTCATCCTTTCGTTGACTCCCAAAGGGGTGTCACAATTCCTCACAGTCATCCAATCTCTATTGATCTCCACCATTCATGGCCACGGTGGTCCCCATGCAAAGTCATCCTGGTTCTTTCCCTCCCAGTTCTCTTCTTGTTGGACTTTCCTAAACTCACAAGGTCTCTCTCACGGTTGACGCGTCAAGTGGGACCGTCTTCCCATAAAAGTGGTATCTACACCAGTGCAGGCCCTGTCGCACACCCACCTTACATCATCCCGCTTCTCCCATCCTTATGACTTCCTAAGACCTCTCCATCGTTAAACATTAGGGCCTCACTACTGGGCTTATATGTGTAGTGGGGTTACATGGCTTGCCTTCCATTTCTCTGCTACTCTGACCTTGAATTCTAGTAGGATTTGCACCACATCACCTCGATCCTTATATCCCAGTGCTTTCCCTTATGCATCGCTTGACACCTCCAAGGTGAGGCCTCCAGTGTGAGGCCTTCGAGCCTTGGTGGACTGGTGGGTCTCACCTTGCACATTCCTAACTTCTGGTTGGCCTAAAGGGGTTAAAACACCACACTATCCTGCAAACTTTGTCTCGTCGTACATTTTTCTACCCCAGTGCACACATCCGGGATGGAACCTCTGGGCCACATAGAGGTTATTCCATGGGTTTTGCTCTCAGCTAATGGGGATGAACTCTACCTCTAAGTTGTAGGCCTATTTAGCCAAACACCTTGTCAGCCTGTCTACTCCATTATGCCATTGCTTAATGCACATCCTCTACGATGCATCCTTACTAGGCTGCTCCATTGCATGACCCACACTCCTGTTTAAGACACATGGAGGCATTGCCATATCATCCTACATTTGTTACCCTGCTCCCTTCTGTGTGCACCCTTGCAAATGTTCTAGAGTTAACCCAACACTAACATGTCAAGTGGGTCTACCCCGTCCAATAGTGTAGCTATTTGAGTTACATGGAGGCTAACCTACCCTAACCCCACGTCATCCCATGCCCCACTACAATTCCCTTTTTAAACTTTACAAGACCTTAGACCTACATGATGAGTTAGATGTTGGTTTGTTCTTTGACCAATAGAAAGACCATCGGGCTCACTTGCCATCCAACTCATCCCAGCTGATGTCATCCTAGTTGATCCCACTATTATGCAAAAAAAAACTCTAGGTTCTAGTTCTGCACCACAACATCTTCCCTTCATCGAATAACAAAAGGGGTATATTTGGGTGCACTAATGATAACCTCCCATGGCTAGTGTTGCACCCAGTTAATGGATAAGGCTTGCTCGATTGTATTAAAAGTTTAAGGATTTTCCCTCTTGCATCGCATCAAAGATTGCACTTGAACTCTTCCATGGACCTAACAAGGGAACCTTGTCAAGCTTTATGTGATTATCTTAATTTGTATTTCAATAGTTATCATGAGATATTACCCTAACTCGTCACTCGTCACTTATCGTTGGTCATTTCGACCATGACTCTATCGCAGGGGTTCTGTAAACGTCAAGATCAAGACTAGAATTCGGTACTAGCGGTGGTGGCTTGCTAAAACACCCCACGGTGCTACCTATGTTGTGATCAACACCCTACAAAATTTTATTGCGCTTTAGTTTTGGAGCCTACTTAGGATCTTACAATCTATAATTCTATAGTCACTTCATGGTCGATACTTTGGATGGGGCTCCTACTCCAAATAGCGTGAGGTCTAATTGGGACTACACATCGGGAAAACCCCCTTTATGTTGGAAGTGTCCAACAACATCAACATTATGATGCTAGAAGGAGGGCCAGATGACAAGTTGTCATAATTGAATTTGTTTTAAACATCTTATCTTAAATTTATCTTCCTTAGATCATACTCCTAGGGCATTTTACCAATAGATCCAATAGTCCATTTTTATTCCCTAATGAACCTCTTTATCACTTGTCTCAATTAAAGTTTGATGGTGAAGGTAAAGTATCCATAACATAGCATATATATAATTTTCTCCGTTTCTATGAATTTTATAAAATCAATTATGAATATGTTTCTTGTGTGTTTTTCATCCTCACACTTGAAGGTCTATTTAACCGATGGTGTCATACCCTACCATCTTCTTCCAACCATTCATTTGATCAAATCGTCAAGAAGATTCATCAAGCCTTTGATAGGTATGATTACATAGATGTTCTTAAAAGGATTAATCAACTAATAATGAAGCTTGACAAATCAATAGAGGATTTTTCCAATAGATTTCTTCACCTGTGTTATGAATTTCCTAAAGAAGATGTGGACTAGGATTTGTTCAAAGGAACGTTTCAGCGTTTGTTTCAAATTTATTTCAAGAAATCCAAATATGAATCCCTGGTTAATATTTCTCCACAAAATTTCATTAATCATGACATGCCTGTAATTTTATAGGAAGAACCTACTATTCCTTTCTTTCCTTAACCTCCTCATTTTCTAGTACCAATTGGGGTGCCTCTTGGTGATGATGCTGAAGTTGGAAAAACTGGGAATCAAATTGTTGATCTAACTGTTCAACCTTCTTCCACTTCCCATGATCTATATCCAATGGAAGAAAGTTTGGAATGGTTCATCAAGCCTAGGCTAAGTACTAGTCCCCCCCATTTCTTAAGATGGTATTAACACTCACAATCTAAATATTGAATCTAATCTAATTGACCACATGACCTCTTCAAAGGATGTTTTTCCTCCTCTATTATCTCATTCTCACAGTCCCTTTCTCCTTGATCTGCTTCATTCGTCTCTTAGAAATCCAAATAGCGATTAGGTGCAAGGTAGTCACATTTCATAAGTAGAGGAGAAGAAAGTTGAAGATTTTTTCGATCTTTCTTATATTTTTTAAAGTCCTCCATGTGAAGACGGTGTTTCTCCATTCTTGGTTGTTATTGAATCTAGTAATATTGGTAGTCAATCAAATGAAATCAATTTACTTAATCAATCAAGTAAAGTCTTTGGAAACCATCATTCAGATGATGGTGATTCCATTTATGTATGTCGTGATGAATGCCCAAGTGTACTAGCTAATCTTGCAGTTTCTTAAGAATATTTTTATTTGAAATATTTAGATCTGGAATTTGATTTGGTCAAAGAATGTCTTCTTATGGAAACTTCCTCTTCATCTCACTATCCCTTGTTCCCTATTACTTGTAGTGAAAAAAATTGTGATGAATAAATTCCATCCTCTTCAAGTTCATCATCTAATAAGCACATCTTTGAATTCAAATAAGGTAGCCAATTTATCCATGAGGGAGAAGAAAGTGATAAAATCATTGAGCACTCTTTCCATTCCTTATCATTTCCAGTATTGTATGAAGAAAATTATTTTGTTTATGCTACTCATGAGATTTTTCCAATCTATCTATATTTACATGTGCATTTAGAAGAACATTGTGACTTGGTTAATCTCCTTGTTGGAGTTGACAAATCTAAAAAAATCAATGATGTAGGTGGTTACCATCTTGATAATAGTGATCTTGTTGCAATTACCAGCAGTAACTGTCCACACACCATGCATGATCTGATTCAATCTTCAAAATGTGATTTTATAATCCTTGAAAGTTCTAGGACTTGTTAGGAAGTCTAGGAACTTCAACTTATGTTGATGATTATGTTAGGTTCTGTTGTGGCCACCAACAACCCCCCTCCTTCTTTAGTATTAGCAATAACACTAAACAAGTGGGGACCCTTAGTAAAAAATTCAAAAAAAATTATAAAATTTTTTGTATTATACTCCTTAAAAATACATCGCACGGAGAAGAGTAAAACATTTCTTTATGAGCACAATAAAAAACTACGAAGAAGCGACGCGAAATTCATCGCATCGCATACATTAAGAAGCGCCCATAAATGAAGATCTTAAGAAATCTCCGATGGCCAATATGCGACATCGCATAAACAACACACAATAACTTAACAAATTGCAACAATCTGCGATCTGCGATCTTGCGATAAACACGATGCTGTGATCTTGCGACAACGCGATAACGCGATTCTGTGATAAACTGATCAGGAAACTCTGCGATGACACATCTTGATAATGCGATCCGCGATGCTGTGATGCGAGTCATAGAAATCACCCATCGCAAATTTTCCTCGGCTCAGCATTCAAGAAAAGCTGTCCCTAAACCAAAATTGGGTGCGCGCCTTAAAGGAAATTAATGAATGTATGTCAAAGTATTCATGAAGGACAGTTTTTTGTTTTTCAAAGAGTCAGTTCACTATGGGTGTCATGATTTTATACATTCGTAGAGCTTAGAGCTTTCGTGTCAAAATTTATTATCATTACTCTTTTCCTTTGCGTGAACTACAGGAATGAAAAACAGGAAACAACATGAAGCAATGTGCAGGAAACATCTAAGGAAAAAGGGAAAGCCTCAATGCTCGGAGAACAAAGAAGAGATGTCCTCATAAACGGATACCGCATGCAACAAAAACGCAGATTTCAGAATATTGCTGAACAGATGCTGATATCAACAGGCAATTCGACACTCAAGGTCAAAAGCTCACAAAAGTAGCATGTTTACAAAATTCTGAAGCTTATGCCCGGTAAAGGAAAAAGCGTTAAAGGCAGAAAACGCACCAGAAAGGCTCGGATCGAAGAACGGAGGCAGTTTTCAATGCGCGATTAGCGCCTAGCACTAATCGCGCATCTCTAAGAAAATTGTTCAAAAAGCAAAGTCCCTAACTTTCTTAGTCATCCACGAGTCCGGAAACCAAGATAGAAAAAGCAGAAGCAATTTGAGAGAAATTTGGGTTGTTACCAAGTATATACGTAGTCAATTCACCCAGCCAGAGGATGATTCCCAAAAATATCTTCTAGTTTACTAAAAAAGTGGTGCCAACGCTTGCCATTTCTATTTGCGTAGCTCAAGCAAAAGCAGAAAACAACCAGCCGACTCTTCCCAGGCAAATGTTGAATGCTCGCAACATTAAGGAGCAAATGTAGAAATAGTTAGGAATTAGATTCAATTTTTAGAAATAAGTTTGCTTAGATAAAGGGCGGTCATTTAAACCGTATCCTAAATTTTTGTAATTAAGTTATTTAGTTAGCAGTATTTAAACCCTTCTCATGCATTTAGAGAAGGGTCCAGAAATTTGTCAAAAACTTGTCCTCAGAACATGCACTTTTGCACCCTCAGAGGAGGTTTTTGTGAATGAATGGATCAAGGTTTATTGATGTTTGCATTTGATATCTGCTACTGATGTTGCACTTCTGTACTCTTGGTAGATATTAGAACAAGGAGAGATAAATCATTGTTGCTTGAAGCTTATGAGTAGGACCAGTCATAAATGGCACTTTTATCTCTTGACCATTTCTGCTTATATTCTTAAAGTGATATGCAGTTTTTAGTTGTTTATATGTTATTGCATGAATGTTTGAGTTACCATTTGGCACTTTTGTACGGTGGAGCCATTTATTTATGTTTGATATATGAATAACGTATTATGAAATATGCTGTTCACAATTGTTTTGCCTAAATTTTTATGCAAAGTGGTTCATCTTAATTGATTTCCATTCTTATGATAACTGAATGATCTTTATTACCAGTTATTGTTTGAAATCTCTTTAGATCGCATAATATAAGAAATACATCCCGGGTTAGCATAGATTAGATGTGTTGTTTTCATTAGATTACAATAGCATAGAATTAGATTATAGTAGCTTAGATTAGAACTCTTAGATGAGCATCATCCAACTCTGCACACACACACACCCTTAGATTGGGAAACTGGTCCCATTATCCCCAGTCGGACCCGCTATACCAAATGGATAAGGAGCTGCCAACCAAGGTCCGGACCGGGCGGGTATACCCCTTGTTGTCGACCCGATTTTTGGGGCTTCAACAGGTTCTCACAATCCTTGCAAGATCCTCGAACTAAGTCAGATTGCGAGTTTCTCGAAAAACTCTTTTATTTGCATGGTTTCATTGGATGCACGCTCTTCAAAGATTTGTGCTATTTCAAATATAACTCTTTCAACTTTCAAGATTTAGCTTCTGATCGGATTGAATATTTTGTTTCAGTTATTCCATATCCAAGAAAATATCTTGTATCAAAATTGGCTTTGGAGTGTATATCTTCCATGGATACACAATGTTATTAAACTGATCATTTTAAAGATTGTCACTTGCCGAAGGACTCATACCTATCAAATATTTTTCAAAATATTCAAGTCCTAGTCCTTAATGTGAATGTTATGATGCTAATACTTTTTATTTTAGCACTAAATGTCATCTTAGGTGTGAATGAATTCTTTATTTATATGGTGAATCAAATTTCTCTTTTTCATCCATTACGTCTTTGACTGGTTTCAGGTATTTGCTATGCTACCATTCATTTTCAATTCTTTCAATGACTGTGGTGCTGATTGAATTTGTAACCAAGTACAAGAGAGTAATATGTCACATTCTTCATACAAGGATGATGATTCTACTATTCAGATAATTTGAAAAGTTGTTCAAACTAGCCCATATTTGTTTCCTACTAGCTAAGAATCTTATGCATTAATCAGTCCATCTAATCATAATGTTGGTTCTAGTAACTGCCATTCAACTAATCATTTTGCATCAATTTATATTTATGGTTTATCATCTCACTATTTGGATACTTGTCAAGAAGTTGAGAAACTTTAGCCTTCACTGATGGTTATGTCAGGTACTCACTATCTTAACAAGCTCTCTGAATATGATCAGATTCATTTTCCCTTGCAAGATTCTCATCTTGATTCCATTCCATTAATTGAAAATTCATCTTCCCAAGGATTTCAGGGTTTTTAATAGGATGTTTCTTAATTCTAGGATCCAATCTATGATTTCCTAGAAGCATTTTTCTTAGAAAGCCCGTTTGATAATAATAAGCTTCGATTTTTTCTTATGCCTCTTAAGCAAGACAACATAGATGGAAGTACATTCACAAGAATTTTTCGAGTTTTGTTTGATTTTTTTTCTAATTAAAAGGTAAGGTGGTAGGTTGGTTAAAGTCAGTTGTCATGACACATATTTCTTCTTCTAGAGAAGACCTTATATCTTTTGTACAAGTTATTCAAGATCTAATCTTTTATTTTTCACATTGTTTATATATGTTTTAATTAATCACTCATATCTTTGTATTTGCAGGTTGTGAGAAGTCATGGTGGTTACATTGGAAATTTCATTACACTTTGCCTTGAACTTCTGGCTAGTTAGGTTAGAAGTAGGTCTACTTTCATTTTAGTTTTCTTTCCAATGATCCTACACTTTCTCTCTATCAATCTTGCCATGGATTTCTTATTTTTGTCTCACATAATTGTTTTAGTTTAGTCCTCCATTTTCTTTGATATTTAGATTTTTTTTCATGGTTTTTTTATGTATTTTCTTCCATGTTTTGTTTAATAATCATTTGCATTAAAATTGATGTCTTTTGGCTCAAAAGGCAATGTGGAAAAGCTTGAAAAGGGTAGTTGTGATGACGAACAATTCTTGGCTAATTCATTACCTTTTCTCTATTTGGGTTTACATATCTTTAAACTCAATGATATCTGGACATAAAATACAATTTGTTGAGGATGTAAAGCCTTTGTTCGAACTACGAGCCCTGTATCTCTATTAGTATTCTCATTCATGACTCGGCCTTGTATTGAATGGTGTTTTGACTTTTTGCCACAACTGAGTAGAGAAGGGAAATGAGGAAAACTTAAAATGATCATATTAACTTCAGACATCATTAAAATCCCTCAAGACAAGGAACAACCTCTCTTGCAAAGTAAATAACACAATATCCCTCTTCCATATTCAAAATAAATAAATCCATTTGCACATTCTATTAGTAAGTAAATAAAGAGGTGAAGAAGAGAAAGGGTCATGCGTAGATAGGTGAAACAAGCAACTTCGTTGGGTACTAAACAGGCCTACTGGTAATAAAGAAATGCTTGTGATTCCTTGAGATGACTCCACTATGGTATTGAATAGGCTCTCTTGAATTAGATAAATACTAGGTAATGTGCTTATGAAAAGCTCAACATAATTATTATCTTTCTCCCCTACCAAAACAATTGAGGTATGACTAGTATTGTAAATGTGTTTGAAGCTGAGAAAGGAAATGAAGACATTATATCTTTAACCAGAATAAGTAGCAAAGTCAGGGTAACCTACATGGTAAATCAATATTTTCTAAACTAGCACTTAAGCATTAAACATAAATTGAGAAGCTAGAGCTCTACCAGTGTGTCGCTAAGTGTTCACTCTGCAGTCAGCACCCTCCAAACATTTTTCTACACTTGAATTTTGGAGCCTACTGAGGATATTATGATCTATCATTCCATAGTAACTTCATGGTTGATTGACGTTATTCTAATAATTCAAGTCTTATTGGTTGGAATCATGGTGTGAATGTATCTAGCTAGCCGAGGTTGGCATTGGTTCATGATGACAACTAGCTCATGTTGGCATTGATGTCAACCCTTGTAGCCTAGCTAATGTTTGAATCCCATTCATTGTAGCATGGTTGTAGCTTTTTTTTTCTGACATTGGGATGATTGTGTTCACATTGATTTCAACAATATTATGGCACACTCATGATGGTCAGATGATGGCATTGGTATGGTTGATGATGCTGCTATAGGTGGATGATGGGGATCTAAAAGCCATGGAGATGATGATTCACACACTAGTTGAGTTGGAAAATAGGAATTCATTTAAGTCGTCATGCTTATGCTCATGGAGAGGACTTGGTGCATTTTTATGGCCTTATTATTGATTATGGATATGGGCTAGAGAGTATTGTCGGCCCTTTTAGTTCAACTTGGAAATGACACTTTGGAGACATGTTTGATCCACTTACAGATGTGTTAAAGGCTATGTTAGAGTTTTGGAGGCATGTACAAGAGATGAATAAGAGCATCCATGGGTGGCAAAGGTTTTGAGTTGAAGGCTTGGTGTTTTTCTTCATACTCAGCCCCAGTCGCAAGGAGGCAAGCCCGTGGGAGTGACAAAAATTCTCCAGACATTGGAAGATAGGCCTATGGGAGTGACTAAAGGTTTTGGTCAAGTTCAAATAGTGTTATGCATGTGACTAATGATTTTCACGATATTTTCTTTGCATTCCTCACACAAATAAAATAATAATAATAATAATAATAATAAATAAATAAAATTTAAAAAAATAAATCAATAAATGAATAAATAAAATAAAATAAAATTATAAAAATAAATAAATAAAGAAATAAAATAAAAATAAAAATAAATAAATAAATAAATAACAAAGAAAATCATAGAGTCTTATAGAATAAGTTGTAAAGGTCAAAAATAATTTGTAAAGGTCCTCCAATGATGTGAACTCATTTAGTCCAGAAGTAGTGGCCTTACTAGATTCATTTGGTCCAATTTCTTCACCCTTGATCCTAGCCCCAAGCTCCATTTTTACCTACATGTTTTATATTCATCACTTGGGAATTATGTGATTGTAGATGTGGAGTGTATTTGTGTAAGAGAAGGTTGCATAGGTTTAAGATTCTTTATACCTATTAGAGAGAATATATGATTTAGTGAGTGAGTATTAATGGAAGAGAATGGAGCATAACTAAATCATGTTGTAGAATAGATCAAATTTGAAGTTGCTGGAGCACACATTGTTTGGAGAGTTTTTGGATATTGTTGGAGTATGTTTTGTTGGTGTCTCTCACATGATTTTGTAGGTGCTGATAATAAATTTGGCACACAAACATATTGTCTTATGTTGTTGATTGTATTATGTAGAATATATTTTGTAGTCAGGGTTTGATATTGTGCTAGTGATATTGTTTAGTTGTTCTACTGGATGGATTATTGCAACTATTTTACTTCTGTCAGAGCATATGATTGTGGTTTCTTTTACTGATTTGATGATATTTTCTTGCTAATAGAGGTTGTATTGTAGAGATAAATCGAGTTCAGCAGAAACTCTTCGGACCCAATTTGAAAATAGATAAACGGTTGTCAACATAGAGGAGAGGAGCAGTGACTTTATGGATGTGGAGCAGTGATCGAAAAGTTTTAGCGAAAGGAAAAATTTCTCAATCCAATGGTAGTTGGATATTCTAATCAGATTTGGGTGAGGATAGATTGATCGTGGTGGATTTCAGCAGATGGTAGTCAGTAGTTCCATGGAGAACACATCTTCCAAGCTGATCAGTAAAATAGAGTCTCCAGGCTAATCAAACTCAATTGATTGTATATGAGGTTGATTCTCTTGAGTTATGGGAGCCAGTCATCTATTTAAAAAGTATAATTTTCTTAATAGAAGATTAAGAGCAACACAACAGAAGCAAGTGTGGTTTTTTTCCTGATTGAGGGTTTTCCATCAGATATCTTGTGTCTCATGTGTTGATTCTTTCTTCTGTTCTTGTTCATGGTTATGTTGCAGATATGTTTTATTAGTTGCTTATGATTTATGCATAGATTTACAAATGTTAATGAGTTGATTCTAATTAGTGTGTGTGATTCAGGAAAGTAAATAATTGGAAAAAATAATAAGAATATCACACTACTAATTCACCCCACCTGTTAGTAGTGCTCAAAGGTTTCCAACAACTAGTATTAGAGCAGGGCTCTTGGTTGCAGCTTGATTTCCAGAGAGTGGTAGGCCTCAAATATATAGTGTACATGATGCATCAGATATTAGGGATGTTGGTCAAAGCGTTCCTCGTATTTATTCAGCATTGGATAAAAACAAGAAGACCATCAGGCATATATCATTAATATGGATGGTAAGATTTGTGATCAATTTATTTCTATTTTGATTGTCCATGGATCTAATTATAGCTATGTTATTCCTGGTGTGGTGGATAAGTGTGGTTGGAGTAAGGAATTGCATGCAGAGTATTGGTTAGTGTAGTTGGCTATAGGTACCAAGAAGCGAGTTCATCATTGGGTAGGAGCTTGTGCATTTGATTTGAATGGTATGCCTACCACAACACATTTGAATGTATTACCATTGTGACCATACAGAATGTTGTTGGGCATGGATTGGTTATATCTTCATAGAACCAAGGTGGATTTTTATGACAAGGCTATTGAGTGCTTGGATGACAATGGGGAACAAAAAAATCTTGTAAGGAAAGAATAAAGCCACATTAGTTAGAATGGTGAGATCTATGCAAGCAAAGAACAATTACAAAAAAGGGTGTGTGTTATTTGCATTACACATTTCCAGTGATAAAGGGATGGCAGTTCAGGATGCAGATGTTTTGATCAGGTACCCATCTCTATAGGAGTTGAAGGATGTATTTCCTGAGGATATTTCAAAGTTTCCACCTCACAGGGAGGTAGAAATTTCTATTGAGTTGGTGCCAAAGGAAACTCTGGAATCAAAATCACCTTATAGGATGATCACACCTAAGTTAGTGGAGTTGAAGCTACATGTTATCACCAAAAAATTGATCATCTAGCCTAATTTACTAGATTGATCGAAGTACACCATGTAAAGCCAATTTTACCATAGTAAAATTGCTTTCACTGCGATAAATTACTTAATAAACCACTTTGTTAAGTAATTTATAGTTAAACCCATGAAGAATAAGTGATTTATTTGATTTTCTTCGAGGAATAATTAATTAAACCATTGTTCAATTATTATTCCTTGTCATATTTGACCCAATCATGCAAAATAAACAAATAAATCATTAATTATATTATTTTTCTCTAAGGGTAATTAATTAATCACTAACTAATTATTATTCTTTGTCAAATTTAACTAAATCCCTTAGGAATAGTAAAATAAATCATTATTTGTTTATTATTCCTTAACTAATTCCTTGAGATGATAAATAAATCATTTATTTATTATTTCTAAATAAAAGTTTAAATATTTTTTCCCTCCTAAAGAAATATAATAAAATATTCCAGGTGGTTATTCCAAGAACGAGATCAATAATATTTTATTATTGCTCATTATTGCTCATTATTCGAGGATAACTCAATATTTTGTTATAAATAGAAGGGTTTTCCATTCATTATTTACTTTTGATTATTTTCATTGTTGCACTCATTGTTGTAACTTTGATTATTTTCATTGTCGCACACCGTATTTTTGTTGGGTCTATACTTCATAGAGAAGAGAGACGCTACATAAGATGAAGATGTTTGATGATAGCCAAGAACCCATCCCATAGAGGGGGACTGGTAACATTTATTTGTTCCCTTCATAGGTGTTATAATAAAACTATTCTTTGTATATCTAGTTTCCATTGGATGATTGGAGTTATTACTCTTTCTTTTTGTTGTTTAACTATGATTGTGGCATAGATTCGGACTTTGGCATGTTTTGTTTCTATTAGTTCCTGCAAATCTACAATTTTTAACGACCATTTATATTGTTGATATTGATTTTCATCCACAATATTAAGTGGGTTATTTTTGTACATCTTTGAGAAAAAAACACTACAACAAAATTGGTAACTCCCCTAGCTTTTATACTTCAAATCTAGAAACCTAGGTGACCTTCGGTTTTCAGCTTAGGGTTTCTTCTTTTTTCAATTCTATTAATTTTTCCTAGTTTTTTAACCCTAGATCTATTAAATTTCTGACTTCTGCAAGCTTTCTGGTCTTTTCAGCAGGTCACGGGAACTAGCCGCGACAAAGGTAGTACTTTTTCCTGAGATTTGCCGATCGAGATCCATGGAGCAACAATCACACTTTTTTTCCCAAAAAGGGTGATATGGAGGCCATATTACACTTATCAGACCAAAAAGTGTGATCCCTACAAGAAAATAGGTCTGTACCTACGATTTCTAGGTTTTAGGGTTTTTCTGAAATCTGTTTCTGGGTTTTGCAGAGAATTGTCTACTGGGTTGTCTGACCTCTGTCTCATCCCACTTAGGCCTTAATCCACTCTGATTTACTTAGCAAATTTGAATTTCACCTCCCATAGGGATTCTAGTACACTTCAACCTTTCTAGGAGGATTTTAGAGTGAGTAGTCTGGATTTCTACAACACTTTCAACCAAATTTTCAAGATTTGTCCCTTATGTTTCGGATTTGTTAATGATAGGTTGTGAACATCTATAGTTTCACATTTAAGCTTGTTTGGTCATTGGTCTCAGGGTCCCATCAGTTGCCCTACGTGTTTCACCCATCTCCCTATCTTTTTGTAGCAATCTTCCCACATGGTTTTTTGTTGTTGTTGCACCTCTTTCCAGCACCTTAGTGTCACTTGATCCCAGTCACATCGAAATTCAGATCTCTTGACTTTTTGATTGTATTTTCCGTTGATTTGGCCACCAACCAGCACAATGTCTGCAAACCCAATTTGGGTGGGGTTTAGTTAATTGTTTTGTTGTTCATTCTTCGTTATTAATTTCAGTTTATTTTCATCAAGCTTTCTTCTTTTTTACAAACATGATTTGGGCTTAATCAATAAATACACTTGCACACACAAGCACACCTTAAGAAAAGGGCACTTGGTTTACACTACCAAGCCAAAAATTAACATAATAAATTTATCTCCCCTCATCGAGACTAAGGCATATTGTTGATCTCCCTTCACCATTTCCGTTTCACGTGTGCCTTCTCACCATTGCGCCACCAAGGTGTTTATCACAGAGACTATTAGGATTTCACCCCCAATTTCCCTTTGGGCATATTACCCCTCCCCGTCGGGTTCGATTTCATAGCCCTCTGAGTCGCCATAAGGACTCTTCTCCTAGTTCATCTGATTTTGATCCTCCTTCACCATATATCGTCACCATGTCTAGACCCATAGTTGGTGCAGGAACCCAACCTAGTGTTGGCTCTGGTTCTATCTCGGTGGTCACAACAAGCAGAACAGTCTCAGGAACCATTCTGGCAACCCCCATGATCCACTTTATGGCTGAGTTAAGTCTACTAGATTTTAACCAGTTGATAAATGACCTTATACACCATGATTCTGGTTGGCCTTCTATGTCAACTAAGCTTCCCTCAAACATCCCAAAGTTTGAAGGTAATTATAGAGAGGATCCTACCAACCATGTCTGATCCTTCCATATCTGGTGTTCGTCCAAATCCATAACCGATGAGTCCATTCATCTTCGGCTATTCCAACGCACACTCATAGGAGATGCTACAAAATTATATGTAGAATAGCCTTTTGTATCTCATTCCATTTTCACGATGCTCGCTAAAGCTTTCCTTTCATATTTCCAGTTACCTATCCGGTATGACACTGGTACAGATCTATTGTCCTTCCATCAGTCCTCTGCTACTCGTCTATCTAACCATGTTCATGAGTGGCGTCGACAGAAGAGCACATGTCGTGCCCCACCTTTCGAAGACCATGTCTATCTAGATTGGTTTCTTAGGAGAATTTTAGCACCCATTGGAAAATATGTCGTGTCCCATTTTCCTTAGACTAAGGAAGAAGCTCTCCAAATGGCTCTGAGATATGACCTGATTCATGCGCAATCTGATTATGTCTATACCGTCATTCCATACCTCCCTTGTCCTAGAAGTGCCAATGCACCAGGGCATCTCACACTGCCGACAGCATTTCTGGATCCATTTCACACTCTTTGCCATATACTCAGCAAAGTTATGGCTACCCACAGGGGGGCAACAGTTCCTCCAACACTTATGCCCCTCTTGATAGAAACATGTTTCCAAGGCCCCAACCCGTCTACCAAACTATTGCTCCTCCTTGTACACAGCCTAGTGCTCCTGCCCCTTAAGCATTAGCACCATAGCCTCCCATGCATCCTTAACCCCAACAACCACTGCCCCCTCAAGGTCAAGCGTTTGGACAACAGAGTGCGACCAATCCCAAAAATTTGAAGAAAAATAATAAGGGGAAGGGTAATCAAGGTAACCAGCCCAGTGAACCCCAGGGGAACCAGCCTAACACCAACAACCAACAACAAAGCATCAAGCCCAAGCAGAGAAAGGCTATTTGTACAAAAAAGCCTTGTGCATGTTATGGTTTACATGGCCATTATACACATGAGTGTCCTCTCTTAACCTAGTTGCACCAAATGTGGGAAGCTTAAGCAGCTTCTAGGGGTCAACAATTGCCTCAGAATCCTCTGCCATCTCAGCTAGCAATGCTCACAAATCCTTTCCCTCAACAATGATTTGTTGTTGCTCAAACTTAGCAGGGTCAAGCAGACTATCCCCCCAACCTTCTAGTCCTAGTGACTACCAGATACTCATGATGGATTCTGAGGAGGTCAATACCTCTGACCAACAACCAGCTCCTCAGCACCCTGTTCTTACCATCTCATTCGAGCTATATGGATCCACCCACCCAAGACCTCCTCCGTTAGTGGATGCCTCTCCTATGTTTCCACTAGGAATCATTCCTCTAGGTCTCAACCATTCAGGAGCTATTCCACCAGGACATTACCCTATAGGCTAGATACCTTTCTTATTTCTCCCTCTGAGAGTATTTTCTACCCATGTCATGGCTTTGCTGGTCCTCCACAATATGACTTTGGGAATTCCAATCTCGTAAATTGATCCCCCATAAAACACTCCGCATGGTAAGCTCAAACCTTATCATGCTTTGAGCTCGGTTCAATTGGTACCCATGACCCCTCTCACTGCTTCAGTTCCATCACAACCTCAACAGGAACTAGCTCCTATTGTGAAAGCATCCGGACAGGGAGGCAAAGCTAAGAGGAAAGAACCTAAGGACAAGGCTCCCCAATATTCCATTCATATTTTCATATTGTTCATCCTGTGTTGCTCATTTTTGGCTCTAGTCATACTATCCCCATCCCTTCCGGAGTTGAGTCAGTCATTGCCACATCAACCATGCACTTTATGCTCTGAAAAGGGAAGTTGAATGTTTGTCCCTCAATAAAACTTTCCCCATTATTCCTGGTGTTAGTCCATCAGTCATATTACTATTTTCCCTCGTGCCTTAGTTGAGGATCCTCATTGCCTCACCTATCGTGGGCCCTATTCTATCGACATCAACTCATTTATTCTAGAAGAACAGCCTAGAGGGTGGTGTATCTTGGTTCCATCTTTCATTCTTGTTTGGCACCTCAGATTTAGCAGACGGACTAATTATTCTCCTTTGTCTTGATTATTTCATGTTCATGATTCATACACTTGATGGTCCAGTGATGCAGTAGATTGTACCAGTGATTCCCAGGTGTATGTGAGATGTTTTAGACCTCATAATGGAGTGGCCATTCAGGTAGACCCCCACATACCCAGATGCATTCCTATGATGCTACAGCCTCAGATGCAGTTCCACATAGTTGATGGGTTTGGCTCCTACTGATTGTAGTGTTCATAGCATGCACATCTCCTTCAGATGATCCGTTAAGTTTTGCAAAGCCCTTCCCTATTCAGTAGGGCTTATCTGGTTGTTCTACCCTCCCGCCCATCCATTTCTTGAGGGCATGGCCTTTGTATCTCATGTACTCAAATATTATTTTATTTTATCCTAGCTCATGTTTTCTCCAGGTGCATTATGCATATGGGACACATTGTATTATTTTTTGGCTCAATGTACCATTCATCATGTACTTCATTGCTCATTTTTATATTTCTGGGCAAACAATTATTTTTTTACTAAATTATCTTGGCGAGTATGGGTATGCCTCCCCCACCTCATTAAGGTCTGCTGCCACAACATAAAAGGAGACTTGCATTAGTCGTGCCCCCTCTGTCCCTATCCTCTTTCAATTCAACTTCATTGGTCTCCTCTCTCTGACTCCTTTGTGTTGTCTAGTTATTGTGTCTTTACAACGTACTCCAGACATACATTTTTCTCTTAACACTCGTACGTTGTGGGGCAATCTATTATCACAAAAAAGTTGATCATCTAGCCTAATTTACTAGATGGATCAAAGTACACCATGTAAAGCCAATTTTACCATAGTATTAAAATTACTTTCACTGCGAGAATTTTTTTAATAAACCACCTTTGTTAAGTAATTTATAGTTAAAGCCATGAGGAATAAGTGATTTATTTGATAAATCATTAATTATCTTATTTTTATCTAAGGGTAATTAATTAATCACTAATTAATTATTATTCTTTGTCAAATTTGACTAAATCCCTTAGGAATAATTAAGTAAATCATTATTTGTTTATTATTCCTTCACTAATTCCTTGAGATGATAAATAAATCATTTATTTATTTATTATTTCTAAATAAAAGTTTAAATATTTTTTCCCTCCTAAACAAATATAATAAAATATTCTAGGTGGTTATTCCAAGAATGGGATCAATAATATTTTATTATTGCTAATTATTTGAGGATAACTCAATAGTTTGTTATAAATGGAAGGGTTTTCAATTCATTATTCACTTTTGATTATTTTCCTTGTTGCACTCATTGTGGTAACTCTGATTATTTTCATTGTTGCACACCATATTTTGCTACGTTTATACATTATAGAGGAGAGAGACTCTACAGAAGCTGAAGACGTTTGAGGATAGCCAAGAACCCATCCTATAGACGGGGACTGTTAACATTTATTTGTTCCCTTCACAGGTGTTATAATAAAACTATTCCTTCTATATATGGTTTCCATTGGATGATTGGAGTTATTACTCTTTATTTTTTATGTTTAACTATGATTGTGGCATAGATCCAGAATTTGGCAATTTTCATTTCTATCAATTGATGCAAATCTGAGATTGTTTGTCATCTACAATCTTAAGTGGGTTCTTTTCGTACATCTTTGAGAAGAAAACACTACAACACTACAGTTGAACGAAATGTTGAGAAGGGTTACATTAGGCCAAGTGTATCACCATGGGGCACACCAGCATTGTTTTTGAAGAAGAAATATGGTACTCATAGATTATGCATTGACTATAGGCAGTTGAACAAAGTGACCATCAAGAATAGGTATTTGTTATCAAGGATTGATGACTTGTTCGATCAGTTGAAGGGAGCAACAACATTCCGAGGATTGATCCACTACTACACCAAGGGCACTTTTGAGACATTTTTTTAAGACAAAAGAAATCTTTTGTCTCAAAAACTCATTTTTTATTTTAGTTATTTTACATTAAAAATTAATATCAGTTGATTTGTCTTAAATATAGACCTTAAGACAAAAATAGGTTGAGACAAAAATATTTCAAGACAAAACTTTATATTTAAGACAAAAATAGTTTAAGACAAAAATATTTTAAGACAAAAGTAATTTGAGACAAAAATATTTTAAAACAAAAATAATTTAAGACGAAAATATTTTGAGACAAAATTTTATATTTAAGACAAAAGTAGTTTGAGACAAAAATTTAAAGACAAAACTTTATATTTAAGACAAAAATAGTTTAAGACAAAATTATTTTAAGAGAAAAACAATTTAAGACAAAATTATTTTAAGACAAAACTTTATATTTAAGACAAAAGCATTTTGAGACAAAAATATTTTAAGACAAAACTTTATATTTAATACAATGACCACTTTAGATCAAACCTATGTTTAATAGGATATTTCACTTCGAATGAAAATGGAGGGCAGTGTGATTTTCGATAGAGGAGTATTGCTAGCTGGAGTCCATGGAACCCTAGCTGCGTTTTGGTGCCTGCGCCCTTGCTGCTCTGCAGCCCGAGGCTTTGGGCCCTTTGCCCTCTTCTTCTACGTTCCCCTTTGTCTTTCTGCGGATTCTCAATGCTCAGCCTCTGCTGGGTAGGACATTTAAGTCATGCCCGCCCTCATGGAGGCCCAAACCTCGGCCCAGGCAGGCCTGCCTTCAGTTGTCGAGTCTTTCTCTCGGTTCTTGGCTAGCTTGCCGCAGAAGAAGAAGAGTGAAGCTACCAAGTTTGTCGAGAGGCTGCTCGACATTCCTGAAATCTCCCTGCCGCCAGAGACACCGATTCAAGTTGCCCTCTCCTTAGCTAAGCGGGCTCTCGTGGGCTAGTTCATAGGTCTTTGGCCTTCTCCTAAGACCACGGAGTCCTGGGTAAACAGGAATTGGGCTCCTCTGATCAAGGGCAACGTCACTTCAATATACTTCTTAGGAAGAGGGTTTTTCCTCTTCGAATTCTCCTCAAAGGAAGATAAGGATCTGATATTTTAGAATGGCCCCTATTTCATGGGCCCCTAGGGTTTGTACCTCAACAGATGGACGTCGAATTTCGACCCTATAGTGGATGTCCCCTCAGCTGTCCCTGTTTGGGTCAGACTCCCTAATCTCCCAGTCCATTGCTGGAACTAGGATTTGTTGAAACACATCGGAAACACCCTTGGGAAATTCATAGATAGGACAAACAGAAAAGATCAATATGACTGTGCTCATATCTGCATAGAAGTAGACCTAGAGGTGGGTCTCCCGGAAGCCATCAAAATCAAGGTAGGAAACTGGATCCATTTGCAGAAGCTGGATTACAAGCAGTTGCCTTTCAAATGCCAAAAATGTCATGTCTACGGCCACTTCGCCAAAGGATGCCCAACCAATGAGGAACCAGATAAGGGGAAAGAAGAAGGTTGGAACCAGGTCAAGCGCACCAGGAAAACTCAAAAGCAGGTCGGTCCAATCGAAAAAGGTACTCATGGCCCCTCTCAGCAACCCCCGCCCAAAATGGTTCAAGAAAACAAATTCGCCTCTCTAAGCTTGCAAGTAGAGGAAACTCAGGAACCAGAAAATCAAAAATCACCCTCTGAAGGCACCCCCAAAGGTTTTGGAAATGGAGTTGAGCAAGCTGGAAATGGTGTTCCAGCAATAGAGGTAATGGCTGAAAGTGGTGTTCCAGCAATGGCAATGGCTGGGAGTTCCAAAGGAAACACTGTTGAAGAAGAGGAAGACGAGCATGAATCGGAGTGCTCAGAGGAAGAGGGGGAAATAGGAGAATCTTAAGCAACAATAAGGAGATCCGCAAGAGGCCGCAAATCAGATCGGGTAAAAAGAGAGCGGGAAACTTTCAAGGATAAGCTTCAGGGCAACCAGCCAACCCTTGAGAAGGTACTAGCATCAAAAGCAAAGATGACGAGAAACTAACCCCAAGGCTCCAAATGAGCCAATCAGAAATTCAAATGATGAAGGTAGCCTCCTGGAACTGTAGAGGTATGGGGAGTAGAATCAAAGAAGAAGCCATCAGAAGTTTAATAAGAACAGAAACTCCTGACATACTTCTCATCCAGGAGACCAAACTGGAAGAATCTGTCTTCCTTCAGGCAAGTAAGAAACTCTGGAACAAATGTGAGGTGAAATAAATCGCAACCCGAGGGGCTTCCGGAGGGTTGGGCTCTCTTTTGAATGCTACCAAATTCACATTCGTCTCTGAAACCCTCAATTCTCATTGGATACTCTTAAAATTGCAGCACATAGATTCAAAAGAAATAATCAACCTCTTCAATGTGTATGCCCCCGTGAACATTGTGGAAAAAAAGGACTGTTGGGACTCCATAAGAACCCAAGCAGAACTAGTTAATCTTGAGAGTATCATCATAGCAGGAGATCTCAATCTCACTCTCTTATCAGCAGACAAGAGAGGAGGCAGCATTGTTCGAGATCCGACAAGGGAAAGGGCACTGGTAAGTACACTTGGACTAATAAAAGAATTGGTCTTGGCCACATTGCTGCTAGATTGGATAGATTCTTAATTCAAAGCTCTTTTCTCCTGCTTGGATTAGAGGCTAGAGTGCATATTCTCCCATGCAGCACTTCAGATCATAAACCCATCAAGCTGGAACTCGTGTCTCATCTTGACCTTGGACCTATACCTTTCAAATTTAGCCCACTCTGGGCTAGGGAATCAGACTTCATGCAAGTAGTTAAGGACACTTGGTTGCAACCGGTCAAGGGCTCTCCCTTCTTCGTTTGGGAAGAAAAGCTCAGAAGAGTGAAAAGGGCTTTGAAACTATGGGCCAAAACTCTACCAAATCCAGCCAACGAAAGGAAAAAAATACAGCATATGCTAGAAGTCCATTAGCTCCAAGCCAAAACAACTAACATAACAAAAGAGATCCTAGATAAAGAACCTCTGTTTCAGCAAAGTTATCACAAGGCATGTCTAGCTGAGGAAGAATACTGGAGACTTAAGTCTCGCAATCTTTGGCTCAAAGCAGGGGACAGGAATTCTTCCTTCTTTCACAAGCAAGCCCAGGCCAGGAAATGTACCACTTCCATCTCTGAAATCAAAGATGGCATCATCATTCACAAGGATAATGAAAACATCAAAAAAGCAGCTTCTCTTCATTTTGAAAGTTTGTATGGCGAAGAGGTAATTCTGGAAGAAAACTCAAAGATGTTGGACAGGATCCCTTCGCTGATTTCTTCTGATATGAACCACCTCCTTGAAGCTAAAGTCACCAAGAATGAAGTCAAGGCTACCTTATTTTCCATGAACCCAGACAAAGCCCCAGGGCCAGATGGATTCTCAGCCAGATTCCTCCAAATTTGCTAGTCCATTGTGGAAAAGGATCTTTACAAAATTGGTCTAAAATCCCAAGTTTGCAAGAAAATCAGAGGAAGCACGAACTCTACTTTTCTTGCTCTCATCCCCAAAGAGAAGGGAGCTAACTCCTTCAATAGGTTTCGTCCGATTTCGCTTTGTAATATAGGTTACAAATTGATCACCAAAGTCATCACTAACAGACTGAAGCCCATCCTCCCCAAAATCATTCCAGATAGCCAAGGAGGCTTCATTCAAGGTAGACGGATTATGGATACCTTTATTTTGGTCCAGGAGGCAATCCATTCAAGCTTGATTCGCAATGAAAAAGGTATGGTTGTCAAACTTGATCTAGCTAATGCTTTTAACAGAGTTAGACATTGTTTTCTGCTAAAAGTCTTACATAAACTTGGATTTGGTGAGAATTTTATCAATTGGATTCGAGCTTGCATCTCGGAGCCTTGGATTGCCCCATTAATTAATGGCAGAGCTATTGACATTTTCAAAGCCACAAGAGGGCTTAGGTAGGGGTGCCCTCTCTCACCTCTTTTATTTGTTCTTCAAGCCTTTGTTCTCAGTTTTTATCTAGAAAAAAAAAGAGCAGATCAGGATATTGTTGGACTTTGTATTGCGAGGGGTGTGAAACCATTAATCACGCTCTTTTCGCGGATGACACACTGCTATTGGGAGCAACTTCTGGGATTATTGCCTCCAGATTTAAAAAAGCTTTGGATGAGTTTTGTTTGGTATTGGGAAGCAGTCTAACAAAGGAAAATGCCATATCTATTGCTAGAACACCACTTCCAGCTTGCTCAACTCCATATCCAGAATCTTTGGTTTTGCAGCATCCTCAAATTGGACTTCCTTCAAGTATTTGGGCCTCCTGGTTTTTCTCAAAAAATCTTACAGCAGAGATGGCTCCCCAATTGGAGAAATTCAAGAACAAACTACTTGCCTGGGGATATTCCTGGCTCAACATTGTTGGTAAGTCAGTCCTCATCAAATCTGTTCTTTCCAATCTTCCCCTATTCCAGTTTTTTGTCCTTCTCGCTCCATCTAGCATTCTCAAAAAAATGGAGGAGACCATTCAAAAATTCTTTGGTAAGGGAAGTAAACAGAACGAGAAAAAGATTATGCTAGTCAACTGGGAATGTATCGCCAAACCGCTATTGGAAGGAGGCTTGAATTTCAAGAATCTTGGCTACCATAATGTAGCAATGGGAGCTAAATTAATCTGTAGAATTATTGGCCCTAAACCTGGCTGGGCACAATTAGCTCTCTGGAAAAAATACTTCAAAAGCCATTGTTCTCGCTACCTAGATCATCCTAAGAAGCATTCAAATACTCCCTTCCTAAAGTTTTGTAGCAAATCTTGCTCTCTAATCAAAGATCATGCGTTCTGTGTTCCTGGTAATGGAAAAAGGATCATCCTTTGGACAGATAAAATTTTGAATAACGAGCCTCTGGGAGATTGTCGTTCACTCCAAACATTGCGCAGATGGATGAATGAGGCTGGTTTGCGAACTCTATGGGACATTTCAACTTGGCAGAACTCTCGCTGGGCTAGCTGGAATCTTCAAACACCCCTAGAACTTTCTATGCAGCGTGAGATCCTGATTTCCAAGCTCCACAACGTGTCTCCTTTGCTGGCTTGAAAAAGGGATATAAGAGGATGGGGTACGCAGACTGGCGGATACTCTGTTGCTCAAGGTTACGCCAAGCTATGTGAGTGTCCCCATGTGGCCACAAACCCTAAGCCTTGGAAAGGGATATGGCATTATCCCACCTTGCCTAAAATTCACTTCTTCAGCTGGCTACTTTGTCACTCCAAAATTTTGACAGATGATAACCTCCAGAAACGTGGTTTTCACAATCCTTCAAGGTGTCGTCTTTGTAAGGTAAACCAGGAAAGCGTAGTTCATATGATGCTCGAATGCACCTTTACTTTGAAAATTTGGATAGAATTGTTGTGAACTCTGAGTTTCAACATCGTGTTGCCTTCCTCCATCCCTGATATTTTTACTAAATGGCTGCAAAGGTATCCTGGGACTCCCCCAAAAAAAAAATCATCAGAGCTGCTTAGACTGCTCTCCCAAAAATAATCTGTTGGTAGGTTTGGCTTGAGAGAAATAAAAGGATTTTTAGAAGCTATGAACAAGAGGCCAAGCTTGTGGCAATCAAAATTAAAAGCCAACTTAAAGAGAATCTGAGAGATATTAAAGATGATTTAAATCTCAGTCAGCAAGATATAAATTGGGGCTCCTATCTTGAACTCCAGTTCCAAAAAAGTGCAAACAGTATCTCCCTCCTCAAAGATTGGCAAATAAGACTTTCAGCAAATGAATTCAAAGACTAGGCCACAAATCAGTAGAGATTCTCCCTCTTTTTTGATGGGGCTGCAAAGGCCAATCCTGGAAGAGCTAGAGCTGGAGGCATCATTTTGAATCTCGATGGCATAAGGATACACAGTTTCGCCTGGGGTCTGGGCATAGCTTCTAGCATTCAAGCTGAGGCTTTGGCTCTTTTCCAAGGTCTCAAGATTATGAAAATGTTGAACATCAGGGAGGCAAATGTAATAGGGGACTCCCAAGTAATAATTAATACTATGGTGACTCATTCTAAGCCAACGGATCTAAGGCTTGCAAGGCTACTTTTCAGAGTAACAGATCTTAGAGACTCCTTCCAGAAGTTGAATTTTTATCATGTGTTGAGAGCTAACAATAAGGAGGCAGACATCGAAGCCAACAAAGCTACCCTCCTTATGGCTGGAGCCTTGCTCAGAGGAGGACAAGAATCATGGGAACCAATTCCTTAATTTAGATAGCTGTCATATTTTACTGCATTTTGTTAAACCAGTTTGTATGTATCCATAAAGTTGGGAAAATCTCAGAAATAGACTACATAGTAGCAAGCAAAAAGAGATGTGAGCTAAGCATAAACATCATGACCTTGCATGGTTGTGCGGTTCTTGTGGAATCAGACTCACCTTATGTAAACCGGTTTTTGGCATTAAGGCCAAGTATTTAATAAATTCACTATCCTTTTCTGTAAAGAAAAAAGAAAATGGAGGGCAGCGCTGATTTTTAGGGTGATCTGCGCATGCGTTTTGAACTGGAGCTCTCGCGCCCCTGCTTCCTCAGCCCCTGTGGCCCTCCATAGGCCCCCTGCCTGGCAACCCTTGCTGCTGGGCTCTCAATCCTTCCTGGAATCCCCGCAATTGGGCTCTGCCTCCCTCCTCCGGCCAGTGCTGCTGCTGGCACAGCATCCACGTCTGGGTTTTGCGATCGCAGAGAAACATAGCTGCTGCCATGAGTACACCTGGGGGTCGGGAGCCTTCTCCCACACCACCAATCTCTTCAGAAGATTCATTCAGAAGATTGCTCTCGCAGAAAGGGAAGAAACATTTGATTCTAGAAGTCCCGAAATTCATCAAAAAACTAGAGGAAATTCCTGAGATCGCCCTGCCAGAAGACCAACCGATAAAAATCGCCCTGGCCTTGGCTGACAAAGGGTTGGTAGGAAAATTTATGGAATAATGGCCCTCTACAAAAACAACAGATGACTGGATCCACACAACTGGAGGCCCCAGTTGGAAAACAATGTGATATGCTATGTTGTCAGAAGAGGTATTTCATTTTCTAGTTCACCTTCAAAGAAGATCGATATTTGGTTTTCAGAAATGGTCCATATTTTATGGGAAATCAGGGTCTGTATCTTAATAAGTGGACCCCTGACTTCGATCCCTTAATTGATACCCCTAAAGAGGTCCCAGTCTGGGTCCGACTTCTCAATCTTCCAATCTATTGCTGGAGCTATCAACCTTGCAGAAGATTGGAAATGGCCTAGGTCGTTTCATTGACAAAGAAGATAACAAGGATCAATATACCTACATAAGAATCTTTGTGGAAGTCGATCTAGAGGCTGGACTACCCGAAACGGCAAAATGTACAGTCAGAGAATGGCATCACTATCAAAAATTGGATTACGAGCAACTACCTTTCAAATGCAGAACCTCTCACGAACATGGACACTTCCAACGAAATTGCCCAAAAGCTCCAACTGGGGACAAAGTGGACAAAGAAGGATGGAAAGAAATCAAAAAGGGCAAGGCAGTCCCAAAACCAAATGAGAAGAAAAATTGGGGTCATTGGTGAAGCCCAGGCTAAACCAAAAGCCAAAGAAGTTCCAAAAGAGGGTTCTTCCTCTGGGGTAAAGACAGATGCCATTGGAACCCAAGAGGAACCAAAAGACCCGTCGAAGAAAGTGAAAGAAGTAGAGGCAAAGTCAACTCTTCCTCCATCAAAGGATGAACAAGGGGAAAAAAATAAAATGAGGAGCGCATCAGTTTGGGCTCCGATTCTAAGGGAGATTCAGAACATGGAGTCTCAGATTCAGACAGCTCGCAAGTCACTCCTATCAAGTCGGCCAGGGGTTGAAGGTCCAAGAAGAAACAGAGAGAGGAACAAACTTATCTGGATGTTCTCCAAGGCTCTCAGAAAACTCTCAAAGGAATGATGAATACCAGATCTAGGCGCAAGCATGGTCAGGCTCCAAAGGAGTCATAACCTTCCAAGCCAGTGAATAATGAAATATGTCACCTGGAATTGCAGAAGGTTAGGCAGCAGGTTGAAAGAAGAAGCTCTAAAAGGCATTGTAAGGATGTACTCACCTGAAATATTTCTCATCTAGGAGACAAAACTGGAGGACCTTCTACTCCTCCAAGCAAGCAAATCATTCTGGCATAAAGGCCAAGGGAGAGCAGTCAGCGCTAGAGGCGCCTCTGGAGGGATTGCCTCCTTTTGGGAAAGCTCCAAATATTATCTAGTTCATGAAGAATGTTGCCCCCATTCGCTATTCACTAAGCTCCTCCATAAAGAATCTGGCCACCAAGTAAGTATGTTCAATCTTTATGCTTCGGTCTTACCATCTAAGAAAAAAAACTGTTGGGACTCACTCTAGTCCTATCTTTTCTTGCACAACCCAGAAAATATTTTATTGCAGGTGATCTGAATGCTACGCTAGCCGCAGAAGAGAAAAAAGGGGGGCTTGTTGGTCAGGGACCCAGCTAGAGAATGGGTTGAAGACCTCATTTTAGATTGGGAATTGGAGGATATCAAGCCCACATCTGGGAAATTCACCTGGTCAAACAAAAGGATAGGCCCTTGCCACATTGCTACTCATCTAGATAGATTTCTAGTCCAATCCTCCTTCTTGACTTGTGGTCTAATGGCCACCTCTAAAATTCTGCCGAACTACACCTCTGACCATAAACCCATTCTGCTTGAGCTCTCCTTGGATGGAAATCTTGGCCCCATTCCCTTTAGATTCAGTTCTCTATGGATTCATCAAGAAGGATTCCTGGAGGTGGTCTTCGAGGCCTGGAACCAGCAAGTTCATGAAGGATCCCCTTTCTTTGTGTGGGAAGAAAAAATGAGGAGACTTAAAAGGGAGCTCAAGGAGTGGGTTAAAAGGTTAAAATGCCCATCGCCAAAAGAAAGGAGATGCATGACAGTTTAGCAGGCCATCAATTAACAATGGAGAATTTGATGTAACTCAAATCCTTCTTCAAAAAGAAGTAGAGCTGCAAAAAGATCTCCATAGAGAAAGTAGGGATGAAGAAGAGTTTTGGAGACAGAAGTCCAGAAATCTTTGGTTATAGGCCGGACACAAAAATACAAGCTACTTCCATAAGCAAGCTGAAGCACGCAAGCACTTCAAAATATTAAATGAAATTCACTATCAAAAAACTGTGGTTAAAGATTCTAAAGGAATAAAGCGAGCAGCCACTCCTTCTTCAAAGATCTTTACTCTGCCCTGGAAGACCCTCCTATCGATTCTCAAGCCTATCCGATTGATCTTATTCCTCACTGTGTTCAAGATTCTAACAATATTATGCTAACTGCTCCGATCAGTATGAATGAGATTAAAGAAGCTTTGGATTGCATGGATTCGGATAAAGCCTGAGCCCTGATGGGTTCACTGCAAGGTTCTACCCAACTTCTTGGCCTACAATTAAAAAATACCTTCTGAGAATGATCCATAAATCTCATACCTACACCAAGATTGGAGGCAATACCAACTCGACCTTCGTTGCCTTGATTCTGAAAGACAAAGGCGCCACCGATTTCAGCAGATTCAGGCCCATCTCTTTGTGTAATACAATTTATAAGCTGATTACAAAAATAATAGCCAACCGTATTAAGAAAATTCTACCGGTCATCATCCCTGAAAACCAAGGAGGATTCATAAAAGGGAGAAAGATTCTTGACAATATTGTGCTGTTGCAAGAAGCAATTCATTCAAGCTGTCATCGAAAAGAGAAAGGCATGGTGATTAAGCTAGATTTGACAAATGCCTTTGATAAGGTGAGACATGATTTCCTGTTTTCTGTGATGGAGAAATTTGGCTTCTCAAAAGTTCGCATAACTTGGGTGAAATCCTGCATTACCTCCCCTTGGATAGCACCTCTGGTTAATGGTCGTTCAACGGAATTTTTCCAGGCCTCGAGGGGGCTAAGACAAGGTTTCCCTTTGTCCCTGCTTCTTTACGCCATTCAAGCTTCGGTGCTCAGCTTCCAGCTAGACTACTGTCAACAGATCCAAACTCTGCCAGGCCTGAGAATGGCTCACAATGTTAAAGACATAAATCATGCCCAGTTTGCTGATGATACATTATTTCTTGGAGGAGCTAGCATAAATTCTGCTAGAACCTTCAAGAAGGAGCTGGACATTTATAGGGAGGTTTCGGGCAGCAAGATTAACTATCTAAAAAGCATGTTGTATGGCTGGAATTACTCGATCAAAGATTTGACAGACATAGCAAGGCTATTAGAAATGGAAAGAACCCTGACCTGGGAGTCTTTTAAGTATCTTGGGATCCCAATCTTCAAATCAAATCCTAAGGTAGCTCATTGGATGCCCCTACTAGACAAGCTAAAACTCAGAATACAAGATTGGGGAGCCTCATGGTTGAATAATGCTGGGAAGGTAATCCTTATGAAATCTGTTCTCATAAGTCTCCCAGTTTATTAGAACTCCATTCTACTAGCCCCTAAAACCTTTATTAGTAAAGTGGATGGTCTCCTGAGAAGATTTCTGTGGCAGGGAGGGAAAAATAATGAAAGAAGGCTCCATTTAGTTAATTGGGACACTATTAAGATGCCATTCTTGGAAGGAGGTCTTCGAATGCGGGATCTAGCAGCCCAAAATCTTGCTCTAGGATCCAAGCTCCTTTGGAACATTGTTTCTGGGAATCCTAGTTTGAGCAAGAGAGTTCTGTGGAAAAAATATTTTCATGGGCAGCGTTTGAGGTGCTTGGACCAGCCTCCTAGAATTTCCAAAGGATCACCAGTTTTCAAACTCTGTCTCACAGCTTTGAAACTTTTCAGTCATAAGCTTTATTAGATCCCAGGTAATGGGAAAAAATAAAAATTTGGGAAGATTCGATTCTTGGATATCAGCCCTTGAATCAGATGGCAAAACTGGAAAATATCAAAGCTTGGCTTCAGGCCAGAAATTTGGAAACCCTTTGGGACATCTCCAATTGGACAAATGATGCAGAAAGTCTATGGGATGGTTGGAATTTGGGGGAGGTCCCTCATTGTTTGGATGGTGAAGCCAATTTATTGTTGGATTTGCTCCAAGGAAAATCTCCCTTAAAGGCCTCTTCTAAGGACAAAAGAGGGTGGGGTTATCTTTCAAGCTCTTACTCAGCAGTAGAAGGATACAAAAGTATGATGGATGTCCCTAGCGTCCCCCAAGAGCCAACTCAATGGAAATTTATTTGGTCTTTTCCTGCTCTCCCTAAAATTGACTTCTTTTGTTGGATCTGGTGCATAAAAGTATCCTCACTTTACGAGCATGTACCATTCCGCTGTCGAAAATGCCACACCCTGGGTAATTTATTCCGAGACTGTCCCTCCAATATGAAATCCATGACCACCCATTCAATGGACCGAGAACCGAAGGTATGGGAGAATATCACTACTGCATGAAGAATCCATCTGATGCATAATCCTTTGGAGGCTAGGTATGGAAAACAAAGCACATCTTTTGAAATACACCTCTTAGTGTAGCTTAAAATGTTTCTTATCATTGTCGAATCATTCTGTCTTCAATGACATGCATGGTTGAAAGAACTGAAAGTCATTCCATGTGTTTCCTCTTCATGTCTTGCTCCCTTTCACTTGTTTATTACATAACTTAGAAGATGAAGAGTATTACCATTTGTTTATTTAAGCTACGGAGGTTGTGACCAACATGATCTTATGACTAACCAGGCATGATGCAAGGAATCCTAAGTGGGATGAAATATGTTTGATGATATGTATATAGTCAGTACACTCCTTTTCATTAATCCTTGCTTTATATCTTACATGTACCCTCACTACTTGTCAGATTTGGCTACCTGCTGTCAGCAGTCTCTTAGCTCTTTCCTGAAAAAGCAGGGGAAGGGATTTCCTTCAACCTAATTTATTCAAGGATCTTCATAGAAAGTATAAAGCTAAGAGAAGGAGATGTATAATCTCACTATAAAACTCTTGAAAATACTTTGCGTGTTCAAATATGTCCAAACGATTACACTACCACTCAACAACATTGTCAATCTTGGAAGACTCAAGAAAGATCACATCTCTAGATATTATAAACTCCTTATTCACTTTATCATAGAGATGGTATTCTTTGGAGGTATGAGTATCCAAAGAAGATACATTTGTGACTCCTTGAACTATGTTTTTTTATATCTTCCTTAGGTATCAAGGCATAACAGGAGGAACCAAAAGCCCTGAGATGCCTCACTGAAGGAATGTGGCCATACCACATTTCATAGGGAGCCTTGTTTCTAATAGCATGAGATGGGCACCTATTATTTATATACACAACACATAGAACCACATCAGCCCAAAACCTTATGAACTTAACATGTGAACTTTGCCAAGTTCATAGTGAAAGTAATACATTCTAGTGAACTATATGTTGAAAAATGCAGCAAGAAATTCTCAATTTGATTTTTCCTTGATTAAATTGAAAAAATTCAAATTTCCACATCAACAAACAACTTGAATGATGTTAACTTGTGTGACATGACTTGTGTCATGTATTTTACTCAGTAAACTCGAGTTGGAGGAGTTAGAGTTCAGTTCTCCATATGTGATTGCTAGTTTGTAGCAATAAAGGTCAATTATCTCAGGTTGTTGTCAGTTAAACTAGTTCTGACTTTTGGAGGAACTAGTGGAAGGTTATTTAAGCAGTGGGACTACAGTCAAACTCAGTCATCATCCAGTTAACTGATCAATCTACCCAAGATAGTTAGGCATGCAGAGAAGTTGAGTTCCCTAAGGTTGGTGGAGATTCCGACGAAGTTTTAATTTCTTGTAGCTCACACAGTTGCAAAAACTTACCATAACCATAGTGGAGCAGGTAGCTTGAGTAGGAGCTTCTTGTGAAATTTGAGAGGGAATGATTGTTGGTAGAATTAATAGCCTACCAGCAGTTTGTTTTGCACCACACTTCAATGTTTTGGGCAAGGTTTTTGAGGGTGGATAAGTTTTTTTATACTTTTTGGTCATGCACGTCCTCACTAACTATCTTGGGAGGTCTATAATAGTTCCTTGCATGCACGTCCTCACTAAATATGTTTTGGGATGTCTATACTAGTTCCTTGAAAATTCATGTTTGTCAAGGCTTAACTACTTATGATCTTAGGTGCTCACAATAGTCCGACAGTTTATGGCACTCTCCAAATCACCAATCTTGGAAGGATCCAACAAAATGACTTGAGAGGAAGATGAGAAGGGCACACTCTTATTGGAACTAACCTAGAACTAGTGGAATTGGTTGGTCCCAATGGTTCTAGAGTTGTTCTAGTCTAATTTGGTGGTTCAGATTGGCTAAGGTTGGTCTTGTATTGAACTGACCTTAAAACACCAAAGTGACTAGTTCTCTACTAAACTGACTGATTCTAAAGAATGTAGTTGTGCATATTAATCCAAATTTTTTATGAATTTACCATGTTCATAAACTTATTGTTGTTCTCAACCTATCAATTTATCAATTTAACTTTGAGGACCAATAAGATAATTGATGGTCTTATTTGGCTTCTTCCCAAGGTAGACAAACCATATCATTGTTATTATTCATACAATATCTTTTTTCCATTCATTTATTTGATTCATATTTCCAAGATTTGAAACTAATGCTAGCATTAGTTTATAAACATTAAATGCTAGCTATAACCATAATGACCATAACCATGCATGAATAGGACAATTTGTGTGCATGTTGATGTGGTGTATAAAACATTAGTCTTCTTATTCTTCTCCTAAGAAAAATCAGCGACTACCTTCAGATTTAGTGGCAACTTCAGACTTCTTAGCAGGGTGCACAACCTCTCCTCTACTTTAGCTTGACAACCCAACTTCAACCATGTATGCTGAGAAAATGTCATATTTTGATTCTTGTAACACTTATCCATTAATTAGAGCACTTACTGGAACAAAATAACATTATGGGGATATTCCATTCTAGTTCAACAAGTTATATGATGTGGAACTGTCCAAATAGAGAAAACAAAATCTTTTTCACACTTATCAACTCTCCAGTTTTATTAACCCTTCAATCTTGTCTTCATGAAATCAATCGTTTAAAACGAAGCTAGACCTAATCCACTCCCATAAGGCATCATAGCCTATATGGGAATCTCTAAACCCACCCCATTGGAGGTGTCAATCCTGATTTCATGCATCTATTGGACTCAAGACTAGCTCACATATTGATTAGTCCATTGATATATCGAACTTATCCTCACGCAAGCGAATTGGAATAGACTAGAGGTCATGCAAATGTTGAAATGAAGGTGTCTTGGATGGTGGATTCCATGCACCAATCCTATCTCATGTTGTTGTTTTTGGTACTTGCAATATCATTTTAATGGAATGAAACACTAACCTTCAAATAATCAAAATAACCATTTGCGATGTCAACTTTGTCAATATTATAACTTCATTTGTACTCTTATCACATGCTTATGTCTTTTCTTCATTGTTGTAATGCAATCAATTTAGTGTTTAGTTAGAAGTCATCACCATAACAAAAACCATAGCAAATTTTAACCTTTAAACCTAATTATTTCCAACACTAGGATAATGTTGTAATTTGCTCTATTCATCTGTAACAAACCCAACACCTTGAGTGTTATCCAAGCGATGGGGTCAAGTTCTTTGGAAACACACAAAGGGAGAGAGAGATATTATCACTTTAAAAGTTAACTTCCTTACGATAATGGCTACAGGTATCACTTGAGATGAACCCAACACCTTGAGTGTTATCGAAGCAATATGGTCAACTTATCTCAAAACACACAAAAAGAGAGCGATATTATCACTTTAAAAGTTAACTTCCCTGCAATAATGGCTATAGGTATCACTTGAAGTGTCATTTATGTAGTGATGTAGGGTATAGTTTCACATAGACCAAGTGATGTAGGATAGGGTTGAAAGGCGACGTTAACTCAAGGGTTGGGCGCCGAGACTAGTGGATTGGTTCCTGGGGGTCTTGTAGCACCTGAGGGAGGTCTGTAAAGAGTTGGTTAGTCGGTTCCACTTCCTTAACTGCACTTAGGGAGTTTAATCATATCATAGTAACTCTTCATCACATGTTTACCCGGTGGACCAATTATCACAGGTAAATGTGGGAGGAGGGCATTACATAATATAAATCATTTATTGAAGTAGAAGCTTGTGTATTTATTTGTCTTATTTTTGCATGCTTATAATTTCCTCTAACTAATAAGAACTTATCTCCACTTTGTCATGTAAGAAAATTGTGTCTTGATTTGTGCAATTTCCCACTCAATCATGCTAGACATAGGGTCATGACTTGTCTTACAAATGCTTGTTTACAAAGGGAGACCCCTCTCGACTCCTTTAATGCAATTTCTACTCACAAGTCTATGAAATATATTGGATGACTATCAAATTATCGCAATAGATTAACTTGATTGTGTGGATATTTGTCTTCCACACTATGTTATTTGTCTTTACTGGATGTATTATTTATATGCAAGATGGATATTTTATTTCCCCATGGTATGTTGGTTTCTCTTGGATGTACTTTCAATGGTAGTTTTGGTGCCATTGACAAAAAGTGTGGTCCTTGGTGCTCCTCCAATTAACCAACGTACTTCACTGGTTCCTTCTTTCTGAGTACAACCAAAAGACCCAATTACCAAGTTGTCGAACGATGTTGGTATTGGTACTATATTGTTCACTAAAATAACCTTTATTGCTACTATATCGTTGCAATTTTTTTACTCTTGGCTAATTCAATTTCTTTATTTCCTCTTGCCCCAACTTAGATACATATGTGTCACGTTTTCTTGTGAGATTTCAGTTATGAGATGAAGTAACAAACATACATGTTTGTGAACACTAGGAAATCTACTACATTTTGAAACTTTTTAGGTTGCAATTGTGATCAAACAATGTTGTGCCCAAACTTTATTTAATTTTCCCAAGATATCATATGCATGATTTAAAAGTAAAGACATATAGATAAACTAACTATAATATTCTAATATACTGTCAAATGTTCTGTGATGGTCTGTCTCCAGGGCCGATGAATAGTTTGAATGTTAAACATGCAACTTCAGTAGTGGTTGAACTTCTTTTATATTTTTTTGCACTTGAATTTAATTGGTGGCAAGGAAGGACATGGATTGCAAAGGCTTCCTTTTGAATGTGTGATCTGGGTTTAATTGGATGTGATCCAATGGCTAGGAATTTGTTTTTGGTTGATCCATGTGCTTTGATCTATTTTAATGGAAATAGAATGGGTTGGGTGTCATTTATTGAAGTTATTGAGTTGGGTGTCATTTATTGAACACAATGGGTTTAAATGCTATTGGGTTGGGTGTAATTTATTGAACACAATGAGTTTAAATGTTGAACAACACAGGAATTATGGTTGACATAAATTCACTTTTATTATGTGCAGGTATGGACATTTATTTGGGATACATAGCTTCGGTTCTCATGAGTGGGGGTTGATGTGATTGCTACTTTGTACATCTAGAATAGACCATTTTGGAAGGATTTATGGTTTTATCTATTTTCTAGTTCGGTCAATATGATTTGTACTCTTAAGTATCAAGATACTATTTATGGATAGTTGTGCGCCCAGTCAATGTTTGGGGAAATTTTGGACATAAATTAAAACATATTTGCACTTAATATTATTTACTTTTGTTTAAATATTGGCGGCACAAGTCTCAACTTGTGGTTTGGTCGAACTAGTACTATATCAATTACTGGTCCCTACACAACATTAGACATCTCTCCCTTAGATGTGGGATACAAGATGGTTTTTCATGTGAAAAGAAAAACAATATGCTAGCCTACCAGATACTCATGTTCATGTGAAAAGAAAAACACTATGCTAGCCTACCGAATACCCATGTTGATGTGTCACATTGTTGATCATGTGGATGTATGGGCAATGAGTTGTTTCATTGTTGAAGACGCAAAGGGTGCATATTTTCCACATTATATGTAAATGTAAAAAACATGTATTTAAATGTGTTACATACAAATGCTAAATTTTTATATATTAGTATCTATCTATCATTTTAATAATGTTTTCCCATTAAAGATTCGGAAAATTATATTTATACATTTTTTTAAAAGTAAAAATTCCTAGTGTTGTCGTGAAGTAACTAACACCAAACGTGTTTCAAAATTTACAATATATTTTTACGTGTTTCATTTGGTGATGCATTCCTTACCGTGACAAGAGACCTCATATTTTTCAGCCAAATCCCTAGCCATCATGATTTTTCACCCAAATCCCTAGCCCGTTTTTCCATTGATACCTAATTATGCCATTTCTCTCTCACTCAAGACTAATTATACCAGAATAGATCCATCTTAACCACAAATCTAACTTGAGAAGAGAAGAATCAAATTTCATATGACTAATTATACTAGCACAGATCCATCCTGACCACAGAACCTGAGTAGATAAGGATCAAATTTCATATTGTGTAAACTTATTTGCGAGTGCAAAAAGCAACCTAATTCATCTTTTGTTATTGATATATTTTTAAATATATATCAATGTTAATTAATATTAAAATATTTTATTGATAACCTACATTGGATATTTCATTCTATAAAACATTAACAAATTTTCTTTTAACAAATTTTTTTCTATATATAGATATATATGAAGTTGATATCACATATTAAATATCTTGCATTTTTTTTGTACTTCTAATTACTTTACATGAAATTATATTAGGTTATATGGACAATTAATTAAATAATCATAACAGTTTTTTCATTTTTATTATAGTCGACATTGTTTTTCTATTTAGGAATGGATATACTTATACATTGCCTTCACATTGGATATTGGACTATCGAATGAGCATATAGACTCAACAATTTTTTATTTATTAAATATTAAATATTATAAATTTCAAAGAGAAAATTAGATATATAATTTTGAATTTTCCACACAAATATTTTAACTTTTTTTCTTTTTGGTTTATTAATTTTTCCCTTTTCATGATAATTATTCTTCTTCTCATGGTTTTTTTTGAAGGTCATAAATAAATAAAAATTAAAAAAAAAAAAAACTCATAAATAAATATTAATATCATTTTTTCTTTAACTATGGAGAGTCTTTCATTATTCTTTTTTCTCATAATAATAAAGAAATAATATTTTTTAAGTATTATTTTGCTAATATATGAAAGTTGTTAAATAAAAAAATGATAATGAAAATAGTTAATTAAAAATATAAAGGTTAAATAACTTATCATCGATTGAATTGTGTTTTATTGGTCCCGAGTCATTGTACCATGCGAACAATCCCGATCCAGATCCAAATTCAAATTCTGGTTTGGTATACAATCATTATATGTATGGTTAAAAGATATTATATCCACCACAAATCGTTTCACGGATCCCATGTTCCTGATATCACTCCTTGAACAATGCATATTGATGCAATACACACCAGCATTGTATCACAAATATACCTCACCAATTTTGAGTGTATTTGGGCTCTGAAATGTACACCTCAAAATTAACGTTGGTTATTATCACATCTTTTAAAATGCGTAATGGGTTCTCAACCAAATACATTTTTCAATTATCATGGTATATCTAAATACTCACAACCAATACTATTTCGTACAGGTTCCATATTAATATTTGCTTCGGGTAAAAATCCTTAGTCATTTATGGGTGCATTGGAAAATATTCCATGGAGGACAGAGAGCTATCTGTTAGACTTAAACGTTGTTATTGTTGTTCTTACACCTGGCTATGGCATTAACTCCCGCCAACTCGATCACGTGATGAGGGTGTGGTCGTTGCACCCTATACCACTAGACCTCGGCTCTTCCCCAGATCGACGATGCAGAGTCTTGGAAGCCCACCCGAGGTGAGGCTTGCTCGATACGACACTCAGCTAGTCGCAACATTTTGGTTTGCCAAGGCATTGTGTCCCGGCCTTGCTACAGCTTCACTCTCCTACCTGGTGCCGAGCACTCGCAGAACTTTGTTGGGATGACGAACGGCTAGAGCCCTGAAGCGTAGCCAGGCTCCAGATCAACTCAGACCAGTTCATTTCTAAACGATGGTTGCCCTAAGGTAATTGTTCACTATGTTGTTTGCTAAAGTGTTGGATGTTCTTGATTTCTGTTCGGCCTAGCTCCTAACGTGCCTTGGCTTGTCTCTGTTTGCTAGGGACGAGGTTTGCAGTTTCCTCTAGCAAGTCGTGCAAGGGTGCAGGAGTGGCTGCCCAGCTTTCAGGGTCTCCTCCGCTAAGAGCTCAGTGAACCAGTATGTACCCATGGTTTCCCGCAACTTCCTCTAGTTATCTAATTGCCCTACAATAAGTAGTGCAGGCTTCATAGCATGAAGAGAACATTTTCTTGTTATTATTATATTTTGTTTTCCTTAATCGAGATGGCACTGTGACCCAGCCCTTACAATTGTCTTATTTGTCGAATGCATAGAGGGTTTGGCTGATGTTGGGCCTAGCAGTCCTGCCAACTTCGGTATGGTTTGGAAATTTAGCCCTTGCAAGGGTTTGAACAGTCAACTATGTTTTTATGAGCCTCGAGCTCTCTTGCAACTTGATATGTGAATCATTGTTAAATAATGTTGGTTTCAAGTTAATTTTCCTTGAGGCATTTTGATGGCTTCCTAGTTCACAAACTAGCCATGCCTGTTATGATTATTTGAATGCTCCAGTTCATGCGAATTTATGTTTATTTATATGCCAGTTTTTGAATTGTTGAATGATCTTTACGGCCAGAGTTCTGTGGTAGGGGATGAGCGCTTTCCTTATAGTGTCTCACCATAACCTATACAGTCTTAATGTATGCACCACATCAGGGTTTCTGAACTGTTAAAA